>CAWUFW010010350.1:140000-702944 GCA_963921515.1 Calotriton arnoldi | reverse complement strand
CCGATCCAGCTGCTCCAGCATCCAGGGTGAAGAGGAAGCCCCCACACGGAGCAGAGTGCCCCTCGCCCCCGGACACCCTCCCCAGGCGCAGACAGACTGAGGCCCCCACCCGCAAGTCCCCCGGAGTGTTAAGAGCAAGACCCCGCCGCCGCCCTGCAGCTCAAGCACCAGGTCTCCTTCCTCCATCCCTCAGGCCCCCACTCCACAGGTGCCCCCACCACACCCTGCCCCAGGTTCCCCCACCCACAGATATACCATCCCCAAGAGGCTCCGGCCTTCTCCCCTGCCACTTGCTCTCCCGGCACCACACCCCGCTGCGCTTGTCTGTGCCACTGATGTGGTGAGGGTGTCCTCCCCCTCTGTCCAGCCCACCTTGCCTGTTCCCCATTCTCCTCCCCTGGTGGTAGGCACTGCAGTGGAGTCCACTACCACCCTGTCTGACTTGGGCACTGCAGTGGCGGACCTGTCCACTCCATCTGCAGGGTCCACTGCAGTCGTGCCGGCACCCACAACATCTGAGCCATGCCCCCAGTTGTGCCGGCACACACCATGTCAGACACCTCCACTGCAGTTGTCAGTGGCTCTCCAGCACCCACCACCCCTTCCCTGCTTCCTCCTGGTGAGCCCTGATCCTGTCCCTGCGGTGCCTGGCCTACCCCCGGTTGCCCCTCCTAGTGGATTGTCCCTGGTTTTGTGCAGGCATGTGTAGGGTGGCATCTGCCACTGTCACCCACTTGTGACTTTGTTGATGGACTGGCCATTGGCCTTTGTTTATGTTCTACCGGACTTCTACTTTTAATGCCACATATGCTGAATAAAGCAACTTTCTGTTCTCTAGTGCTTTTGCTTCTGATGTACATGATGTTGATGATGCTAACCATGCCCTTGCTGCAGTGATGGTGATATTTGGTCTCATGATAATGAAGTGTTACTGTGCAGGAACCCATGTGGTCCAGGGGAATGTGTCTATCCTGTGGTGTATCCATGTCATCCATAGCAGCATCTGAGGGTGTCATGTGTTCAGTATTTGGCAATGGGATTTCCTACTTAGATTGGCTATTTCACATCTGTGGCTTCCACCCCTGCACATCTGTTGTGCCTGCCATTGTTCAATTCGTCTACTTCCCTGACCGTGTGGCCATCTCCAGTGGACATGCAGGTTTGGGCATCAATGGGGAAGGACTCATCTGTGTTGTCAGTGCAACACTGCTATACAAGTGTGTTGGATCTGTGCTGATGATTCCGTTGGCACTTCCATGACCAGGCTGATGTGACGGGAGCCCTCATTTGGTGCTAATTGTTGATTGTGTGACCAAGTGCTCAGCTGACATGATGGGGCCCTACTGAGGCAACATATGGCACAGCTTTCCTCACACAGGAGTGGAGTCCCCTCATGGCAGTGTGTACTCCTGTGACATTGCCTGCGCCCAAGGTGTGTGTTGTATGTGCATGTCTGTGTGTTCACTTCCGTTTAGCTGTGCATGCTGTGATCCCTAGTGTTGTACCTGTTTGTGATGCTAGCTGAGTTGAGCTATGTTCCCCCAAAGTCTTCTCCCAGGGTTCTCTGTGATGTGGGTGCATGGCACATTACTGGTCATCAGGGTGTCACCCATAGGTGTGTTTGCTGTCAGGGCTGAGTTTGTGTGCAGACGCAGATGGGTCACAGTCAGGTTTCCCCTTGGCACTTGTTGTTTGCCCCTGTCATGTGATTTCCAGTTTGTGTTATCTTTCAGTGATTGTGACACGTTGTGTGTGTGACTGCTGGCACTCCTCAGGGTCCGGGCTGCAATGTTGGTTGTTGTCTATGTGTGTTCTTTGTGGGTGACCTTGGCTTCTTCATTGGTGTGTGACTGTGGCTGGGATCCCATTGGTTGGTGTGGTATTGCCGTCATGTCCATGTACAGCGTAGTGTGCAGTGTGTCAGACATTCAGGAGTCTTGTTGAGTGTCCATGTGTGATGTGTTTCTGCACCTTGGTTCCCACCCACCACCCTGGAATAGTCATGGGTGCATGTGCAATGTCACCAGTGCATGTGTGCTTCACTGCTGCACATTGTTGGAGGTCGAGGGTGTGGTGTTGAGTGTGTGCAGATGAGAGTTGTTGCCCGGCTAGGCCCCTGCCTCCATGTTGGCCTTGGCTTACTGGCCATGCTGTTTGATTTGTGCTTGTGTAGGTGTGATGGTAGTTAGTTGCTCAGTACACATGACTGTGGTTCACAGTGTGAACCACATTTAGCTTTGTCATCACAGTGGGATTGTAATGCAGCCCAGGGTCACCACATTGTGGGGGCCCTGGGGGTGGTGCTGTGGTGTGTCTGTGTCTTGCTGTGTCAGTTGCTGTCCCTACGTGCCTGTGTGACATGTGTGATTTGTGCTCCCTCTCATCTGACAATGCCTGCTTGCCCACATAGGGGATTTGGATCCATGAGTTACCTTTGTGTGGCACTGTATGCACATCTGTATGATTGGTATTCAGGTCTCCTCATGTGTTGTGTGGTTGCCTGGGGACACTGGCACCCCCCTCACCTGTTGTGTATGATGTGCAGTGTGGGTCTGCCTGTTTGTGTTTGTGCATCTGCACCACTGCATTGGCATATCTTGGGTGTGCCATTGGCTGTATGTAGTTTGGTGGGTTTCCCCTGCTGTCCCTGGGACTCCTAGGTCATCGGTCAGCACAATGATCATGGTTTGTGTGTCCCATTGCTGCCATGGTATGGTATCTGTTCACCTCACATCTACAGTCTCCACAGGGTATCTGCATGTGTGTGCCCATTGGTGCAAATATGTGGGTCTGCATTCTGATGGTCACTTCTGTCATTGTGTCATTGATGATTGTTGACGGTGTCAGCCCCCATGGGTGTTGTTTGTCTGCACATGGCCAAAGGTATGTCTTATTTGCACTGCAGGATTTGGCTCCCCCAATTTATGTTGCAATGGGACACATACACTACTTTGCCACTGATGTGTTTGTTGTTCTGTGACCAGGAATCATCCATGCAGTTTGGCAGTTGCACCTCTTTCTTTGTCAACACTTACCTTTTGGTCACTGTGATGATGGGGTTTGGACCCCATTGCCACAATGTTCGAAATGTGCTTCAGCTATGGACCCCACACTTACATTTTGGTCACTGTGATGATGGGGTTTGGACCCCATTGCCACAATGTTCAAAGTGTGCTTCAGCTATGGACCCCACACTTACATTTTGGTCACTGTGATGATGGGGTTTGGACCCCATTGCCACAATGTTCAAAATGTGCTTCAGCTATGGACCCCACACTTACATTTTGGTCACTGTGATGATGGGGTTTGGACCCCATTGCCACAATGTTCAAAGTGTGCTTCAGCTATGGACCCCACACTTACATTTTGGTCACTGTGATGATGGGGGTTTGGACCCCATTGCCACAATGTTCAAAATGTGCTTCAGCTATGGACCCCACACTTACATTTTGGTCACTGTGATGATGGGGGTTTGGACCCCATTGCCACAATGTTCAAAGTGTGCTTCAGCTATGGACCCCACACTTACATTTTGGTCACTGTGATGATGGGGGTTTGGACCCCATTGCCACATTGTTCTAAGTGTGCTTCAGCTATGGACCCCACACTTACATTTTGGTCACTGTGATGATGGGGGTTTGGACCCCATTGCCACAATGTTCGAAATGTGCTTCAGCTATGGACCCCACACTTACACTTTGGTCACTGTGATGATGGGGGTTTGGACCCCATTGCCACAATGTTCAAAGTGTGCTTCAGCTAGTGGACCCCACTCTACCTTTTGGTCACTGTGATGATGGGGGTTTGGACCCCATTGCCACAATGTTCAAAGTGGTAGCTATCAGCTATGGACCCCACACTTACATTTTGGTCACTGTGATGATGGGGTTTGGACCCCATTGCCACAATGGTCATGGCCTGCTTGCATTGTGGGTGCCACACACATATATGTGTGGCACATGTGCTAGGGGTCACATTGTATGTTCAAAGTCATGTTCGGTGTTGTAGGCATTTGACACAGTCTACACACGCTTGTCATGGTGTTGGGGGATGTCTTCTTCTTGCATTCCCTAGGTTGTGGTGTGCTGGTTGTGTCATGCATTGTCCATCCTATGAGTGGGGGTGGTAGTAGTGGTAGGCATCCAGCCCCCTGGGTGAGGGTGGTAGTAGTGGTAGGCATCCAGCCCCCTGGGTAAGGGTGGTAGTAGTGGTAGGCATCCAGCCCCCTGGGTGAGGGTGGTAGTAGTGGTAGGCATCCAGCCCCCTGGCTAAGGGTGGTGAGTGGTAGGCATCCTGCCCCCTGGGTGAGGGTGGTAGTAGTGGTAGGCATCCTGCCCCCTGGCTGAGGGTGGTGGTGAGGCATCCTGCCCACCCTGGGTGAGGGTGGTAGTAGTGGTAGGCATCCTGCCCCCCTGGCTAAGGGTGGTGGTAGGCATCCAGCCCCCCTGGGTGAGGGTGGTAGTAGTGGTAGGCATCCTGCCCCCCTGGCTAAGGGTGGTGGTGGAGGCATCCTGCCCCCCTGGGTAAGGGTGGTAGTAGTGGTAGGCATCCAGCCCCCCTGGCTAAGGGTGGTAGTAGTGGTAGGCATCCTGCCCCCCTGGGTGAGGGTGGTAGTAGTGGTAGGCATCCTGCCCCCCTGGCTAAGGGTGGTAGTAGTGGTAGGCATCCAGCCCCCTGGGTGAGGGTGGTAGTAGTGGTAGGCATCCTGCCCCCCTGGCTAAGGGTGGTAGTAGTGGTAGGCATCCTGCCCCCTGGCTAAGGGTGGTAGTAGTGGTAGGCATCCAGCCCCCCTGGCTGAGGGTGGTAGTAGTGGTAGGCATCCAGCCCCCTGGCTAAGGGTGGTAGTAGTGGTAGGCATCCAGCCCCCTGGGTAAGGGGTGGTAGTAGTGGTAGGCATCCTGCCCACCCTGGGTAAGGGTGGTAGTAGTGGTAGGCATCCTGCCCACCCTGGGTGAGGGTGGTAGTAGTGGTAGGCATCCTGCCCCCTGGCTAAGGGTGGTAGTAGTGGTAGGCATCCTGCCCCCTGGGTAAGGGTGGTAGTAGTGGTAGGCATCCTGCCCCCCTGGCTAAGGGTGGTAGTAGTGAGGCATCCTGCCCCCTGGGTAAGGGTGGTAGTAGTGGTGGGCATCCAGCCCCCCTGGCTAAGGGTGGTAGTAGTGGTAGGCATCCAGCCCCCTGGCTAAGGGTGGTAGTAGTGGTAGGCATCCAGCCCCCCTGGGTAAGGGTGGTAGTAGTGGTAGGCATCCTGCCCACCCTGGGTAAGGGTGGTAGTAGTGGTAGGCATCCTGCCCACCCTGGGTGAGGGTGGTAGTAGTGGTAGGCATCCAGCCCCCTGGCTAAGGGTGGTAGTAGTGGTAGGCATCCAGCCCCCCTGGGTAAGGGTGGTAGTAGTGGTAGGCATCCTGCCCCCTGGGTAAGGGTGGTAGTAGTGGTAGGCATCCTGCCCCCTGGGTGAGGGTGGTAGTAGTGGTAGGCATCCTGCCCCCTGGCTAAGGGTGGTAGTAGTGGTAGGCATCCAGCCCCCCTGGCTCAGGGTGGTAGTAGTGGTAGGCATCCTGCCCCCTGGGTGAGGGTGGTAGTAGTGGTAGGCATCCTGCCCCCCTGGCTAAGGGTGGTAGTAGTGGTAGGCATCCTGCCCCCTGGCTAAGGGTGGTAGTTGTGGTAGGCATCCAGCCCCCCTGGGTGAGGGTGGTAGTAGTGGTAGGCATCCAGCCCCCTGGGTAGGGGTGGTGGTGCGCATTCAGGCCCCTGTGTGCATATGTGGCATTGGTGATGGGCATCCCGCCCCTATGGTGCTGCTGTTGCTGGTGTAAGTATATTCTGCATCCCTCTGTGTGTGTGTGATGTGTCGTGTACGTGTTGTATGTGTTTTGTGGTTGGTGTCTGGCTTACCTTCTGCGCCGTACGCGTCCGTGCCTGTTCCGGTAGTAAATGTAGAATATTGGTATGATCGGGACGAAGGGATTCATGGTTGGTTCGTGTCGTTCGTCCTTCTCGTTGCTTCGCGTCGTCCTCGTCGCTTCGCCTCGTCCTCGTCGCTCGGCGTCGTCATCGTCGCTGCCGTGTTCGTCTCGGAGCCGTGGATCGTGTTGTGGCGCGAATCGGAGCTTATGTGCGCCTCTCCCGGATGCTTTGACGTGCCGTGCGTAGCGGCGGGTTCGGCGCGTACGGAAGCGCATCGTACTCGTTCGGCCGGACGGAGCTGCATTTTCCCTTCCGTGCGACTCGATTCAAGCGTTTCCGGATTCGCCTCGGTCGGGGAACAGGACCTGGTTTGGGTGAGTACGGCTCGGCCGGATTCTTTGCTGTTGTGCGCATCGTACTTACTCGTTCGGTGTGCTGTACGGATCGGTCGGGAAACAGGCTTTCGCATGGCTTTTTTCCCGACCGAATGGTGTTGGGTGCGCCTCCGACCGAGATCGGAATCGGCCCCTTTGTGGTAGCCAAACACTGTGCCCATTACATAGAGAATGATAGGTGACTTAATTGCCTGAAATGTTCTATACCTGCACATGACGGTTGAGGTTATCATTACCGTTAGTGCTAAATCCAAAATTTTGACCACCAAACGTCTACCGAGTGCTTCAAAGATGAGAACTACTAATGTATCAGGGTGAATCTCATTAATAGTAGAATGCGCATAATCAGTTTGCTTGAAAATTAATGAAGAATGTGTCTATTGTCTCTTCAGAAAGCCAACAAGTGGGTGGTACACCAGAATGCCCGGAGCTGGGTACTTTCTATATGGTACTTTAAGAGTGCTTTAATTGTGTTGCGTGTATGTGATGTGGAGTAGAAGGTTGCTCTGGACCAAGCTACAAACCATATGCCACTGAGGTATCCCTTCCCATGTCTAATTACCATTAGTGCACATACAATTGAGTATTCCTTTTGGACAAGCTGTAAAATATCCTTTAGAGATCTGAAAAATTCTCCTTCACTCTAGTGCTTAAAAATCTGTTAAAAAATATCACATTTGAATTCCTTTGACCTCTCCTCTTTGTTTGGCACTGATTCCTCAATTAAATGTACCTGAAATTATGCTCTTCTATTGTTCGACAAGTCTGCATTGCAAGTTTGAACTGCATGTGCACGACCTCTCAGGCAAGGTGTGAATTCCAATTTCCAGAAAACTGATGTCATCAGTGATGGGTGACTGTAACAACCTGGACCTCCTGATTCTAAGCTCTAATTAAGCTAGTGTCATGGGAAAAGTTGGGAGTCTTACGTCTGCTCATTTATGGAATTTGGGCTAAGGTGTCCAGGTGTATCCATAAAGGTGATTGTTCTAATCGGAATCACTGACTGTCTGGGTTGTCGAGCACCTGGTGAATTATGGCGACCAAGGGACAGATTTACTATTCTTTCACGCAATGCAAAACAGCAAGGCAACATGATGTGCTGTGTTGTGTGAAAGGGAGCGAGCAGAAATGCTCCATTTTGGCACAAATCAAGGTTTACTGCATTTGTAAATTTAGGTTTGCGTCAAATGCATGGGTGGATGAATGGGAACGCCCATGCTTCACCCATTACATGATGCAAAGTAGCTTAAAGCAGCACTATGCACCGTGTTGCATTACTTTGTCTTGACTACACTATGCAAAGTGGCTTTGAATGGCTTAGTAAGTCCCAGTTAAAGACTTACATTGCCTTGTGATGATTTGCGTCAAGGGTTTGCAAAGCACTTTATGGGAAATTCATAGGCATCTATTCACACATTTCAAGTTGTTATGGAGATTTGTGCCCGTCTACCCACTTTATGTGTACTATAAAGGGAAAAAGATATATTACATAAAGATATTTTCTCCATTTATCCTGCTTATCCAGGATATTTCCTGTTTGCCCCAACTGTGGAGGACTGTGAATAACAGCTCTGTAATAGATAGTTCTCTAATGTTACGTTTGTATATTGCTGTGGGTGACATGGCCAGATTGACTTTAATGTTGTGTTTCACTCAGGTGACTTCATATGATCACAGTGGTATTTGAACATAATAATTTAGAAGTATCGAGATACAGAAATATCGAGTTTTAAATATAATGACATAAATATCATGAATTTTATTAGGTAATGAATATTGTTTTTAACAATATCAGTGCATTTAATATTGTTTTCAATAATATAGTTTTAAAAAATATTGCGTTTAATTATATCTGTATTTTAGTTCATATATTAATTTTATATGTTAAATATTGATTGTATAATTGTTGACAATATTTTTAAATATAGTTTGTAATTTTAAATGATTTATAATTTTTAATGTAATTGTTATTATTAATTTATGGTGTTGTAGCGGGTTGTGAGATTTGTAAGGATTTTTAAAAATGTATTAATTATTTTATTGATAATTATAGAAATTGTGTAATTATATTTTTTAAGATCTATTTTAGCTGCTGGTTGTCAAGTTGATGTGGTTATAGGGTGGGAAGTAAATAAAGTAATAATTGTATAATGATTATATTTTTAATTATTTAATTGACTGTTAAATATTTAAATTGCATAATTATTATATCTTTTAAGTTATCTTGTAGGTGCAGGTTGTTGAGTCTTAGGGGTATTCTGTGGGAACTTAGGTAATAATAAATAAACAATTAATTATTGATGTATTATTAATTATTTAATTGATTCTTAATTTTGTAAATTGTTTAATTATATTTTTAAGCTATAAATTGAGGTGCAGGCTGTTATGTTTGTAGGGGCATAGGGTGGAACTTATTTAAGTAATAATTAATAAAAAGTATTCATTTATTAGTAATTACTTAATTGATTATGCAATATGTTAATTTTGTTATACTTTTTAGTTTATTTATAGAGTGGGTTGCTAGGTTTGTGGGAGTATAGTGTGGGAACATAATTAAATAATAAATAAAATGAATTCAAAATTATTAACATACTAATTATGTATATTGTTTCATTGGTTTTTAATTTGATATTTATAATTTTTCTATTAATATTTCTGGTTAAGTAATAAGATTATTAAAATATGTTATGTGTTTGAATTGAGAGTACTTTTCCTTCTGCTCAACAGACTCGAAGGTGGGAATATTAAATGTAATCCTTCTGAAGTCTAACACTTTCCCTTCTATTGCAGGGACTGGAGTGGGAATAATAAAACCTACCCCTCTGAAGTCCAACGCTTTCCCAGACTGCAGTGGGAATAGTGTATCTTTTATTTTCTGATTTAAAGACCTATTATTAAAATTGTTGAAACATATATATTAGTATTGCTTGTTTGTGTGTTTAATTTTATAATATCTGTTTATATATAGATTGTTTTTCATTTTTGTAATATCTTTAATAAATATGTTTTAAATTTAATTTAATAGTTTTTTTATATTTAAATTGTTAATTTAGTGTAACGTTTTGTACTTGTGTTTTATAATTTTAATTTTTTTTAAATATATAAATATATATTTATGCTTTTTATAATACTGAATTAAAAACAATAATTAGAAAATTTAATTGAAATTAAAATATATATTTTTATTAATTGTATTAAATTATATATATCCATATATAAACATATATATATTGTGTGTGCATTTTTATACAAGTATATATTTATATATATTTTAAACATTCAATATTTTTTATTTAACATTATTTTAATGTTATATTTTAAAATATTTTTAATTTATATGTTTTATACTACATATATTAATAAAAATCAATATTTTTGTCTTATTTTTAATGATATTAGTGTCAAAGATATTTTTGTTTGGATATTTTTGTATTTACCATTATAAGTATTGGTAGACAATATTTTGTCATCGATATTTTTGACTCAATATTTGTGAGTCACAATATTTTATTATTCCAATATTATGTCAGACATCCTGATCACATCGTATTCTGCATTGTCTCTCAGGTCTTATAGATGATTATTGTATATGATTTGCCCAGAAACATTTTAAGCAATACATTGCTTTGCGACTTTTTATGAGGCTGCTTCGATGACAGAGGAGCAGGAGGAGATGTTTGCCCACTCCAAGAGCGCATGAATGGTTGGCTGGCCCTCTCAGGCCGGCCAAACATCGGACCCAAGCAGCTAGTCACCTCTCTGACACATGCAGCAGGACACACGCTTAACCCCGTCTTCTGCGCCAGCAAAAATATCACCTCCGAACTCCACTGGACCGACCACCACTGCCTTCATTTCGCCCTCACCAAACCCACCGTACACCACCACACCTACCTCCCCCGCCGTAGCTGGAACAAGGTCACTGAAGAATACCTCAGCGCCACCCTCAGCACAATCACACTGCTGACACCCACAGATGCCAATACCGCCAGAACGCAACCTCCACAGATGGATCTCCAAGTGCTCTGATGCACCGGTGACCCTCAAGAAAGCACCCAGCACTGCCAACCTACACGAGTCAAGACACACCTGTAGACGGCTTGAGAAGAGGTGGAGGAACAACAAAACCCCGGAAGCCCACGCAGCCATCACAATTGTCTTATGCATGAGACATATGATATTGTGTGTCAATAGAGATAGGTCACTTGTGATCCAGATAAGGATAGGCCGTTATATTGGTTGTTCCTAATGTCCACTGCCAATGGCTGCAGAGTGTTAATTGACTTGACCTGTGCGAAAAAGCATGTGTAGTTGGTCCTAAGTACCTTAATAAACTGTGGGCCTGTCATGTACGCCATTCTGGAAAGGATTGTCACAGAAACAAGGTACTGCACTGTGTTTATTTATTCACTCCCTTGCTAGTACTCTCTTTCTTTTACTTCTGGCAGAGCTTGTCACCACCCATGCATACCTTGCGATATCCTTTCCTGAAAGGCTCTTTGACCCCATTCCCTCCCACAAAGGAAGTACACTGTGGTCAACTGGCAGTCCTGTGGAGCTAACCCCCTCTGATTCTTTCCCATATGGAGACATGATATCCCACAGCTCTTGAGAAGCATAGCCAATTCTGTATTTCTGCAACATCAGTTCTATAAAATCCCAATCAGCCTGCTCAAATGCCTTTTCAGTGTACGAGAATATACACAACATGGGGAGATTGACTGTACAGCTACATTGATTACCTTCAGTGACTACCTAATATTGTTCTCTTTACAACAATAGTGCATAGAGGTCATTTGTGTGGATTAGAGTATGAAGTATCCTTGTACAGGAGTACCAATATTTTAAGTATACCTTAGTGTCAGAGCTATAGATTGTTAGGAGGTTAATAGTTCTGGATATTTCCTTTATATGGGGCAATTAGGATCAGGGCTGGATTGGTCATCATAGCTGTGGGTTTTTCCAAGAGTTAAACTTGCAAGCGGATTGAAAGATATGTTTTTAAACGTTCTTAAAAAAAGGGGAGGGTAAGCCAGCAGGAGTAGTTGGTCGGGCCATAATGGCTGGCCTTTCTTTAAACATGAGTTAAAGTTTGGCAGATAGGAATTCTACTATTGTCAGAAGGCTCAATAGTTCAAACTCTTCATCCTACTCTTGTGGTTAACTTTACATATCACAACATCGCATTAAAAACCGTAGCTCGCTCCTTTTTTGACATACACTTACGTGACTACAACCAGAACGTGAATGGTCAAATCGACACTTAGATGGCCAGGGAGTGGGTATGTGGGATGCTTAGTGTAACACATTGGGTTATTGTGCAGGGCGTGAGTGCACAAGTAATAGGTCCACAATTATCTCCTCACTGGGAGCTAAGCACCCCACTGTACTGCTTGACTCTCAGGATAGTGAAAAGAGCGGTCCATGCCCTACTCAGGGGAATTGGTGTGAGCTAGTACGCACCATTCGATGGCATGCAATAATAAAACTCAATAAATGATTGTCCAGTCAGTGCTTTTTCTTTGATAAAAGGAAATGTACATTTATTACACACATACACTACTGAATACTTTGGACTAAATTACAAATATATACATCAGGCAGATTGAAACACCTTTTTTTTTTATTGTGCATTTTCAATAAGAACATGTTAGTACAAACAGTTCAGCAGTAACATCATCGAGACACAATGAGATATTGGTTCATCTACAAATGAGCAGGTTAACCAGCAATAGTCGGCATCATCAAACCTCACATCAGACAATAATTCTAAAAAAAGAAAGAATCATACAGAGACATGTTAGCTTACAGCATCAGTCATGATCTATAAAGAGGTACGGGCTCCTCCGCGTGCGTATCTGTCAAGCGTACTGGTGCATGTGGAGGACTATTCACAGGAGTGTAGTGGTCTGAGGCGGCATCTGTCAAGCCATGGAGGTAAGTAACCAGCGGACCCCAAATGTCATGCGGCCTGCTCGCTGTCGGCATAAGATTCCAGAATTGTCAGAATTGTGTCTGACAATATGCCGCGTCCACGAGCCAGGATTTGGGCATTGGCGCCAGTTTCCGCCCCCAGTGTATTGCCACTCTACACCTGGCCGAAACCTGTAGCATCGTCACCAGGCGCCGGCAGGCATCAGGGACTTCTTTAACATACCCAAGTAGGCAGAGAAGGGGATCAGGTGTGATAGTAGTTGAGGTAATAGCGCTGATAGTCTTGCAAACTTCCAGCCAGTAGGAAGCCACTTAAGGACAAGACCAGGCCAACTGTGTGAAGATAGCGCCAAGCACCGAGCAGCGTGTGCATTGCGTGTCCACACTAAGGCCCATTTTGTGCAGTGCCAAGGTGGTACGATAAAGTCTGTGAAGAAATTTTAAATGAATCTGCCTCAACCTATAATTGGGGGAGAGTCTTTCTGTCTGGTTGCAGCAGTATTGCCACTGCTCGAGTGTGGGGCAGTCCAGCAGGTCCACCCACCATGAGCACTTTCAGTATCAATAGATGCAGCTGCCATAGATAATGAATATAATCTAGTGACAAATCTTCGATGTGAGGTAGTTGTGGGTATGTATTCTAGCGCTGTGCTGGTGGGGGGTGGCGCCGGGAATGTGCTGTTCACTTTCTTACACATTGCATGTATCTGGTGGTACAGCAGGCTATCTAGAAATGTTGGTGTTGATGTGTGCAGTGCGCTCGGGGAAGAGAGTAGCATTCTGGATATAGGTCTGCATTTATGCAAATTCCTAGTGCCTTCGCTCGGTGCGCTATACCTTTATTTTGTAATGGAGGGAAGGCAGGATTCTCGGTGAGTTGCATAGATGGGGCGTATAAGGTGTCCGTGCCCGTGTGTTTACGGAGACCCTCCCATGCCCATCGCAGATATTCAACTGTATTGATTTCTTTTCTGGGGTTTTTATAGGGCAGAAACAGCTCCGTGCTGAGTGGCCAGGGTGAGGTCAGAACAGCCTCTACAGCCGTGTACGGCTGGAAAGGTGTCGGGTGAAGCCAGAAGTGTAGGAAGCACACCTGAGCGCAGTAGGCGTATAGTTTTAGATTGCGGGCACCAAGTCCGCCACGTGCAAAAGGGAGCGTCCAGATATCATAGGTAATTCACGGCTGGCGTCCAACCCAAGTCAGAGAGGAATAAATTGGACTCGTAACCTATTGAAAACTTGCATTGTGAGAGGGAGCGGTAGGTTTTAAAAACAAGTAAAGAAATTTTGGTAGAATTATCATATTGGCAATGGCGATGTGGCCGACAAGGAGAGCGGAAGTTTATTCCAGATTGGAATTTTGGCTTCTAGCCATTCCATGGCCCTGCCATAGTTAGCAGACCAGAGTTCATCCGTATGTCTGCTGAGCCAAATGCCCAAATATCTGATTGGCTCGGTTGCCCATTTAAGCGGGAACTAGGTCGAGCAAGGTTGTGTTGCATCCGTAAGAGGAAAAAATATGGATTTGCTCTAGTTAATGTGGACTTCCGAGTAACCGCCAAAACTTACCACTTCCCTGGTCATGGGATCTAAATTCTTATGTGGCTCATGAATGTATAATGCGACGTCGTCAGCATACATAGAAGTAACCAAAGCACAGGTGGCGAACCCAATACCACGGTGAGTGTGATGTTGCCGTAGCCGAGTAGCAAGGGGCTCCATGGCAATGGCGAAAAGCAGGGGCGAAAGTGGGCATCCCTGCCTTGTGCCTCTAGTGATCATAATGGGTTCGGTAATCTGTCCATTCAGTTTTATGCGTGCAGTAGGGAGTGTTTATAGCAGTCTAATGTTGCGGATAAAGCCCAAACTGAGGCCGAGGCGAGTCAGAAGAGAGAACAGAAAGGGCCACTCAAGAGAGTCAAACGCCTTAGCGGCGTCAAGGAGTGCTGCCACTGCGGGAAGGGTGGGGTTAATTTGATGCATTACTCAAAAAATAGTTCTGAGGTTACGTGAGGGGGCACGGCCTGGAGTGAAGCCAGATTGGTCTGGACGTATTATTAGCGGCATGAGAGGAAGTAATTGATTTGCTAATAATTTGGCCAGTATTTTATTGTCCGTGTTAATGAGCGAGAGAGGGCGATAGGAGTCGCAAGCTGTTGGCGGCTTATTTGGCTTCAGTATTAGGGCGATGAGTGCCTCGCATAGCGACAGGGGAAGGCGTCCGCCTTCAATGGATTCATTATACATTTCCACTAAGTGTGGTATTAAAATTGGGGCGTATTCTTTGTAAAACGCCGGAGTAAGGCCATCCATGCCGGGCGCTTTGTCCGCTGGGAGTCCCGTAATTATTTGGGTAATTTCCTCATTTGTGAATGGAGCGTCAAGATATTTGCGGTGATCCGGACTGAGCCATAGGAGCTCAATCGAGTCGAAATATAGTTGTAGGGAGTCTGAGTCCTGCTCATATCCCGCGGTGTAGAGTTGAGAATAAAAGTTAGTGATTGTTTTTATGATATCATCTGGCGCGGTAATTCTATTGCCCGAGTTGGTACATAGCTCGGTAAGATAAGTGGAAGCATGGGGTTGCCACAACAGGTTAGCCAAGGTTTTGCCCAGGCGCTCGCGTTCACCTCGCGGCTGAGGCAGCTAAACTCCCGTTCGGCTTCTGAGTGGTACTCAGTAAGTTTAACCCTAATAGTCGCCAGTTTGTCTGGGTTGGGAATAGTGCAGTAAACTTGTTCTAGTACTTGGAGGTCAGTCTCCAGGCGTCTCAGAGTGTCCCGTATGGCCCGGAGGACTCCGGCCTGTTTGGCAATGCATACCCCTCTTATCACCACCTTAAACGATTCCCAGAGAGTTGAGGGAGATTCAACCGAAGCCGTATTGAGTTCAAAGAAGTCAGTGATGGCGCTGCACAATTCTTCTTTAAATACCGTGTCTTGCAAGGCATGTGGAGGTAAGCGCCAAGAGAACATGCGCTGACGGGTTTGTGGCAGGTTTAGCGTAAGGCGCACAGGGGCGTGGTCAGATAAAGTGCGGGGCATATGTTCGACTGAGATTGTCCAGCTGGCCACATCTCGGGTAGTGAGCCATAAATCAATACGCGACCAAGAGCCATGCGTAGTGGAAATACAAGTGCCCTCAGTTTTGGTAGGGTGCATATGCCGCCAGAGGTCCACCAGGGCATTCTCCTGCATCAGTGTGTGTAGGGTAGCGGTGGCAAGAGGATGCTGTGTTCGCGCACCAGATCTGTCAAGAGTGCTGAGTGGTGCTATGTTGAAGTCGCCGCCCCATATGACTGGATATGTTCCAAGGGAGGAGAGCTGTCTCTAGATATTCAAGAAAAAGTCAGGGTCGTCCACGTTGGGGCCGTAAATGGCAGCAAGTATAAGAGGTTGGGAGTAGAGTGTGCCCGTTAGTATGACATATCTGCCCGCAGTATCAGTGTATACTTGGTCATTGCGCCATGATAAGCCTCGTTTGATCAGGATAGTGACCCCCCTGGCATAGTTGGAGTATGCCACCGAGTAGGTGTCGCCCCAGTGGTGGGCCTTGAGCCTGGCAGTGTTAGTGGAGGCAAGATGGGTTTCCTGTAGGAAACATATGTCGGTGTTATATCTGGCTAAGTAGGTGTGGATGAGCCTGGATTTACGGTGATCATTGATGCCTCTTATATTCCAGGTGATAAACGTTACCTCAGCCATACCAGTGGCCTGTGATAAGTGTAGGTGTATTGCTGGTGTTGTGACGTCCGCCGTTCTAGTGGGGGTCTCTGTCGTATTATGTGTTGTTGTCGAGTGTGACAAAGTATGCCGGGTGCTGAATATAACAGACAGTTAGAAGGAACACAAACCCATAGCAGAGGGGCGAATCTTGGGCCTCTGACTACAACTACCCTATCCCTCCCTCCTCCCACTCCAACCCCCCAAACAGGTTGAGATACATTCCCCCATCCCCCCAAACAATAAAACGAGAAGGAAAAAGTGACAAGTGGGATTCATCCCAATTGGGAGCGAGGGCTCAGCCGGACCATCCCCCGTCCGAAGGCGAGGTGACCCAGCGAGAGTGTACAATAAAAGCATAGGGCCTAATAAACACAACATTGTTTGCCTGTGAAATGCAGAGAGATATGATATAGAGGGAAACAAGCAACGTCGGAGAATAACAGCAGGATATATACCCCCCGGTGATCAGCTAATAAAAGCAAAGAAAAAACACTCTCATTGTCATTTAGGTGGCTATTTTCACCCTCAAGCGGCAAGGCGTGGGAGCGGTCCTTGTTCAGTTGTTTCGCAAAGGCAATAGCCGCCTTGGGGTCCATGAAATAGCAGGGTTTGCCCTCCGTGTCGATTCGCAACTTGGCCGGATACAAAAGGGCATATGTGATGTTAAGTTGCTGAAGTAGCCGCTTCGCCGGCAAAAAGTCCCTTCTGGCATTTTGGACATTTAGAGTAAAGTCCGGGTAGAAAGCGAGAGTGTTGCCCTGATGTCGTACTTCTTTCAACTCTCTCGCTTTCCACAGGATGGCGTTGGTGTCACGATAGGTTAGGATGCGGGCGATGATCGGCCTCGCCGCATCCCCCGGGGGAGGCCGAGGCCCCAGAGAACGGTGTGTGCGCTCCACTATGAAGCATTCAGATAACGCCGAGCCAAAGGGTTCGCGCAGCAGCGTTTCTAGGTAATTCTCCACTTTACACATCGCTGTGGTCTCAGGAATGCACAGGTTTTTCCTACGGGAATGCACTTCAAGGTCCTTGTTCTTGGCACGTATAAAGTCCAAAAACTGGTCCATCTTAAGCAGTTTCTGCTCTGTCTCGATAATGGAGTCATCGGCATCTGACACACGCCCCTCCAAGAGCGTGATTCGGTTATTGTTGGAGTCCACGCGTTGTTTGATCTGATCTAGGCGCAGTGCCAGATGATCAATTTTAGAGTCGATTGTCTTCAGACTGGTTTTGACTTCCAGGAGTAAGGTTTTAATGTCCTAGTCCTGTACACTGGGAGCCTCTGTTTGTGTGGCCTGATCGCCGGCATCCGGCTGCGCTTCGCCGCTGCGGCCCGAGCGTTTACCTTCAAAGTTCAATTTAGGCTGCCTCTGATCAGTTTTCCTCATCTCGACTAAAGGGGTGGAAGCACTGACCCGGGGTGGTTCAGGCAGCGCACCTCGCAAAAAAACAGCAGCGTAGAAGCCCCAAGAAGAGGCCCAAAGGGGGTGGATCTCACACAAAGCTTTATGCAACCAGTGGTTGTAATGCTGAGGGATGCTGTCAGGCGCGGCCGCCACCATCCACACCACTGTGGCTAAAAGTTGGAGGGTAGCCAGTAGTTGCTATGATAAAAGGCGATCTTTGTCACGGGGCGCTGCTTTTCATCAAATCATTGCTTCCCCCAGCGCGCAGCCACACGTGTAGTCACAAATACTGGCCTGCTATGCTATTCAAGGGTTCAGAGCATGTATCGGAACTCCCCTCTCTATCAGGGTGGCTGAAGCGCTCCTACAACATCAGATCGTGGTGCCTCCAAGGCCCCCAAGGCACTCAACAGCAAACCCCAGCAGTGAATCTAGAGCAAACTTTAAGCAAGCCAGAGCGCTCGCCCGCAGGCAGGGTCACGTCAATTCAGGGGGGGAGCAGCAGGGCCAACCACCACACGCAGGCCACAAATGTCCACTTGCCTGCAAACGAGTACCTCCGCAGCACACCGCCCGCAGCAAATTCCAGGCAGGCTTGGCCGCTCACCTCAAGGCCATGCAGCGCCAGTCCGGGGGGGCAGCAGAGTCGCCGGCCGCAGGCAGGTCATTGTTGTCCCCCGCGCAGCAGACGGGGATCTCCCCAGAGGTCAGCCCATTGCCATTCCAAGGCGGGCCGGGAATCTCTTCTCCAGGCCGCACCGCGTCTGCATCACAAGGCAGGCAGCAGAGTTGTGCCGGACAGGCAGGCCGCGCCTTAAGCTATGCAGGCATCCAGGCACCTCTCCTTCAGGAAGGGACCCCCTGGTAACAACGTAGGCACTCCGGTCGCAGCTCCGGAACCACAGGGGGCTGCTGTTCCGCTCGTAGTAGCGCTCATCCAGCGCAGGTTAGATCCGCCTAGGCCAAGCAGGATCCAGTATCAAGAGACCGCATCCAGGATTTCAAAGCCACCACAATCGACCCCCCGGGGCCCGCCTGTCTCCCGGCGCCCGTGGGGGTCGGCACAGGCAGGACAGGCCCGGCCGGCGCCAACCAGCAGGGACGAAGCCGCGGGCGGCTCCACAGCACTCTGTCCGACCAGCCTCCTCGTCCACGCGGCCCGTCCGGCGAGCCCCGCAGTGGACGTCGCTTGTTCACTTTACCGGGCAGCTCCGCTTCTGGAAATGGATCGGATCAGGCTACAGTGTGACCCTCACCACATTCAAGTGTTTCAGGCCGTTTTGGCAGGCCTAAGTTCAGGATAATGGCGGATAATTCTCGTCCGGTCAGCAGAGCTCACTCAAGGTGCAGCCATCTTGCCGCCGCCGAGACCATGCCCCCCAGATTGAAATACCCTTGATGACATTCTGAAATCACATTTGACCCTTACTGGGTCATGACACCCACAATCACAGAACTTCCCACCTATAAACAGATAGAACATCACAGTATATCGGAGGGTATCAAAATGAAGAGGCCTTTTGACTTTGCCAAGAAATTTTCATAGCAATGTAAAAGGGACTCCTATTGGCTTTGTCAAAGGTCACCACCTTAAAAGACCAATAATCCACATGATAAAACTCTCCTTCTTGTAAGTGGAATGAAAAAGCATGTTTAAATGCAACCATTATAGTCAACAAAGCTTTGAAATGTTTATCAAAAATCACTGTCAGCAATATATTGTCAGTAAAGCATTGAAAATCAACATAAAGTCTGTGTCTTTCTTCAACACATGCAGGCCACATAAAATGCAACCATAGAGCCAACCCTTAGAGATCACTGCACGCTGAGGCTATAGAACAAAAGCTCCAGCCTTAGGAATATGTAAGTAGAGATGACCGTTCTCCCCAGGTCACGCATTCTGTGACCTAGGAGACATAGGATTATTTTTAAGAAGTTAGAGGTTAGGTGACCAACTCGTCCGTAAATTTCACTGGACCGTCCGTAATTTGGACCTCTCGTCCGTTGTCCGTGAGGGTCCTTTACGGACGCCTTTTGTCCGTAATTATGGCCATTGCAGGGAGCAGCACTGCTCCCTGTAAGAAGCCTCAGTCCCCTGATGGGGCCGCCTCGCACTCCTCCTCGAGCACAAGAGCAGTCTCACCGCCCATTGTCATTCTGTCTGCGGCGGATTGCCACATACAGAATGACAATGGGCCAGTTTGAGCTGTTACACCCGGCTCTCTGTTTAGCTGTCCTTTGCCCCCGTTGGTCTGCCCTGGCCTTCTTCCTGTGAGTGTCTTGATTACGCTTATGATGCACATGCTGTGAAGATTGCCCTGGAGCAATCCGTGTAATGCTGAGTGTTTCACACAAGGAGACTCTGGCTTGCCTGGGCGGCTGGGGCAGCGCTGATCAAATAATTTGACAAACCCTTCTCCCGCACAATTGGTGCCTGCTGCAAATTCACCCGGTCACCCACCTCCAGATTTGCCTCCAACACGCCTCCTCGATCCCAAATCGACAGTCCTTTCCTTTCAAGATTATGCGCTCATGTTTTTAGCTTTAATAACTTTATAATCAACTCAAACCACCTTAAGCCTGACGTGATCTTTGGCCTGACGGTTATTTTCTAAGAGATTCATACTTCCCTGCTCCTTCCAAACTGTTCCGCACTTTCGGTCTGTAAACAGTTGACCCTGTGCTCATCTGTTTTAATACACAGATGCTTTGGAATGATTCCATCAATAGCTCTGTAGTTAATAAACGCTGATGAAGGATGCTCCCTAACTTTCTTGAAGTGTATTGGCATAAAGGCAATCGGAAGATTTGGGGAGAAGTTGGTGCTTCTGTGGGACGCTGTGGTTGGTAAACATCTTTGTTGGACTTGGCTGTCTCTGTTTTAGGTCTGGCCCAACTCATGCTTTCTCAAAAGTTTATAATAAACATGCATTTATACATAGTGAGTGAACCCACATTGGCTCTCTTCACGGCAAGTGACAAATCACATGTGCACAACAGCCCAAAAGGGGTGCCCTTCAGTGCCTGGGCTTTGTGCCTGGGCTGCTGGGCAACACCTTTATTTTAATTTTTTAATATGAATGCTATTTTTTCCACATTGCTTATGCTTGCAGAAGAAATAAATAACATTAGAACATTGAAATGTGGAGCATACATGAGTGAAAGGGAGGTTGGAGAGCTGGAAGAAAGGATGGATGGATGAGTGAAAAGTTGAATGGGTGGACGGATGAGTGACTGGGTGGATGGATGAGTAAGTGGAAGGATGGCTGGATGGGTGAAAGGGTAAATGGTTGGATGGATAAGTGAATGTATGGATGGGTGGACGAGTGGATGCATGAGCAAGTGAAAGGGAGGGTAGATGGAAAAAGGATGGATAGATGAGTGAAAGGGTGGATGGATGAGAGAAAGGAAGGATGAGTGAAAGGATGGTTGAGTGATAGGGTCAATGGATTGATTTATGAGTGGGTGGATAGGTGAAGGGAGGATGGAAGGGATGACTGGCTAAGTGAAAGGGGAATGGAGAGAGAAAGGGAGGATAGATGGATGGATGAGTTAAAGCATGGATGAATGATTGGCAGAATGGATTGGCGAATGGGTGCCTGGATGAGTGAAAAGAAGAATGTAAAGATGTATGAGTGAAAGAATGCATACATGAGTGAAAGGGAGGGTGGAGAGCTGGAAGAAAGGATGGATGGATGAGTGAAAGTTGAATGGGTGGACTGGATGAGTGACTGGGTGATGGATGAGTAAGTGAAAGGATGGCTGGATGGGAGAAAGGGTAAATGGTTGGATGGATGAGTGAGTGGATGGATGGAAGAGTGGATGGATGAGTGAAAGGATGGCTTTGGATGAAAGGGTAAATGGCTGGATGGATGAGTGAATAGATGGATGGATGGGTGGAAAAGTGGATGGATGAGTGAAAGGATGGATTGGGTGAAAAGGTGGATGGATGATGGATGGAGGAGTGAAAGGGTGGATGAGTGAAATGATGGATGGAAGGATAGATGATGGATAGGTTTGCAAATGGTTGAAAAGGTTTGGATATGGATGGGCACACAGATGGAAGGACAGAATGAATGGTGAAAGACTGAATGATGGATGAAAGAATTAATACATGACAGAATGTAAATTTGAAATGGTGGATATCAGGAGTTTGATGGAAGGATGGATGGCTAGATCCTTGGACAAGAGAGCTCTTCTGGGGAGGGTTGTGATGACTTATTTGCTTTCTTGGCGCCATAGGAGCTTTAGTTCAAAGTGGGAGGTATTTTAATTTTCTGGCTACTCCTTGCCTATATGTTACTATTCTGTATTTGCTGTGTGCTTATGTGTGGGATCTATACATCATGCATATGACATTTTGAGTGACACCCAACTGCTCCTTGAATGTTACACTAATAATGGTAAATGTTTGCATGTTTTGTTTTAGGTGTAAGGTTTTAGGGAGAGCCTCATAGTGCCATGAGCTGTGCTTGAGATGTATATTGTGTTTGTAGCAATAGGCAAGGCGCCAAAAATAAACTATGTAATAGTGTATCGACAGTGCCTTCTTTAAGAAATCTGCAGGGAGAAGCACCTTTGTGACCTCCGTCAGCTAGTGCAACTCTCTGCGAAGCCCCCATAAGCAAAGTCAAATTTCATATTTTAATTTCCACTTGCTGAAACACCCATAATGCGTTCCCTGTAGTGGGTTCATCACAGCAATCCTCCCTTTAGTTGGCCTCATGCGTGCCGCTTACATCTCACAATGGCACTCAGATATGAGATGCTAGTAACAAAGACTATCCGAGCAGATCTTCCTGACCACTTCTCTCCACCAAACATGCCTGCTCAGGACCATGAGTTGTAAACGAAATATCGGACTGGACAACCCAGTGGAGTAACCATATAAATAGATTATTATCATATGAAATACAACAAAAACCTGCACAGTTGCTCAAAGCTGCTGCGCATACCGAAAAACCATGAAGTGCATGATTGTCTCAACCTAATATAAACTTATTTTGACTTGTACTTAAGTGGTTGTCTATTTACTTACTTTTATACTATTGCGCAACTTCCTCTGATGTGTTTGTAAAACTTACCTTTGTCCCAAGTTTTGTCCTGAATTTTGACCCTTTGTCCTGAATTTTTACACTTACCGTCCTGAATTTGCACCCATGCCAGTTGGTCACCCTATTAGAGGTGGGGGTCTGCAGCATCTCCTACAGCACCCACTTCACTTTCAAGGCACATTGATGAGTGCCTCTGCCTTCCTGGGGCACCACAAGCACAAATTCATATGCAATATAAGCCTTAATGGGCATTATGGGGCACTCGAAACCGGGAGCAGTGAATATTTGATTAGCAGCTCTGCTTGCTTTGTTTATGTGCCCGTGACTGCACAGCTTTTCTTAGTTTTTCCCGTTTTTACTTTTTTTGGGGGAAGGGGGCCCAGGACTCATTTGGGACACCCCAAGCCTTCTGTACACGCCGGGGGCCCCCACAGCCCCGCTGGCTCCCTGCATTCTGCAGGAGCCAGCATCAGGTGAGTGCTCCCGGTAGGCGGGAGCAGAGGTGGCATTCCTACAGCTAGAAGGAGAATTGGCAGGAGATATGGATAGCAGGGTGTGCCTGCCCCCAGTCACAGGAATGGGGGCTGATGATCGCTCTGCAGGCCTTCCTGACACCAGGGATTCACGGATGTTGTCCTGGGTCCCCACAGTGCTCAACCGGCTCTTCCTCTCACTGGACTGTGTTCCTTGTCATCGGGCCCAGGTCTTCTCCCATCAGCCTTTGGGGAGATGGGGCCCCTGCAGGCAATCCAATATGGGGGACGGGTCCCACACAGTCCAGCTCCCCATGGCATACCTCTGTGTGGAAGGTTGCATCATCCCTGAGGGCTTGACCTTCCCCAGGGGAAATCACAGAACGTGCGGCAGAGTAACACACACTCCATCACTAAATTTCAGTAGTAAAAATAGGCAACTTTACAGGATCGTAACTCTGACCCCATTGGACCAATTTTGATGATTCTGCGTTTTTTTAAATTCTTCACTTATGGTTACGGGCTCTAGCCACCAGGAGCATTTTTAACATGGCTCCTAGCCTCAAAAGGCCGCACTTTGCAGGTAGCTGATTTCACTGGCTTCTTGCAACAGCTTTCTCCTGTGCCTGGCTCCTGATGCTCCCCTCCTCCTGCAGGGGGACAGAAATCCAGGTCTTTGCCCAACTAGTCCTCAAGGGGCTTAAGGGGGCCAGGATAAATGGCCCTGGAGAGATTAACTAGTCCTGGGGTTAGCTGAAGGCAGAGTCCTCAGTCCAATAGGGGGTTTGTCCTTCCAGCTGTCAATGGTGTTGCCTTTGTCGCAGTCCAGGTCCAAAGTCTTGCTCTCCTTCATGTTCTGGGGAGCCACTTTATGCCCAGTCCAACTTGTAGGTGGGGGATTCCCCCTCTGTCTAATCTTCCCCCTTTCCTGGGTTTGGCTCCTGCCTGGCTAGTAACATAAAATCCGGTGTCAAGTCTCTTTGTGTGTGCTGGGGAAAGCCCATTTGAAGTGTAATCAGGGTAGGGATCAATTCCTCCCCAGCCATCCGGTCAGTAAGACCCACTGCCTCTACACCTAGGCCCCTTTGTGCACTGTCAGGCTCCAAACTGCATTTCCCAGTGGGAGAGCCATCACCAGTACAAGCAGCAGGAAACTCCTAGAAACTTAGGCAGAAAAATGCCAACATTCTATAAGTGTCATTTCTCAAAATCAATTGAAATGGACTTTATATTACAATTCAAAGGAGTGGAAGAATTATTTTTCTAGATGCTATCAATGCAAATTCAACATTTAATAAATGTAACTAGGTAGCCCAATGATCGCAATGGCAGCAGCCAGCCTTGATACTGTGAAAATAGTTTTGGGGGATATTCCACTGTAAGGACATGTCAAACATTAATTTCAACTTGCGCTACTTTTAAATATCGGCACTCTGCATTTATGGGCAAGAAGGCCCTAGTGTGGGTGATTTATTAATATTTAGAAGGAAGATTTAGACCTGTCAAAAGGGGTATTTTGACAGGACAAATGTGCAGTTTAAAACTGTCACAGACAGATTACCTGTGTGCAAATACCAGGCTGCGCACAGCGGTAGTCTCTTACGTGCAGCCTGAACCCTTTCACACACGTGTTCATATGGAACCAGCACTGTGCCCCTTACCCTAGCTGTGTCACAGTGGTCTTATCTTAAAAGGCAGACACTGGTGGTAAACAAGCGCAGTCCAATTTATCTTGAAATTAGTGGGAGTGAGACTCAGGTAGGGAGAATCACCTACAATAAAGTTTCAAAACCGGATAATCAAAAAGCACAACAATCTGGGTGTACTAAATGGGCTGAACCCATTTTCACCACATATACTTTGTGTAACTAATGATGACATTAATTTTATAGAAACCCGGGGCCTGATTCACAAAGCTAACTTTCTCTTCTGAATTTGGACTTAAGTTTTCTACTTTTTGGTATACACAAACTCAGGGCATATTAGCAAGACCCACGTTAAAATTATCGCCGCTTTAGCGGCAGGAAACTCAGCCGCTAAAACGGCGATAATGGGCTTGCTAATATGCAGTTAAAGAATTCAATAGAGCCCAGGTTAGATGTGCAGGACATCTAACCTGGGCTTCTATTGAATTCCATAACGCATATTAGGAAGCCCATTATCGCCGCTTTAGCGGCAGTTTCCTGCCGCTAAAACGGCGATAATTTTATCGCCGGTCTTGCTAATATGCCCCTCAGAGTTTAAATTTACTACAAAAGTGTGAGTTACACGTCTCTATCCCCTTCCCCCACCCACTCCCTCCTGTCCCACCCATATTAATTACTAATACGTATGCTTATGTGTGAGGAGAATTCCGCACATATAAGAATAGGTAACTGCAGGGGCAGAAACTCAGCATGTACTTTGTGAATTGCACTTTGTAGCAAATTTGTAGAACTACAAAATCTACTACAAAATGCAGTTTGTGAATCAGGCCTTCAGAGTTCGGATTAAAATGTATTATAACATACACGAACTGTGCTTACCCAGAGCAGTATGGAGCCAGACCCAGGATAAAGAGGTCTTGGAATGTACTGTAGAGACCCAAACAAGTAAACCTAACTGGTTTTGTGTGCCGTGTGAACACAAAAATGTTGTGTCAAGCCAAGCGTAATTGCGTAGACTTTAGGAAAAGTATTGTGAGGCAAACCAATGCTTCTAGGACACCTATCATCTCCACTATGTAGCACCCATGTATTTTATTTCTTCCTTTCCACATATTAGGACACACCCACACAATGTCATAACTGCCACTAAAGCCAAATGGGGTAATTGTAAGGATATTCAGCACATCACAATCAGCTGCTACACTGTGATATGATTTCCTGTGACTTTCTCCAATACCATGTACACATTTAATTCAGCCCAAACGTGCACTACTTAGCATTGTATTACAAGTCTAGGTCATAAACATCATTCAGTGGGGTCTCTGCAATGTGCAACAAGTGTAACAAGGAGAATTTTTTTCATTTCTCCTCGTTGGTTTCCTTCTTTTTCTACATTGAATGCATGCTGCATTGTACCGCACACACACAAAGCAGTAAAAATGCTAAATTATAGTTTTAGTAGTGGAAGGGTCCTCTTCTGCAAAAAAACAAAAACATATTCCTTACAGAACGCAAACACACTTGCACTGTGGTGTAAAGGTGTGTGTTGGTGCATGGCAACCTAAAGTGTGCCACTGCAGGGAAAAAGTAAAACAGGGACATATCTTAATAGATATGGCACTGTTCAGCTCTCTTTTCATACAACACAGTGCAGCAAATTGAGTTGCTGTGTTTCATTGCATGACGTTTTTGTAAATCCTGGCCTTAATATATAGAGTATTCCGATTTGAAGTCCACAGCAGTAATCATTTGAACAAATCAGAATTGAACTGCTCTTTAGAAAAGAAAACATACTTTTGTATGAGATCATGAGAAGTGGCTTTTAAGTGAATATTCTACCCTTTTTCTGTCAACTGTACTTTTAGAATGACTCCAAGACAAAGTATGGCCCATTGGATTTCCACAATCTTTATTGCTAATGTTATGTTATGTGTATTTGTATTTGTAAAGTGCACTATCACCTGCAAGGGTATCCTGATGCTGCTTGTGCGGTTCTAGGATTATTTAAAGAGCCAGGTCTTAAGCTTCTTGTGGAATTCAAGAATTGAAGGTGCAGCTCTGATGTGTAACAGCAAGTTGTTCAAGGTTTTTGTTGCGATGTTAGAGAAGGCTTGACCACTGATTCTGATTCTGTGTATGCTTGGGATGTGTGCAAGGAGGAGTCTGGTCGGAGCGGCGAAGTCTGGTAGGTTTGTGAAATTAGATTCGTCTATTGAGGTAGTCTTCACCCGTGTTGTGGGAGCTTTGAAGGTGTGTGTGAGGAATTTGAACTGGTCTTGCTTGTGTATTGGAAGCCAGTGAAGCCCTCTGAGGTGGGGTGTGATGTTCGTGTTGCGTGGGACTTTGAGTGCGATCCTGGCTGCTACTTTCTGAATGGTTTGAAGTTGTCAGGTAAGATGTTTGTTGTTTCTGGTGTAGAGGACGTTCCAGTAGTCCAGCTTGCTTGCGACAAGGGAGTTACGACTGTTTTGTGGGTTTTGGTAGGGAGACATTTGAAGATTTTCTTAGCATCTTTAAGGTGTGGAAGCATGAAGCAGAAACTGTGTTGATTTGGGAGGACATGATGATAACGAGGTTCGTGCTGTGGATATCATGGGGTTCCAAGTTCAGTCACCACCATGTTGAGTCTTCATGCAGTTGGCGACATACAGGTGGCGAACTTGGTCCGAGTGTTGGGCGTCTTGTCTGAGAAGGAGAGTATAAGCTGAGTGTTGTCAGAGTAGGATAAAATGTTGATCTTGCTAGTGGAATCATGCACGCGTTGGAGTGGGTCAGGCCTAGTGAGTATCTTTGTGGTACTCCACAGATGAGATTGTATGCATCTGAGGAGTAGGGGGCCAGGATGACTCACTGTGTCCTTACAGTCAGTAAAGAGTATATCCAGTTGAGAGCGGGTCCTTAAGATTTCAATCTCATGCAAGTGTCAGATGCGGATTGGGTGGCATACTGTATCGCTCTCTTACAAAGGCCAATATAATGCATTTGTGTCCATGTTTTAGAGATCCAGGAGGATGAATGCCACTATGTATCCTGTGTTCAGTATTATCTAGATGTCATCTGTAGCAGTGATGAGGGCTGTCTTCTTGCTGTGGCTGGATCTAAATCCAAACTGATTGTCGTGAAGGTGTTGGTGGGCTTTGAGATGGTTGGTGAGGCATGTGTTAAGTTTTTCCCGGATTTTGGCTGGATATGGTAGAAGGGAGATGGGTTTGCAGCAGTGAGCGCTGTTGGGTTCACAGAAGGATTCTTGAGCAGAAGGAGTGCCTGTGTCAGATGTGATGGATGTGTTTCAGGATGGAGGTGAGTGCTGCGATGATGGGTTGTATTTCTTTAGCGAAGGTGAGATGGGGGCAGGGGTCTGAAGGGGCCCTGGAGTGGATGTATTCCATTGTGGCTATGGTTTCATCTGTAGTACTGACAGGCCATGTGGACAGAGTTGTTTCCATGGCCGAGATGCAGAGTCATGTTGCTAGGTCTGTTGGGTTAGGCTGGGGGCAAAATTGTCATAGATGGTAGTCATATAGCTGCAGTAATACTAGGAGAGCTTGTTGCAGAAGTCCTGTGAAGGAGTGATGTTATTGTAGGTGGCTGCTGGGCAAGTGAACTATTTCACAATGGCAAAGATCTCTTTGCTGCTGTTGATGCTGGTGTCAATGTGGCTTTCAAGTGCAGATCGTTTGGTGGTTCGTAACTGCTTGTGATTTTGTCTAAGGGCGGATTTGCAGGTGTGTCTGTCTGCATTGTTTTGGTTCATTCTCCATCTGCTCTCTAGATGTTTGCAGTGGCATTTTGTCATCCTGAGTTCCTCCGTGTATCATTTGCTTGTTGTCTGGGACTTGCAACTTTATTGGGCTTGAGGCAAACCACGGTATCGATGCAGGCTGTGATCCAATTGTTGAAGTTTGCGATGGTGACGTGTAGGCTATTGCTGTGCTCTGCTGATGTTCTGTGAGTATAGCTGTCTAGTCTTCCTCCAGGATGTTGTTCCAGTTTTGGCAAGCTGGTCTGGTGGTAGTTGTTCTGTGTTGTTGTGGGACGGGAAGAATGGTGAACTTAAATATGAGGGCGTTGTTGGTGCAGGAGATTGGCGTGATGTTTTCTATGAAGATGTCTTCGACCGTGGTAAAAATAGGTTCCAGTATGTGACCAGTGGAGTGTATGGGTCCTGTCGCATGTTGCATGAGACAGAGGTTGCCTAAGTCAATGAGTAGAGCAGCTATGTTCAGGTCAGCGTGTTTTTATATGTGGAAGTTTAGGTCTCCAAGGAGGATGAAGGCGCTAGAGCTGAGGATGAGAGGTGCAGCGAAGTCTGCAATGTCTTAGACCAATTTGGTGCATAGTTCTAGTGGTCTGTAGATGAAGGTGCCACTCAGGGTAAATTTGGCTGTAATGTGGAGTATGGAAGACATGTGTTCCATGTTGTTTGGGTTATGTCCAACGAGGTGGTGTAGTTGGTGGAATCCTTGAAGATGATGACTAGCCTGCTGCCTCGCATATTAAAACAGATTTATCTTCAAATAGTCAGTGATATTGATAAGACAATTCCTGATAGTGGCTGAGATGTGAATCACAAATCTCTCACACTGCCCTAAACATTCTAGTTTGCAACTGCTGGTGTATTTTATGCAAGCACTTTAAGAGAATCACACAGCAAATAAGAGGTGTTTTGTGGTCATTCACCAGGCACAAACACATCAAAATGTGATTGATTTACAGACAACAATGTGTAAAATGCACATGTGCATGCCATGACATGTTGATTGGCATTAAGAGTGTATAGTGCAAATGAGGAGGAGACATTTGTTAAATTTGAAGGGATCCTGTGCATTTTACGGGTTTACACGGCCCAGTTGAGCTTTGTGAATGCACACTTCAGCAGTTGCTCCACTGTAAGTGAGTACATGCACTCTTTCACAAAGTTAAGTGCAGAGGAGGCAGCCTCAGATTCACGATATGGTTTTTGTTTGTGAATCTGCATCTCGTTATCAATATCAGAAAATGAGCATTGTAAACTTTGTCTATTTATTTCCCTGATGCACACCAATGCTTGTTTCTGTGAGTATGCAATTTTAGCATTGTGGAGCATAAAAAGGGTAGTAAAGCTACTCACTTCTCCTTTGATAGATTCAGCAAGTCCAACAAAAAAACATGAAGGCAGGTAAATAAATTGCTCTAATTTTACAACCAAAAGGCTAGGCACCATTTCAGGTTTGTGTAAAAAAGGGGAAGCTTTAGCAATTACTACTCTACCACCAGTACCCCATTAACCTTATTTTTCTCCATTCATCATCCCTACTCCCAACAAATCTCTTTCTTTGCCTTTGGATGGTCTTGTCATACTAATGTCTACACCACACTAAAAGACCTTGTTGCCAATCTGCCCAGAACATTTACCGGAACAACCTATGTACCACAAAGCATATAACACCTCACCTGACAGAGTCTACAGAATTCTGTCCCTCAGGAACCTCTCAAAGAAGATGAACAGACATGACAGAAGACCCTGGTGAGGCATCAGCACCAAAGTCAGACCAGTTTCTAAAACATATCAGACTCAATATCCCTGACAGCAAAAACCAGATGAATCCTTAAATCTATAGCAAAAAACAACCAGTGGTACAGTCATATGGAAACGTATTGCCACTCATAATACACCCAATTTGGACAGCCGATTCACCAGAGTGATCAACTGGCCCCTAGAAATGCAAGAACCCAGAGCACTGGATCCAAGCTCCATGTTCCCAACTCTTGAAGTACTTACATCAACAGCAAGTATCAACTCGATGAAAACTTGGGGACACCACGCGACATTCTGGTTGCCCCAACAATTATTTGTAATGCATCTTCATTATTGCTTGTTCCTTAAAGAAGAATAGAGCAGAAATTGTTTTTACTGAGCCCAAGCTGCAGCCCCATTTTTCCACAGAAACGTGAATGCGAGTTAATGCTTCAGCCATTCCACATGAAACTGATCAAAGAAGAAGTGCGGTGGAGGATTCGCTGTAGTATAACATCCAATCTAGAGTCTACTGTGATCAAAGATTTTTTAACACCAGAATACAAATTATTACTGATTTTATGTTCAGGAGTTACACATCGTACTACCTTATTCCTTCTATTCTACTGACCACTGCCACACAAGGCAACATTCACTGAGCCCTTCAGGACATATATCATAATTGACAACCCTAATCTATGTATCCTAGAAAGCCCCAACACCGATCGTGGTCCATTAATGTAAGCATTGGGCTCTGCTCTCCCCTTTTTTCCAGTGCATGATTGGTGTCTGTTAGACTAAGCAAAGGTCAACCTGATAGTTAATCATGTGAAGGTGTGTGAGCCGGGTGCTTTTCATGCACTGATGCACAGACGCCATCTAGCCAAGGTTTGTAAGACTAAAGTTCTTACAGCCCTGAGGGCAGAGACATCATTAGCAGGGCAAAGTCCTAGAAAGATCTGCCCCCTGATGAAGAGGGACAGAGAAAAATTCAGCCCAGGGTTCTTTATTTTTAAGCCCTGATGAGCTCATGGCTGAAGGCCAATCAGTGAAGTCTCGCACCAGCCTTTCCCACTCGTCACAGAATTGGGTGGGGATCAGCAAGTCTTACTGACCCACTCCACACTATGAGGAGCTAGGAAAGGCTCCCCTTTTCAATAGCTAATTCATGACCAGATTGGCCAATGAGATGAGGTAACAGGATTTTCAGGTTGCTGATAAGACTACCTGAAGCTACCAGCTCTCTCCAAGGCCATCCTGCTTCCAATTTCCTGCCACCCACTGCCGGCTCTATGGAGTCTCATCATAACTGTCCTTTGCCAAGTAAGTAGGTCGTTGAATATTTAGTACATGTGCACATATACAAAAACATGTCCGTGTATGGGCATATGTGTGCTTATGAATAGGTGACTGTAGATGTATACATGTGCTTGGGAATGGGTGGGTGTGTGTCCATGTATGTGCTTGTTAATGGGTGTAAATGAGTATGTGTGTGTGTTTGTGGGTTTGTGAGGTGGGTGTGAGTGTGTGTGTGAGTATGCGTGTGTGTGAGTCTCTGGTTGTGTGTAAAAGTTCCTCAGTTAGCCAACTGCTACTGCTCAGCACCTGGTTTGCAAAATCTGAACTCAACCACACCTCTGGGCTTCTCTGTAATCTTGAAGAACTCAACCACCACCACCTCCTCACAGGGGAAGCACATTATACAGGGCATCCCTTTGATACAATATTGACCTCAAAGAGTTTTATCTCAATTACCTCAGTGAACAGAACACAGCCTGTCTCCTGGAGCACTCACCTTACCAATTACACCAACTTAACTTAAAACTCTCTGTGGTGCAACCACTACCTACTACACCTAACAACACGAGGACAGCTTCCCCTTTGTGAATGAGTTCCAACACCCCTTAGGGTGTCAGTAACTTTTCAATGGTTAGTAACGACAAAATGCGGCTGCAAAGCACTAATACAGTCCATTAAAAAAACAACGAGGGGAGAAAATACCTTTGACTCACTTTCCCATTTATTAACTGGATTAATTTGTAAAACCCCTTTTTCAAATTGCAAAGGCTTTTCCGATTCATTAAAGGGGTCTAGTACCTAGCCAAATACCATTTACTAGTCACAACCCCTATGACTCTGGCAATGCATCGTTTGTGACTGTAAACTGGTTTCATTCATCAGGACCATAGTTCCGTAGGGAAATAGCTATCCCTAATCCATTTGCCTTCAATTGGGTCAAATAAAAACAAAAACCTTCAGTAGCCACATAAAAGCATTCTGGTAAGAGCTCCTTAACCTATAAACTAAAAGGCAAAGAAAATGGATGTTTAAATTAAGTAACAAAAATAGTAATTTCAAAAAGGGCCATTAAGAAACAGGAATGGACTAAGAAGTTTTACTAAGGAACCTCAGCACGAGGCTACCCAGAATCTGAAAAGGTTGGGTTGAAGTTAGTTACCTTGATGCACAATGTTTTTCTTTAGTGATATTGCAGGCATTGAAGCTGTTTGCTTTCAGTAATTTTCAGGTTAGGTCTCTGGTGGCCCTATCTATGTGCTGCAAAAAACATTTCGGTTGACTCAACAGGGAAATATAGGGGCATATTATCAAGGGCTTTATCGCCGCTAAAGCGGCGATAATTTTATCGCCCTATTAGCAAGCTGTCGCTAACAGGCGTTAGCGACAGCTTTCAGGCGTTAGAGGCCGCGTTTTCCATCGCCTTGCATGTCAGCGATAATTATCGCTAATGACATGCAAGGAAGGCGTTCCCTACTAAAAGCGACTGAATACAGTCGCTAACACCACTACCCCCTATTAGCAAGGCAGGCGGAGCGATAAAATACTCGCGCTAAGCGCGTTTATCGCTAGATTTTAACACCTGCTAGTGAGGATGACTTACCTGTTTGTAGTATAGGAGGTGGATTCTAATGCTGAATCCACCTTAGCGTTAATGCGAGAATATCGCTGGTTTTCCAGCGATATTCTCGCATTATGCCGCTATCGCTGGAATAATCATTGCCATAGCGCTAATTGTTGCTAATACAGCGTTAGCGTGGCGATATATTCCAGCGATAGCTGGCGATAGAATATTTCGCGCTAAGCGCGCTCTGCGATATTTATCGCATTTTGTTGCTAATATGGCCCACAATCCCTAACTGTAGTACCACAATCCACTTGACTTGATATAGTTCACTCCCAACTGCACCTCAAACCCTTCCATTGTTCTCCCACCACACCTATTCATTTCTTTAATGGAGTTGATATCATAACTGTTTTCACAGTATGGTATGGCACAACTTGCTGCTTTAACTGTCCTTGCATATTTGCTTTGCAGGGTTCATGCGCAACCTAGAAGTATCCTTGTCGTACAAATGCTTTTATATGTTAGTAAAGAGAAAGTTTTATCAACATCAGAGCTATTATGGGACATCAGTTCCTCAAGGAAATCAGAGGCCCTTTGGGTAAGGTTGCCTGTCACAATAAGACTATACTGCCTTCTCTATTCTTCTTACATGATCTCATTCATTTTTAGGTTTAATCTGCACAGTGCTCTAAGGCCAAAGTAATTAATTCATTTTATAAGTCCTGCTCTGGCTTACAGAATGGTCACTTTTCTTAACCTTGGAATCTGTCACATTTAAAACAATGTTCTGCCACTGGTTTGAGCAGACTGGTGTCTTAAATAGTTGAAGAACTGGAACAGTGGTATTTTGCCACCTTAGTCAGTGGGAAATAGTTGTTCGTCGCTGGAACTTTAAAGTCATGTATGCTTTTGGCTGGATAGTAGCAGCATTTATATCCAACTTTAATGTAATTACAAAGTTCAGAATAAAAAAAACACAATAGCATAACTCAAACCGAAAGAACAACACAACAGAAACATAATTGCACAACACAACAAAAGACAAATACAACAACCTATTATAACACAACAAAAACACAACACATCACCACCACAGCAAAATGCAACACAACAGATATGCACCGGTATTCGTGACACACATCACCACCTCTGCGACCTTAACAAAAACTAAGGACATGCCATAGAACCATTCAATATTTTTTGTGTTCTGACCCTAATGCCCTTCCCTCATTTTCCTCGCTCTCTTTATTGCAGCTCAGGAAAAAATATGGAGATGTCTTCAGCTTACAGTTCTGCTGGACAAACGTGGTGGTCATCAGTGGGTTCGAGTCAGTGAAGGAGGGGCTCATTACCAAATCTGACGACACGTCCGACCGTCCATTTGTCATAACGTTACAAAAGCATGGCTTTAAGGAGAATAGTTCAGGTATGTGTCCACAATCCATAGCTGTAGGGAGTTTTGGAACTGGTAAACAAAAATGTTGCTGTCAATATAACTACCATCATCTGTCACATCTCTAAACTGTCTGGGTCTGGATTCACAAAGCTATTTTTATGTTGATATATCGTCTTTGTAGCTAATACCCTGTTTACCAGTGTAATATTACTATTGGGATTCAAAGAAGTTGGTTTTACACTCTTAAAAGAAATCACTCATGCGAAGATTTTCATGTAACTAAAAATACATATTTATTACCATCGGCATGGAGTGGGCATTCCAAAGATGGGTTGAGGTGGGTGGTTTTGCAATCCAAAAAACTTTCCCATCTATAAATAATCACAAGGTCTTTTCTCATCCATTCCTAAACTAAACAAGCATTGGCAATACCAATCGGTTTCGCCTATGCAAACTCTATTGGGTTTGCCAATGTTTTTTACATGTTGTCCAGCAACACATAAACAGTGGGGGGAAAGAAGTAGCAATGCAAATGGGTGATAACTAAGAAAGACGTATTGGTTGAGTCACCTTCCTCCTACAAGCTATCCTTAAAGGAAAGCCATCTTTAATAATAAAAAGTTATTAAAGTTACCGATTTCTGCGCATGCGAGATCCCGGGACCATGTTAGATGCCTCGCCAGTGCTATAAATGAATGGTGTGTTTATCGCATGAATGCCAAGGCATGAATTCCTATGCGTGAAGCGGAAGAAGAGAGTAATTAAAATAAATGTAATGTTAACGCATGGTGTGTTTATTGAATGAATGCTAGTGCACGAATTTATATGTGTGGGGGGGAAGAGAGTCATTAAAAATAAAAGTACCCCCAGTGTTGTATAGTAACAGCGATCTGGAAAAGACTGCAGGGGCTGTGTGAACTGTGCTCTGTTTCTCTGATTAATGGAGGGTCAGAGCCGTGTGAAGCCAGCCACCATTCAGTACAAGCTGGATGGCGATACAGGGATACTGCACAGGGGTGTCACAGCTCACACCCCACCGGACTCTACCAGCCCTTTCTCTTTTGCCTATCCCTCCAGCCCTCTGTAGTGACCACAAGTTGACATGTTGGCGCTTTATAAAATCTCCGGAATATGTTGACTTGAGATGAGTCAGGTGGTCTCAGTACGACTCGGGTGGGTGCGCAATGCCTGTTGGGTATGAAAGGGCTGCCCTTGATGTAACCATTTAATCAGTTTTGCGCTTATTGACCTCCAATGGAAATGGGCTGGCAGGGCAACTTCCTGTCTCTTCCATGTAAAAAGGTCATTCCCTTCACTCCTCAGTTATGGAGCAAAGTAGAGAGGGCACTGAGCAGAGCTGAAAATACCAATAGCGCCAAGAAGGAATGCGTGTAGTCCCCATGATGGGGGTAAGTATTAATAATCTGTTTTGTGGAAGGCAAAAAAATCAGAATGCTTCTCGCTCCTCTGGTTTTGTTAGCCAAGGGAACCGAGAGACAAGGAGATAAAATAATTTACCACTAATGGATCATCACACAATGCATTCACACAGGAGAGCAGAGATCTCATGTTCTCCCATTTCAGGCCTAATTAGCTTGTTTATTTCTCTTTTTGGACTTTGTGCTCTACCATTGGCTGCCCTGCAATTTCAAGGGAGAAGCAAAACTACAGGTAGCGTAATGCAAAGGAGAAAACAGGTCAGGCACTCCGATCCAACATGAGAAGTTAAGCGGAGATCTGGGGAAAGGACCAGTAGATTCAAACTTAAAGCAGTTCACAGGTAGCGACGAGATGAAGCCTACGTGCCATGTTAACAATTCCCTCGTTGCACCATTATGTAAATGATAACCAATCATGGGTAGCAAGCAGGGTTTCAGAGATCTCACACATACTAATAAATAGTAAAAGTAATATGAAGCAACACACAGAGTAACACAGAGGCAGCGCCTCAATGCACTCTTAAAGCAATTCAGAAGTAGCTGTCATTTATAATTAGGTTTCGCCCATGTGATTAACAATAATTTTTCTTTTGGTAAGTCTTAAATTGGTGAGCAGATGTGCAATATAAGTTAAAGAAACTCTGTAGGTATCAGAGCGCTTTACACAGTTTGCACAACAGCATTTACAGGCGTTACATATGGAGTAAATAAAAATACACAATAACAATATACAAAAGAAGTATACAATAGACAGTGGGATATGTGGACAATATACTTTGGAGGTAGTTATGGTAGGGTGTTTCAGAAAAAGTATCTTCAAAACTTCCCAAACTAAATATATGGGTATAGTGCTGAGATAAACATGAATCATAGGACTATGCAGCACACTCCAAAAAGTGCTAAACAAATTTACGATTATCAAAACAATTATATTTTTTTGTAAAACTAACAAACGTGTCACTGTGTACAGTGGAAAGCTCTAACAACCGCAAAACCATCAACCTTGCACCACTAATAGCCTCATATGGGCACATACGTAAAATACGTTGCATACGAACAGACTGAGGTTGCGGAATGATAAATGCAGACGAAGTAGAAGGTCATTATGTTATTGTAAGTTCCTGTTCAAGGAGGAAGACGCCAGCAAAGAACAAAGCTAAGAACAAAAGATTCGGCGTGAATCTGCTTCTCCAATAGAGGACAACCCGCCTCGAGCCCTGAAAGGACCAGCTGTGTCATCAAGCATGTGTAATGTATTTTGTCAAGGACAGGGCTTTAAGTGGGATAAAAAGACTGAGGGGGTGGTCTCTCAAAGGGGGATGGCCAATGTAATATAGGGCGTGGCTTAAAAACACATAAGCTAAAAATCTGTGACAAAACGTGAGATGACGGGTGTTTCTTGTGTTTTATATCATGGGTGCTTGTACAGCGCACCTGCAAACCCCCTCACCTATATTATTACTGGTGGGTGATCCGGGACTGGATGGTGTAACCCATGCCCCCCGTTCCCGACCAAAGCTGTTCACAATGAAATTCAGAGGCTTTTTTAAATATAGAAACGGATGTCATGCACCTTTATAGAACCCACAAGAGAAACTAAATCGCCTCTGTTAGCACATGTATTTATTACTGGAAGGCAGGGACTGGGAATTTTGTTGGGGGAGGGGTGCAGGTACTTTGGAAACGGTATCACCCGAGACCCAAGTGTAGATTGTGCTGCTTTTTAGATACTGCATGCAGGGGTGGAGTAATGAACAGCAGTACATTATATTCTGGATGTTCGATATAGTAAATCCTGTCTGCTTAAGGGTGTGAAATGGACTTTGACATTTGGGGTTGGTAAGGAACCTTTGGGGGGGGCGAGAACAGAGGAGGCACATACACCATCGGATCAATATTCAATACTTATTTCATTGTATTAAGGGATCCAAATATTACACGGACTGCCTAGCCCCACCATTGGAACTGTTGGAGAAGAAGTACAGTCGGCCGACTCGTGAATCCTTACGACAATACAAGTGCTGAAGTGGATGCCTACTTGTGCCCCGGGGTGGCGGTAGATCCAAAGATGGCATACACCCAGGGGCGGTGCGTCCATTGGGGCGCTTGGGCGTTGCCCCACCGAGCGTTGCCGTCACTAACTCTCACACAATAGTACAATCCTGGCGGCTGGCCTGTATCCGGACCGATTCCCAGGCCGCCAGAGGCAGTCGGCTTAGAAGGGGGCGGGGCAGCACTAGAGTTCAGCTGCAAGTTCAGTCTGATTGACATCCACAGATTCCACTGTCACAGGTGGTCGGCGGAGTGCACAGCAAGAGTGCGCATGTTCTGTTTTGGGCTTAAACATTTTGCGACCAGCCCTGAACATGCGCACACTAGGCTGCTCATTAGAAGAGCGAGGGTTGTTCCATGCTGCTCTTCTAATGAGCAGCCTAGTGCGCATGTTCGGGCTGGTCGCAAAAAATTTTAAGCCCTAAACAGAACATGCGCACTACTGCTCAAGCCAATCCTGGCGCTGCTGCTGGAGCAGCGTCTGGATTGGCTGAGAGCAGGCGGTCTGCCTAGGCGCCAACCGGACCCCGGCCCAGGAGGACTTGCAGCAGAGGCGGCGCGGATCCGGTAAGTTTAGTTTTCTTAATAGTGGTTATGGTGGTGCTTTTATTTTAATCTCCCCGCCGCGCGTGACCCCTAACACTCCCCCCGCGAGTGATTGGAGCACGAGCCGCGACTGGGACAGCTTGGCGGGACCCACAGTGGGTTGTGGTTCTGCATTCTGGGTACAGGTAAGAAGGGCGCAGTAATGAGGGTGGGGACACCCCACGAGGCTCATACTAACACAAACACTGCGAGTTGCGTTTAAAGAGAGAGGGCATTTACTGTGCTTTCAGAGCCTTCCTTCCACCTGTATCCGCGTTCACAAGACGGAATATGAAATCAGTACATGAAATATTTCACTATCTTCGCGTTCGTCACACGTTGTTCAGGGAGCAGGCTGTGGGAAATGGAAATACATTTTTGAATAACATGAACACATATTTGTTTGGACTGGCGCGCCGGCAAACCACTTGCTTAAAAAAATTTCTGTTTAGTGGGATTGTGATTTTAGAGAAATTTGACGCATCCCTGTGCTATTATATAATTTATATAATAACATGTATAATGTTATAGCGAAATGTCCTGCCAGGCACGTTATTACATGGCCAGCATTTTCCTTAGTGTGTCTGCCGCGTGGTCCTGCAGATGCCTCGGCCCTTCGTGGTGTGTGGTAAAACCGGTGTGGGCGAAAACAACTGTCAGAAATCATACAATTTATAAACGAAATAATAGTGGCGCACTTATTTAATTACAGACAATCAAACAACGGGGGCCCCTATCTGAGCAGATGAAGGTAGAGGGATCATAGGGGAAACAGTGGAGCAATCAAACAGACAAATATCCCCTACCTATATTTTTTAAACAAAATGCTAAACGTCATATAATAAAAAACTAAACAGTGCTGGAAAATAGAAAAGACAAAGGTATCACAAAATGCATTTATTTTTAATTTTTATCAAAAAAGATACACAATATTCAAATATAATACAGAATTAATTATTCAATAGATAAATATACATATATATGGTCCCACCTTTCATTCAAATAACTCACAGCAGCAAACATACTCTCATACCTCTTTCATACAAACAACCAACATACATCCATTGCATACAGACAGCACAACAGAATAATAAATACTATTGTATTCAATACATCTCATAAATGTAATAGCTCAACATTCAAACAATCGTAGAAGTATCACAAGCGCCAGCAGCGCTTCGGTGTACAAGCCAGGTATGGCTAAACACCTTCGTCAGGGCGTGATTACCAACATCAGTGAGGTGGTGGGAGAGTTTCGATAGATCGGACGACTGTACGAAAGAACAAGCCAAATGGTGTCATGCAGGGAGGCTCGATAAGATGATCCAAGTAAAGAAAAACATGAGCTAGCACCTGAATTAAAATGGCGATGAGAATCAAATAGTTAATGAATGAAAGGAGCCTTCTTTCGTCAGCCACGAAGCAACGACTACCAGTTTGCTGCCCATTCCAGCGTTATCTTACCTATTTGTGTGTTTTTATTACTATAGATCCCTCTGGTATTCAGATTGAGGGACCTCGGTGAAAGCCTGCTATTTCTCTTGTGGCACGTACTTGGCCCGATTGGCGAACTTTCGACCCTTCTGTTATCATTGGGCTCTTGTTACGTTCAGTCAGACGAATCTTTCCCTGTTTTCAGCGTGCCATCGCTGTCTATTAAACTCTGGACTGCAGATTTTATTTTCACACTTTTGAAATATCCCAGGACACGCAGTCATCCAGCATACCGGCGGTCGCAGTTTCCATCCTCATGTAGAACTTCATTAACTATTTGATTCTCATCGCCATTTTAATTCAGGTGCTAGCTCATGTTTTTCTTTACTTGGATCATCTTATCAGAGCCTCCACATGCACTGACACCATTTGGCTTGTTCTTTCTGTACAGTCGTCCGATCTATCGAAACTCTCCCACCACCTCCACTGATGTTGGTAATCACGCCCTGACGAAGGTGTTTAGCCATACCTGGCTTGTACACCGAAACGCGCGTTGGCGCTTGTGATACTTCTACGATTGTTTGAATGTTGAGCTATTACATTTATGAGATGTATTGAATACAATAGTATTTATTATTCTGTTGTGCTGTCTTATGCAATGGATGTATGTTGGTTGTTTATATGAAAGAGGTATGAGAGTATGTTTGCTGCTGTGAGTTATTTGAATGAAAGGTGGGACCATATATATGTATATTTATCTATTGAATAATTAATTCTGTATTATATTTGAATATTGTGTATCTTTTTTGATAAAAATTAAAAATAAATGCATTTTGTGATACCTTTGTCTTTTCTATTTTTCCAGCACTGTTTAGTTTTTTATTATATGACGTTTAGCATTTTGTTTAAAAATATAGGTAGGGGATATTTGTCTGTTTGATTGCTCCAGCTGCACTTATTTAATTACATCTCATTTCTGATGTGTATATGAACACATATTTCTAAATTGAGTCACGAAAACAAAACACGGATACACAACTAACTTGTAGAGAATTCTGCCCGCGGTGTGTCAATTTTCGGTTCTGATTAGTTGGGACAGTTGATATTCATGCGTGTTAAACTCATGCTAATCATGTTCAAATAAACATATAAAGACTATTTTAGCCGATCTATGTTTTGTTCTTGTTAATATTTATTTTGTGAGCGTTCAGGATACTTGCAAGAGCTAAAGTTTAAAGAGCGAGTGGTGAAGTTCTTCAGAGCCCGACTGGAGTAGCGGCCTCTATCCACTATTAAGACACTGTGTAGGAAGGGTGAATGATCAAAGCGTGACGCACAGGGCCGGACTGGCCGTAGCGGGCACCGGGCAATCCCCCGGTGCGCCGCACGGGTGGGGGCCGGTTTTGGGTCCCTGGGGGCCGTCTTGTTACAGGGCGTTTTTGCAGCATAGCTGCAAATCGGCCCTGTACAAAATCGGCCGAAAACCGGCCGTGGCAAAGAGCTCGGCCGCACTCCTCAACCCCCCCCGGGGGCCGCCGAGCACTTTGTCAGGGCCGGTTTTAGTTCCCAGTCCGGCCCTGGTGACGCACCTGCCTTTACGATATGTGTTTGTGATCTAGGAGTGACAGACTGTATACTATGGAGCAGCCTGAGGCATCTTGAAAAGTGGTGATATTTAATTTATATGAAAACTTGGCACTGGCATTTGTCCGAACTCCTTTGTTGAAACTGAAAGCCATGCTGTTAGACTTGGCATCTTTTGGCGTGTTTCCCTGACTTTTTGCTTTCTGACCTCCCGGTTTTGACTCTGTTTTTGCTGGTGTAATGATTCTGCGCACTTTCCTCACTGCGGTCCAGTGGGAAAGTGCAAGTGCTCCTGTATAAAATGTGTTATGGATTGGTGTTTCCATGATTGGCCTATTTGGTTTATGTGTCAGTCCCTTGTAAAGTGCACTGCGAGTGCCAGGGCCTATAGACCAAATGCTGTTGGTGGGCTGCAGCACTGGATTGTGCCACCCACGCAAACAGCCCGTAAAGTGTAACTCGGGCCTGCCACCGCAGCCTGTGCGCAGCCTGGGGCTGCCATGTCGACTTGGCAAGTGCACACACTTGCAAGTCCCTAAACCTTCCCTTTGCTACATGTTAGTCACCCCTAAGGTAGGCCCAAGGTACCCCTGTGGGCAGGGTGCGTTGTACGCGAAAGGTAGGACATGCCCTGGTGTGTGCGGCATGTCCTGATAGTGAATTACAGCCTGGTTCGCTTTTCACTATTGCAAGGCTACCTGTTCCCCCTAGGCCAGAAAACGGGCAGTTTTGATTATTACAGTTTATAATCCTAACTGACCCCGGGGACATGGTAGAAATTCGAGTTTAGTATGCCTGGACTCAGAATGATAAAATGCATCTTTTAGTGAAGTTGGTTTTAACATTCTGTGTTTGAAAATACCACTACATAAGGTTTCTGCACATACACAGAGCTATGCACAGGAAAATGGGACCCCGGAATACAGTGGTTTGCCACCATATACCGTAGCACCCAAAACCCCAACCCAACTAGCTTAGCATCCCATTAGCACCCAAGCACTAATGTTTGGACAACCCAGAACACGGTATCTTTATCTCAGGACTCACTGAAGCAAGAACACTCTTTCGCCACTCACTCGTACTTGTCCACAAGGTGCGTAGGAAGAGACACTGGATAGGTTAAAATGTTTATTCCAACTTACGTGCTCTAATGTACAGTACACGGGTCAGTACTAATAGCATAATGCATATGACTAATATAAGCAGCATGGTTACAATTCCATAGAATACAAACGGGAAAGCATCTCAGAGCTCAGTGGATAAACGTTTAAATAACATTACCACCCTCCCCTTGCAGTAAGATAGTTTATTATAATAATAGAAGACCTCTGGGCTTTGACTAGCGAACCCCCATACCTCAGTCTCTAGATGCAGAATTACATCAGCAGGACATCATAGCTCTTCTCACTGAAAGGGATTTCTCCAAGTGTGTTTAAGCGCTAGTAAACCACAGTATTAAAAGCATATCAAATCCTTCATGGCAATTGCACATAATGTTATGTCTGGGTGCGCGAGACTGGCCATATCAGGAAGAACCAGAATACATTGTTATGTGACCTTGTACATGTTTGTGCAGACTGAGCCCAAAAAGGTGAACAACAGAAAATGCAGACAGTGCAAAAGAACTTGGCACGAGCAAAGGGCGAGGAAGGCCCGGCTCAGTGTAACGTGCGCAAAGAAAAGCAGCATGGCAGCCAGGCCTAGGCCAACATAACAAGGCAGGTAACAATCCACAAGACACCCTCCCCTGGACAGTCTGGCGGCCAGGACAGAGGCCCATCAGAGGAGAAAATTGACGTCGGAGCACAGGGAGCGGCCAAACGGCGAAGGGCAGGTCAATCCATGAAAGTGAAAGTGCAGAAAAAAGCCATACCCTCCAAGAGTTCATCATTGGAATCGTCAAAAAACATAGATGCCATCCAATCCATGAGTTCAAAAGAGCAGGAATGCTCCTCAGCAAAGGGAGCATTCAGAAGCAATGCGGGACAGCTTGCGTGATAATTGAAACAGCTTCGTTGTAGGAGATCCTGGGCAGCCGCCCAGATATCCCATTGCGCCAAAATCCCCAGTGCAGCCGCCACGCGCCATACAGCCAGCGACGGAACAGTCCTGCTCATGGGCCTCTAAGGGACCCATCAACTGAACAAAATCCGGAACAGACAATGACGAATTGGAGAGGCAATAATCCAGAGTCCAGGTGAAAGGACAGCGGACACAAGTCATCACAGGTTGCACGCAAGTGAAATACGCAAGCGAAATGAAAGAGTATATGACACGCTCAGTGTCGCCAATGGCAAGACACCAAAACCGGCCAAAGGCGCTCACGGAGCAGCTGGAGGCGTTCTGGATCGAGCAGGTCCCATCGGGGAGCAGCCATTGCGCAGAAAGCAAATTAAGAGCAAGACACCGGCCGCTAAAGCGAGGATCAATGGGAAACCGCCAAAGACACTGGAAAATATAGAATGTATGAAAGCCGGGATGACACCAAAAATAGTCTGGAAGGAGGACACCAAGCCCGACCCAACGACCTTAAAAAAGTGTACTAGGCCTTCAGTGTTAGATGCGTTAAAAATACGATGTATTAACTCCCCAAAATGTTGGGGGAGATTAGTGTTTAAAAGGGCCTGTATTTCACTGTGGGTACTCGCCACCTGGAGAATGAATGTCTCCCGGGCGGACGTGAGCATAACTTCCTCGTTTAATAATAGTGCCTTTATTCTGCTCAGTCTATTGAAATCTGCTTCCATGGTCGGGATGGAAGGCCAAATAGAGATATCAACCTTGCCATGAGGGGGAGGAAAAAGCACATTTTTGCAGCAGACAACCCTGTGCGAAACTGTTACAATGTAAGGAATGCCAGCCTGCAGGCCACAACAGTTTTCGTTATTTAAAAGTAAATAACTACCATTGGAAATGAGAGTGAAAGTAGGTGAAATAACAGGAGCAGGAATACCTTTCAGCACACAAGCAAGATTAGGAGAGGAAACGCTACATGAGCCATGCAATTTAATGTGTTTACAAATAAGCGAATGACCTATAGTCGAGTCGCAGTACTCCCCGTGAGAAAGACTTCCTTGCCGTCCCGAAGGCATTTATACATGAAAGGCAAGGACCAGAGTTCATGCAGGAAAGCACTGCCCAATGGCCGGTAACGGCCCACAGGATAATGTTTCATGCACGAGTCAAATTCAAACAAGGAAAATGGTAAAGCTATAACCCCATGGACTAGCCATACAGCAGAATCGAGTTCTGCAACAGAGAACGGCAATGGATCCACCTTTTCGATATGTAATAGAGTGTAAGTTGCATCCTTCATGGACATAAATTGCTGTTTATCAGTTAAGTTAAAAGGTAGAAATAAGGCAGAGGTGTTCAAGAAATGCCAAGGCACTTTACCTAACTTAAGTGTTTGTAAAGTCCATGCAAACTGCATAACTGAGCGCAATTGATTCTGACCATGATATAACACAGAAACATCATCTTGTACAATATCAACAACAGAGGACACAATATTCTCTAAAGTGTAAATGCGAGAAGACAGGGTATTAATACTATTGTCAACAACAGCAAGCACCTTTTCCATATTTGCTTGATCTATTTCCCGAAGACGGGAAGCAGCTTCCATTTGTGATAGCTTCCAGAGTTCATTATACGTTTCATAAATGAATCTCTTAGGTCGGGGACCACGAGGTCCCAAAACAAAGTCGGACAGATCAATATTGCCTGTAAGGAGGGACAAATGTTGTTTAACAGAATCAAGGGACGAATGTTGCAGCCATTGTTTGCATAATTTACCAACAGAGTATGTAGTGACAGTACGGGCATCAGTAAACCTCGGATCAGGCCTATTCTGTGTGTAGCTAGCACCAGAATCGTGAAAACGCATTTGACATGCATTAGATGATGTAGGCCATACCAACCAGGGTGACTGCACTAGCTCAGAAACATTAAACGAATTATTCTGTAACAGAGCCTGCAGGGACACGAGGGACATATTGAATCGTGAGCTTTCATTGGGAAAACTTGACAGGGATGGTATTGATGGAGTATTCAATTGTTTAGTGGTTGCTAAGCCCCAACATGTAGTCTGATAGATGGAGACATTGAGGAACATAATTTGTGTGGGGATGAGGCAAGCACGGTGTAATGCCTCGGTTCCCTGTACCTGCCATGGCTTGGAGCCCCAAATAGATTTTAAATCCACTGTATTATCCCAGTACTCATAACCACCCACAGCTAGGGCACTTAGAAAGGAACCTGAATAAAGCAATTTGGTGTGTGTCAACATAATTTTCTGAGTTGATGTGTTATTAAGTCTAAAATAATAGGATGCAGGGTTCGACCGATTAAAATCAGTAAAATAATTAAACTTATTTCGAAGAGTTTGAGAGCTACCTGGCAAGGGATTTGGACAATGTTCCCATTGGGTATAGTTAACAGAACTACGCAGGGCACTGGGCTTATGGAGAAAATGATTACCCCAATGTTGGTAACAATACAAATCGGCATAATTAGCAGAATTCATATATAAATCTTCAGCATTAAAAGATGCATAATATTTTAAATCGGCAAACAATGCTTCAACGGCATGCACATCCCAATCATCAGAATGAATATTATTTTGTACTACATCACCCATTGAAACACGAAGGACATTAGGTACATTAATAATTTCCGTCGGACCATGGATTTGATAGTTCACTGCATCCCATACGATGCCATCAGCAACGGGGAAAGCTGAAATGTTCACAAATGTGTGGTCACGCTTCATGATGTGAGACGAGGAATGAGGAGCCAAAGTTCCAGAAACATAGTCTACAGCAGAGCGTTCAGGTAAATAGTGACCATTGATTAGTAGAAAAACACTGTGACAAAGCCAATGGACATGAACAAAAATATCAAGAAAAGTACCAACCAGATGTATGTCCAGGGGGGAATCAAAAAATTGTCTCTAAACCAGGATATAAAAATACTGAACTTGGATGGAACTTTTGAAGATGTAGAATCCGAATCAAAGGAATAACGAGTCGGGCTTAGTGGCGTTGTGGGTTGATGTGCCACCGATTCAGATGCAGGATAAGTATACTCGTCCTCGTCGATGTTGGTGGAGAGTTGGGGATCAATCGTAGTTTCAGGCAAATCAACCATCTCAATTACAGCATCAGCGATCGTTCGTGTAGATGGACTATGAACATATGTCCGATAAATGGCAGGACAAGAGACCGCTGGTGTGACACTATTCAGGATCGGCCAGGCGCTGTAGCTTGACATTTTCAACTGAGATGTATCTGTTCTCTTTGCGACCAGGAAGCGGTGGTAAAATGACTGTACGTGTTCCCTTCAGGCCAAGAACTGGAACCGGTGCACGAAAAGAGGGGCCAAATTCTTTTTTGTTTTCAACCTTCTCTCGAACCAGTTCTCCAACTTTCGGAAGCCAGCCGGCTACCGGAATCTGCAACGCAGGATCTGTGGCTGAAGGCAAATGTGTAGTTGCAAGTTTGTCTCGGGCTTCTTGTAAGTCCTGTAACATAGCAGAATGGTTATCTACATCAAACTTGGCGGATTGCGCCGCGATGTCTGGACCCTCAAGGTCAGGCACAAACATTCTTATGCCAAAGAGCATTTCGTATGGGGTCCGCCCACCCAGAGGTCTTCTAGGGAGATTATTAAGTGCACGCTGAACGGTATACAAATGGGCCAGCCAGTTCCTGCCAGTACCTATAACCCTAGCTGTTAAGGATTGCTTTAAGTCACGGTTCATTCGTTCAACGATAGAGTTGCCCTCAGGCCTATACGGAGACGAAAATTTCACCCGCACCCCAAGCGAAGCCATTGCATCCTTGTAAGCCCTAGAGGCAAACGCTGGACCTTGGTCCGAATGGAAGGTGCCGCATGCGAAAATTCCCACAAAGACACGCAAATCCCTGATTACATTTCGGGCGTCAGCACTCCGTTGTGGCCAGACCCAGAGAAACCGTGTGCACGAGTCCACCGCCACTAAGATGTATTTATAAGCAGTGTCTGATGAGAATGGACCGCAGTGATCCAAGTAAACACACCCAAAGGGTCTGTTAGCAATGCAGAGCGGTGTTTGTGGTGGACGTGTTACCGTGGAAGGCTTAATCTGTTGACAAACGTCGCAAGAAAGCACAAAAGCACGGGTGTCTTTATATAACCCACGCCACCAATAACGCTGCTGCAAGATGGAAACCGTAGCTGACACACCTGCATGAGCAGAAGCCATGCCTTCGTGTGCAGCTGATATCAAGGCACTCCTGCGGTCCGCGTTGGGGATCAGCCGATCTCCAACGTCAGGTATAGTTACATAAGGAACCTGATCGGGACTTAATTTGTAAGAATACTTGGAAGGGAAACCTGTAGGGTAATTATCACCTTCCTTGGTTGCAGCAATAGCTGCTAAAATAACAGGGTCTATTTTAGACATGGACCTGGTAACCGCTGCTACTGAACACGTGACTACTGCTGAACGGGCAGCTTCATCTGCCAGATCGTTACCAATAGCGTGTGCGCCCACCCGCTGATGGCCTAAGGTGTGAACCACCTGTGTGAGGGGCAGACGTTGTTGCAATTCTGCCACTCGAACCCAAAGCATTTTATGCTTAATTGTGCTCCCTTTTGCGTCCTTGTAGTCGTTTTTCGACCAGAAAAACAGATTGTCATTGTAAGATTGTACACAGTAAAAAGAATCACATACAATAAGAGTGGTCTCATCCTGTGAAGCGAACTCAAGTGCAAGTAGCAATGCATGCAGCTCGGCCAATTGTGCGGTACTGTCTCCAAGTGTGCGTGTGTGCACTACAGTGGATTTGAACTTGCCATCCACAAAGGATCCCGCAACAATAGCACATGCAGCAGAATAAGCGTGCTTGGACCCAGTGGCCGGTTGCGCCGAACCATCGGTGTAGATCACACATTTGTAATCCTCAAGCGGCAACAAAAACAGAGGAGGAGGATGAACAAATTCATACTGTAAGAACTCCTGAGTCTGAAGAGAAGAATCGAAAATAAAGGTGACGTCTGATGACGTCAAAGATGTAGCCCATTGTATCCAACGGGGATGCATTGCTTTTGAGTTCGGTACACTTGCCTTTGTTACTGCCTCTAGGGCAGGACAGGGTGTTACCACCAGAATTCGCTTACCCTGTGCCAGTGCGCGTTCTTTTAGAATCGCCATTTGCACTGCAGTCAGAACTTTTTCAACAGATGTAAAGCGCAATTCAGCGGAAGTGTACAGATGTGACTTGTATGCGATAGGTACTGTATCACCTTCATTAAAGGTTAAATAGGTGAATCCCACCGCCCCCGGAATTATTCTAATCACCAGGTTTGTGTGGTTATCACGAGTCAAAAGATATTTAGACTCCAATAGGTCTGTCTGCAAAGACTGCAAAATTGAGGTATGCTCAGGCAGCCAGCAAGACCTTGAATAAGTAGGTTGTATCAAAGCATACAAAGGCTTGATACGCTGGGCATATTCGGGAATGTAAGTACGCCTCGAAATTCAAGAAACCCAGCAAAGACTGAAGTTTCTTCAGAGTATTTGGGGGCACAAATGTGCACATTTTTCCAAGAAATGGGGGCTAAGCCCTTACCTTCGTTATTGAGCTCATAGCCCAAGAACAGAACAGTAAATTCAGCAATGTGTGACTTAGCAAAGTTAAATTTGTAACCCTGCTCCGCAAATTCAAGAATAATGCGGTCCACACGGGACAGATGCTGATATAACTCGTCGTCTGTCAGATAGATGTCATCAACGTACGAACATGCGTCTTGATCAATGTCATTTAACAAAGAAACAACACGGGCGGCGAATATACCCGGACTATTTTTATAGCCCATGGGTAATCGCCGGAACTGGAATAATTTCCCACCGGAAGTGAATGCGGTCCATTGACCACTCTCCGGGGCTAGGTTGTGCGTGTAGAAACCGTTTGAAAGGTCAAGTGTCGTTTTGTATTTTTTACGAACAAGACTGTCTACAAGCGCAGAACTGTGTGTATTTTGCACCGCAAAGTTCCGACAATGAGTATTTAAATGCCGGTAATCCAAAACTAAGCGGTACGATCCATCGGGTTTAGAAACCACGAAAAGGGGATTGTTCATAGGTGATACGCATGGTTCAATTACTCCCTGATATTCCAACTGTGTCAGAATTTCGGAGACGGGGCCTTTTGCCTGCCGTTTGATGGGATATTGGGGTTGTGGCTGCGGTAGTGACCGCAAAGGTATTGCATGGGGAGGTGACTCTTCATCCCATCCCACATGGTTGCGGTATAACGCTGGTGCCAGGTACACAGCCCACTCAGCTGCAAGTGCTTCAGCTTTGTCTTTTGGGACATGCCTTGAAAAGCTTGGAAGGATTACCTCCTCTCCTTTATGTGCAGCTAATACGAATGGGGGTGGCCAATCCACCTCTGCTAACAAAATGTCATATGAAGAGGTTAGATTTTCCCAAAAAATCCCTTTTATTTCACGCGGTATGTCACCTTCAATTTGTATGACTAGATTATATAGTCTGTCAGGGGGTGCCACTCTCGTGTCAGCTGTCTCTACAGTAACGAATGTTTCAGTTGCTGTCGCCTCCATATGAGGACGTAGCGCCTCCCGCACTATGGTAACTTCCGCGGCGCTGTCTAGGAGGGTCACTGCCCACGTCCAATTCTGGAGTCTCGTTCTCACGGTCTGAGGCATATTTCGCTGTGACAGCGGCAACCTTTTCTTCTGAAATTGCGGTCGAGGAAGATGAAAATCTTCTGCTTTCCCTCTGACTTGTTGTCGAGGTTGGTCTCGCTCCTGGGGAGCCTCTCGGCCCCTTCCTCTATCTTGCCGTCCTCCTCCACCAGCCTGTGACGACGTCTGGGCCTGTGAAGAACGAGGAGAACGCGTATCAGAGCTCTGAAACCTTTCTGGTGATTTAATCCTTGACCTATCACGTAAATCATAAGTACGTTCAGAAGAAACCGAAACTGGGGAAGCGCCTCTCGACCCCGGCTTCTTTTGTTGCTTACCCTGTTTTTTCTGTCTCCAACTCTTTTTAGTGAAGACTGGTTTATCATCTTTCTCAGATGCACTTTTTGTTTGTATAACTTGTGTTTGCGATTGAGTTTGCATTTTTACAAAAGGCTTGTTGCCTAGGCTATTTCTTCCAATTGTTTTATAAGCCCGGGCTATTATTTTCGGTAATTCGCGAGGCCTGTCCAACTCTGGGACTAAAGCCAAAGCATTCGCTACTTGAAAGTTCATAGCATCGCCCTTGACATTTCCAAGGATCAGCTCAGCTACTACATCAAACACTCCCACTAGTCTCATCCCTAATTCCACAGCCGCTTCAGGGCCATGTTCATCCTGTACTTTTTTAATTACAGAGGGTAGAACCGTCATGGAAGGAGTTCCAAAACATTTTGAATAAACTGCTGCGAATACCTTACCCCAGTTTTCACATGATGTCAAATCGGGGATTATGTCTTTTGGCAAACTTATCGTGAGGATGCGGTGTTTATCTACTGGGGATGTATGTGGAAACACTGCTTCTATCTGATCGAACTTTTCGGCAAGCCAATAAGGATAATCGTCCTTATTTTGTGGACGTTTGCCCATCACAGAATTTACCATGACAGGACTTATAGTCACTCCAGCTGCAATAGCTGGTTGGCCTGCGACTACAGGAGCAGCTCCATGGAGGCTACCTGTAACGTATGTCACTAAGGCTCGATGCACTCGCACCAATTCGGTATGCATAGTGCGCAGTTCCGCAAGCGGTAATGCCAGATAATTTGGATGCGGGGTATACCCGGCCAATACAGGCCAAGTGGCCCCCTGAATTGATAAGGGGCCTAAACGAACTGCGGTAGTTGGTTGTGGTAGGGCGCCATTGAACCAAACACGGTGCTGCCAAGCCGTGAGAGGCACTTCAAGAACAGTATAGGGTCGATAGGCAGCAGGAACAGCGTTGGGCTTATATTCATGAAACAGCTTATCACCTGCATCCACCGCTTCAAAAGTGATCCAAGTGTAAAACACTTCAAAGTGATAAGCCGCATCGGCTTGAACCACAAAGACCAACTCGACCCCAGTATCGGGCACTCCATACACAGCTAAGTGGTCTCGGAGTGCTCCTCGACTATGTGCAGCTATCGCCACACCAGCCATGACTAAACAATTATATTCGACAACCTAACAGGGAGCACAAAAATGGGTCTATTAACTTACCTTTTTAATAACATCAAGCTTGAAAGAACCTATAAAACATTCAATATAGGAGGTATCACCGTCACATACGCCTCCGGAAGCGTACGCGAGGGGTTTGTGGACAAGCACAAGTACTACTCAAGCGTCTCGCAGATAAGCTGCCCCACGGTGGTCGCGCCATGTCATAAGGTTTCTGCACATACACAGAGCTATGCACAGGAAAATGGGACCCCGGAATACAGTGGTTTGCCACCATATACCGTAGCACCCAAAAACCCCAACCCAACTAGCTTAGCATCCCATTAGCACCCAAGCACTAATGTTTGGACAACCCAGAACACGGTATCTTTATCTCAGGACTCACTGAAGCAAGAACACTCTTTCGCCACTCACTCGTACTTGTCCACAAGGTGCGTAGGAAGAGACACTGGATAGGTTAAAATGTTTATTCCAACTTACGTGCTCTAATGTACAGTACACGGGTCAGTACTAATAGCATAATGCATATGACTAATATAAGCAGCATGGTTACAATTCCATAGAATACAAACGGGGAAAGCATCTCAGAGCTCAGTGGATAAACGTTTAAATAACATTACCACCCTCCCCTTGCAGTAAGATAGTTTATTATAATAATAGAAGACCTCTGGGCTTTGACTAGCGAACCCCATACCTCAGTCTCTAGATGCAGAATTACATCAGCAGGACATCATAGCTCTTCTCACTGAAAGGGATTTCTCCAAGTGTGTTTAAGCGCTAGTAAACCACAGTATTAAAAGCATATCAAATCCTTCATGGCAATTGCACATAATGTTATGTCTGGGTGCGCGAGACTGGCCATATCAGGAAGAACCAGAATACATTGTTATGTGACCTTGTACATGTTTGTGCAGACTGAGCCCAAAAAGGTGAACAACAGAAAATGCAGACAGTGCAAAAGAACTTGGCACGAGCAAAGGGCGAGGAAGGCCCGGCTCAGTGTAACGTGCGCAAAGAAAAGCAGCATGGCAGCCAGGCCTAGGCCAACATAACAAGGCAGGTAACAATCCACAAGACAGAAAGTGGGTATTTTCTTGTCTAACCATCCAAGCCTGCCTCTGCATGGTTGTGCATTCCTTGTCTGGAATGTGAGTGACAGGGGGTGGGGGATACCAGGAGACAGGGTGAGTCAGCACAGGGCTGAATAGCAAGATCTACATGTAGATGGGTGGGAGGGGTCGCACCTGGGCCCTGAATAGGACAGGGCCTTCCCTCCACAATGCTGGCTCCACCTCCTGTGGTGCGTCTGATGTCCCTGGCCTACTCACTGAAAGAAGGGACGGAGACTTGTCAACAAAGTGCTCCGGAACTGGTTTGGACTAGGCAAAGGCCTCTCTGCCTTCAGAGAACAAAGGAATTTGGGATATAAATATTGGGGCCCTGACCCCATGAATTTAGATCTCGCTGGAATCAGGGAACCTGCCAAGACGAGAAGAGCTGGAAGAGCTGCCAGGAGGAGTACTGCCCCTTTGCTGTGTTAGTGCTTTGTTGGGTTGGCCTGCAGCTGCTGCTTCTGCCTTGGGCAGTGAAAGGACTGGACTGAACTTTCTACAAACTTGTGCTGAGTATCTCCAAGGGCCTGGAACCGAGCTGGCCTCCTGTTAAGAAGTCTCAGGGACTACAAAGACTTCACAAGCCTCTGGGTACCGCTTCTGGAACGCTGTTTCAGTTGCCACAGAGGAAGGGAACTGCAACCGACTCCGTCAACCGAATCCATCCCTGGCCGGTGACCTGTTTGCACCGCAGACCGCATCGCCCCGCTTCGCATCGCAACCCTGGTCTCACCGTGGCGACGTCCGACGCCGCCAGCACCGAGCCGCTGCTTGCACCGTGACCTGTGGGCACCGCAGTTCGCATCGCATCGCTTCACTGGGCCAGCCGGACCAGACCGACGCTGTCGCTGCAACTGGCTCAGGTGTCGCGACCGCACCGCATTTGGGGCACCGCTCGCACGCCTGCGACGCACCGCTCCGACTCGCACCGCTGTCCGACGCCCGCTCCCGCACTCCGGCTGGTCGCCTGCATCGCAACCTGTCAGCACCGCATCGAGCATCGTCTCACCCTGCATCGCACGCCTTGGTCTCACCGACTCCGTCTGCACGACTGTCATCGAGCCGCTGCCTGCACCGCATCGAGAGGACACCGCACCTTGCATCGCTCCGTCTTGCACCGCAACCGTGACGTACGCCGACCGGCTCGCACGCTCCGTGCCCGCCACAACGAGAAAAGGTACTGTGACCGAGACTGTTCACGACTCTGCTGGCCCGTATCGACGCGGTCGGCTGGAACTGTTAGACTCTGTTGTTTTCAGCATCGCGGTAGACTCGGACGGAGCTACCGACTCGTACGAACTTTGTTTTTCATGATTTCTGCAAAGAAGAAGTTATCTTGTAACGTATTCATTTTTAAAGTATTTGTATTGTGGATTTTTATCGTATTTGGTCTTGTCTTGAGTATATAAAAATATTGGTTATTTTTCTAAACTGGTGTGGTGTCCGTTTGTCAATCAATCAATCAATCACGGCATTTATAGAGCGCGCTACTCACCCGGGAGGGTCTCAAGGCGCTGGGGGAGGGGGTAAGTTACTGCTCGAACAGCCAGGTCTTGAGCTGCTTCCTGAAGGAGAGATGGTCCTGGGTTCGCCGAAGGTGAGTGGGGAGGGAGTTCCAGGTCTTGGCTGCCAGGTAGGAGAAGGATCTTCCTCCGGCGGTGGTTCTGCGGATGCGTGGTACGGTGGCGAGGGCGTGGCTGGTTGATCGTAGCTGGCGTGTGGGCGTGTAGAAGGTCATGCGGTCGTTGAGGTACTTTGGGCCCAGGTCGTGGAGGGCCTTGTGTGCGTGGGTGAGGAGTCTGAACGTGATTCTCTTGCTGACGGGGAGCCAGTGCAGGTCTTTCAGGTGCACGGTGATGTGGCTGTGTCGGGGGATGTCCAGGATGAGTCGTGCGGAGGCGTTCTGGATGCGCTGGAGTCTCTTTTGAAGTTTGGCTGTGGTTCCGGCGTAGAGGGTGTTCCCATAGTCCAGTCGGCTGGTGACGAGTGCCTGGGTGACGGTCTTCCTGGTTTCAGTGGGGATCCATCTGAAGATCTTGCGGAGCATGCGCAGGGTGTTGAAGCATGAAGATGAGACGGCGTTGACTTGTCTGGTCATCGACAGGGAGGAGTCCAGGATGAAGCCCAGGTTGCGTGCGTGGTCCGTTGGCTTGGGCGCGGTGCCCAGGGGCCGGGGGCCACCAGGAGTCGTCCCAGGCGGAGGGTGATGAGCCCAGGATGAGGACTTCCGTCTTATCTGAGTTCAGTTTAAGGCGGCTGTTCCTCATCCAGTCGGCGACGCTCTCATCCCGTCGTGTAGGTTGGCTCTGGCGGTGGTGGGGTCGTTGGTGAGGGAGAGGATCAGCTGGGTGTCGTCGGCGTAGGAGATGATGTTGAGGTTGTGTCGGCGTGCGATGGCTGCGAGGGGGCTCATGTAGACGTTGAAGAGGGTTGGGCTGAGTGAGGATCCTTGTGGAACGCCGCAGATGACTTCGGTGGCTTCGGATCTGAACGGGGGAGGCGGACTCTCTGGGTTCTTCCGGCGAGGAACGAGATGATCCATTCCAGTGCTTTCTCTCGGATTCCGATGTTGCTGAGGCGCTTCACTAGGGTGCGCTGGCAGACGGTGTCGAACGCCGCAGAGAGGTCCAAGAGGATGAGGGCAGCTGTTTCCCCGTTGTCGGTTAGGGTTCTGATGTCGTCGGTGGCTGCGATAAGGGCGGTCTCGGTGCTGTGGTTGGCCCGAAACCCGGACTGCGAGGGTCGAGGGATCCATTCTGTCTCGAGGAAGGCGGCAAGCTGTCTGTTGACGGTCTTCTCGATGACTTTGGCCGGAAACGGAAGGAGCGAGATGGGACGGTAGTTCTTGAGGTCGGTGGGGTCCGCCGTTGGTTTCTTCAGGAGGGCGGTAAGCTCGGCGTGCTTCCAGCTCTCCGGGAAGGTGGCGGTGTGGAAGGAGGAGTTGATGATGTCCCGGAGATGGGGTGCGATGGTGGCGTCGGCTTTGTTGAAGACGTGGTGTGGGCAGGGGTCGGTTGGTGATCCGGAGTGGATGGAGTTCATCGTGCGGGTGGTGTCTTCGGTGCTGATCGGGGTCCAGTTGCAGAGGGTGGTGGTGGCGGGCGTTGGTTCGGCGTGTAGGGTGCGTTGTTTGTGCGGTCGAAGCTGTTGTGTATGTCGGTGATCTTGCGGTGGAAGAACGCGGAGAGTGAGTTGCAGAGGTCTTGCGAGGGGGTGATGTCGTTGTTTCCGGCGCTGGGGTTGGAGAACTCTTTGACGATGCTGAAAAGTTCCTTGCTGTCATGGGCGTTGTTGTCCAGTCGTTCTTTGAGTGCCGACTTCTTGGTGGCACGGATCAGCTGGTGGTGTTTGCGGGTGGCGTGCTTGAGGGCGGTCCTGTTGTCTGTGGTCTGGTCGAGTCGCCAGGTTTTCTCGAGAGTGCGGCAGTTCTTCTTGGATTCCTTGAGTTCGTTGGTGAACCAAGGGGTTTTCTTGCTTCCGGGTCCGCTGGGAGGGTTTTTAGTGGTGCGAGGTCGTCGGGCGCAGGCGGTCAGCCACTTGGCGAGGTTGCTGGCTGCTTCGTTTGGGTCCGTTGTGTTGGTGGGTGTGTTCTGGCTGAGGGAGGCGGTGAGCTGCTCGGCGGTGATCTTGCTCCAGCTCCGGCGGGGAGCCTGTTGCGGGTGGTGGTGGGTCGCAGTCTTTCTGAAGCTGAAGTGGACGCAGCTGTGGTCGGTCCAGTGGAGTCCGGTGGCGTGGCTGAAGGAGATGTGCTTGCTGGACGAAGACGGGGTCAAGCGTGTGGCCGGCGTAGTGGGTGGGGCGTGTTCACCAGTTGCTTGAGTCCGATGTTGGCGAGGTTGTCCAGCAGGGCGGTGGTGTTTCTGTCGTTGTTGTTCTCCAGGTGGAAGTTGAGGTCCCCTAGGAGGATGTAGTCGGCTGAGGGCATGGCGTGCGGGCTGATGAAGTCTGCGATGTCTTCGCTGAATAGTGTGCGTGGTCCCGGGGTCTGTAGATGAGGGTGCCTCGGAGGGTGGTCTTGGGGTCAGTGTGTATCTGGAAGTGTAGGTGTTCGGCGGCGGAGAAGGTCTCGTCGGAGTTAGTCGAGATGCGGATGGAGTTCTTGTGTACGATGGCGATGCCTCCTCCCGTCTGGTTGACGCGGTCCTTCCGGGTGATCTTGTATCCATCCGGGATGGCTATGGCGATGTCGGGCGCTGAGGAGGCGTTCATCCAGGTCTCGGTGAGGAAGGCGATGTCCGGTGCTGTTGCGTCGAGCAGGTCCCAGAGTTCCACGGCGTGCCTGTGGACGGAGCGGGTGTTCAGCAGGATGCATTTCAGGTGGTTGCTGCTGTTGCTCGACTTGGCGGAGGTGGTGCACGTCCGGGGGCAGGTGAATCGGCAGGCTTGGCAGGCGAAGGGTCCGTGGGTGCGTCTCGGTGAGGCTCGGTAGCAGGCAGGGTTCCGGCCGGCATTGAGTGCGGTGAGTGTGGCGGCGTCGTAGGTCCGTCGAGTAGTGTTGCGTTGGTGGGTTCCAGGGGTTCTGGCGCTGGGCGCGGTCCAGTCGCGGACGGGCGCAGACAAGCTTGCCTTGACGCGCCTTCGGCGGCATCGGCGGCGCGCCCGCTGCGCACGTCCGCTGCGCGGCCGTGCAGCGGCCGCCATTTATGGGGAGGTGGGAGGGAGGAGCAGCTGGGAGGGCGGGAGGCAGGGGCAGCGAATGGGCAGTCAGGGGCGGGGCCGCAGGGAACGCAGCGGCGGGGAGTGGCGAGAGGCAGCGGGGGCACAGAAAGGAAAAACAGGGGGAGAGCAGACAAAATCACGGGCACAACAACAGTGGGGCAGCGAGGGGCACAGAAAGGAAAAACAGGGGGACAGCAGACAAAATCACGGGCACAACAACAGTGGGGCAGCGAGGGGCACAGAAAGGAAAAACAGGGGGAGAGCAGGCAAAATCACGGGCACAACAACAGTGGGGCAGCGAGGGGCACAGAAAGGAAAAACAGGGGGACAGCAGACAAAATCACGGGCACAACAACAGTGGGGGCAGCGAGGGGCACAGAAAGGAAAAACAGGGGGACAGCAGACAAAATCACGGGCACCGGGGCCACAAGCGGAGGGCGATCTTACCTACAGGAGCAGCGGGCAGACAACACAGGCGTGAGCTGTGTGGTGGGGGAGCGACCTACCTGGCAAGGTCACAGGGGTCGCTCTCCTCACCGTGCAGCGGCCGCCATTTGTGGGGAGGTGGGAGGAGGAGCAGCTGGGAGGGCGGGAGGCAGGGGCAGCGAATGGGCAGTCAGGGGGCGGGGCCGCAGGGAACGCAGCGGCGGGAGTGGCGAGAGGCAGCGGGGGCACAGAAAGGAAAAACAGGGGGAGGAGCAGACAAAATCACGGGCACAACAACAGTGGGGCAGCGAGGGGCACAGAAAGGAAAAACAGGGGGACAGCAGGCAAAATCACGGGCACAACAACAGTGGGGCAGCGAGGGCACAGAAAGGAAAAACAGGGGGAGAGCAGGCAAAATCACGGGCACAACAACAGTGGGGCAGCGAGGGGCACAGAAAGGAAAAACAGGGGGACAGCAGACAAAATCACGGGCACAACAACAGTGGGGCAGCGAGGGGCACAGAAAGGAAAAACAGGGGGACAGCAGACAAAATCACGGGCACCGGGGCCACAAGCGGAGGGCGATCTTACCTACAGGAGCAGCGGGCAGACAACACAGGCGGAGCTGCTGTGGGTGGGGAGCGACCTACCTGGCAAGGTCAAGGGTATTACTGTTGGTTATGTGCAAATGCTTTACACACTGCCTCTGAATTAAGCCTGACTGCTCGTGCCAAGCTACCACGAGGGTGAGCAGGGGTTACTTCACGAGTGTAACACCCTTACCCTGACTAGGAAGAAGGGTCCCTACTTGGACAAAGGTGCAAGCCCTTGCCAACTAGAGATCCCATTTCTAACATTGGTGGCAGCGGTGGGAAAGGACTTGTGTTTGCACTTGACTTACAGTGATTGGTGTGCACTACTACCATATCGCAGACCATTACGTACCACATACTGGTTCTTTTTCTTTTGGCCTATTTTTGATCTTGCCAGTTTTCAACTCACTACTTTTGTCATGCCTGAATCAATTGCATCATCCGTTGCATCTCTGGAAGTTATCTTTGAGGAGGATAGGTTGGAATCCTACGCCGTAAAGGAGCTACGAGCGATTTGTAAAAACCTGAAAGTCCAAATTAAAGGCCTCACAAGGAAGGAGGGAGCTACAGAAGGCGCTGAGGGCCTGGGTAGCAGCCAGACATGCCAATGGGCAGCCTGGTAATCTCAGTGAGGAGGTGGAGGAGCCTATTTCCAGGGTGGATGTGCTTTTGGGTAGGGGGGAACCCGCCAGGTCAGGCAGCAGCAGTCTGTCCCCAGAGGAGCTGGAGGACAGGCGGGAGGCAAGGCAGTTCGAGCTGCAGAAGCTCAGGCTGGAGAGTGAGCGGGGGAGGAGAAGAGATTGGCCATAGAGGAGAGGAAAATGCTCTTAGAGCATGAGAGAGAAACTGAAGGAGCTAGAACTTAGGAGTAAGTCAGGCTCAGATGGTGGCAGCAATTCGTCCAGAAAGGTAGACAGGATTGTGCACATTCCCAAGAACGTAGGCAAGGAGTTCAAGAAGGGGATGACATACAAAGGTGGTTTCAGGGTTATGAGGCAGCCATACACATGAATGGGGTCCCTGAGGAGAATTGGGGAGCAGGATTGTGGCCACTTTTCCCTGAAGAAGCAAGGGATGCTCTGATAGCTTTGGGTAAGGGGTATCACCTCACCTATGCTGACATGAAGGATGCCCTTCTCACGCAGTATGGTCTTACTCCTGAAAAGTACAGGGATCAGTTCAGGTCCAGTAAGAAGTCTGATGCCAACACTTGGTTGGAATGTGTGGATGTGTTCTGCAGGTCTCTGGATGGTTGGGTGAAGGGCAGTAGCGTAACAGATTTTCAGGGGCTCTACAACTTGATTGCATGGGAGCACTTGTCTAGTCTATGTTTTGCAGATCTGCGCCAGTACCTAGTTGATAGTAAGCTAACTGACCCCAGGAAGCTTGCTATGGAAGCCGGACCGCTGGGTGAGTACCAGGGTCCACAAGAAAGCGTTTGGGGGAGACTCAGCCAAAGGTGGGCAGGGTCCCAAGCAGAAAGGTGGGGGGGACAAGGGTAAAGCACAGGAGTTCTCCAAAGGGCCCCAAACTAGTACCCAGGGTAAAGGTTCCCAGCCCCCCGGTGATAAGAAGAAAGGGGTCTCTACAGGGAAGCCTGTTGAGACCGGCCCCACGTAAGTGTTATGCATGTGACCAGGTAGGTCACTTTAAGGGGGACCCCAGGTGCCCGAAGGGGACACAGCCACCCACTGGTGGACAGTCCGAAGTGTTGGCTAGTGTAGCACTTGGGGAGGAGGGGTGCCCACAGGAGGGTGGGGATCCCGCAGAAATGACCCTTGTCTCACTCGGGGACAGTGAGATGGTCCCAGGAAACCAGGTGCCCCCTAACACAAAGAAATATAGCACCTGGGTGACCATCAATGGGAACAGGGTGGAGGCTCTCAGAGACACTGGAGCCAGTGTGACCTCAGTCCGGTGTCACCTGGTGTCTGAGAAGCAGGTAGTCCCAGGGGCATTCCACCAAGTAGTTGCTGTAGACTAACTCCTGAGCGCCAGTGCATGGTGGCGCAGGTTCCCTTTGAATGGGGGGGTCTCAGGTCCCTTGAGGGTGGTTGTGAGCCCTACCATGCCTGTAGATTGTCTGCTAGGAAACGACCTGGGAGCAGTCCTCATGGAAGGAGGTTGAGCTCAGGTCTCACTTGGAGAGTGCTTGGGTTGCCAGAGTGGGCATGCGTGTCTACTCGGTCAATGGCAGCCAGAAAGGGTGATCAAGAGGACTTGGAGCCTGAAACAGTGGCCCAAGTCCCTGCCAAGAAGAAAGGGCAGGGGCGCGGGAAACCGGCCCCGAAGTTCCCACGGACCGGGAGGAGGCGGACTCTCGAGGGGACACCCCGGTGCCTACAGGGGAGCAGGTAGCCGAACTGGGAGACATCTCTGAGCTGACCCATTGGCAGCAAGAAGGGGGTCCCACTCAGGGAGGGAGTTCTGCAGGGAGCAGAACGAGGTGCCCTACTCTGGAGGGTCTGCGGCGGCAGGCTGCAGACCAGGCAGCTGGTAATCAGTCCGGGTCACATCTGATCTACTGGGAGAGTGGTCTCCCTATACAGTGAACCTAAGGTTGCTGAGCCTGGGTCAGCCCGTGTGCTGGTGGTACCCCAGCGCTTCAGGACCTTCCTACTGGGTCTGGCTCATGACGTGCCTTTGGCAGGACATTTTGGGGCAGGACAAGACCTTTGACAGGCTTGTCACCCACTTCTTTTGGCCCCAAATGCGAAGGCAGTCAGATGCACACTGTAGGTCTTGCCAAACTTGCCAGGCAAGTGGTAAGAGTGGGAGGAAGGTCAAAGCTCCTCTCCAACCTTTTCCTTTTGTTGGTACACCCTTTGAAAGGGTAGGGATGGATATTGTGGGGCCACTGGATCCCAAGACAGCCATGGGCAACAGGTACATCCTGGTCTTGGTGGACCATGCCACCCGGTACCCGGAGGCAATCCCTCTCAGGACAACGACGGCGCCAGTGGTGGGCCGGGCGTTAATGGGGATCTTTTCCCATGTGGGATTCCCCAGAGAGGTGGTTTCTGATAGGGGGACCAATTTCATATCGAAGTATATGACATCCCTGTGGGAAGGAGTGTGGTGTAACCTACAAGTTCACCACTCCCTTACCACCCACAAGGAAACGGTCTGGTGGAGAGATTCAACCAGACCTTGAAAGGCATGATCAAGGGTCTAACAGAACCCATGAGGCGTAAGTGGGGCGTCCTCTTGCCATGCCTACTCTTTGCGTACAGGGAGGTGCCTCAGAAGTCTCTTGGGTACAGCCCCTTTGAGCTCCTGTATGGCCACCCCGTCAGAGGACCTCTGAGTTTGGTAAAGGAAGGCTGGGAGGCAGCTCCCAGGAAAACTCCCCAGGATGTATTTAGCTACATGCTGGCCTTTAGAAACCAAACTGCCCGCTTCAGGAAACTCGCTCAGGCGAACCTAGAAGCAAGCCAGGAAGAAATGAAGAGATGGTATGACCAGAATGCCACTCTGGTCGAATTTCAACCTGGGCAAAAAGTGTGGGTCATGGCCCCAGTGGCACCTTGTGCCTTGCAGGACAAGTGGACTGGGCCATATGAGGTAAAGGAGCGCAAAAGTGACGTCACCTACGTGGTGGATTTGCAAGCTCCAAGGAACCCTTTGAGGGTCCTTCACGTGAACCGCCTCAAGCCCCACTTCGAGAGGTCCGAGTGAGTATGCTCTTGGCGACAGATGATGGGGTGGAAGAGGAGAGTGAGCCTCTCTCCCTGACCTCCTGTCTACCAAGGAGCATGATGGGTCAGTAGAGGGTGTGATCCTCTCCCTACTCTGACTCAGGAGCAGCAGGGGACTGTCGCCAGTTGTTGGGACAGTTCGCCCCACTGTTCTCTCTGACCCCCGGTGTTACTCACTGGTGTACCCATGACGTGGACACCGGTGACAGCCCTCCTGTGAAGCACAAGATTTACAGGTTGACTGACCGGGTCAGAGCCAGCATCAAGGAGGAGGTCTCTAAGATGTTGGCGTTAGGGGTGATTGAGCCCTCCCACAGTCCTTGGGCCAGCCCAGTGGTCTTGGTCCCAAAGGCTGCGGCGCCCGGTGCCACTCCAGAACTCCGGTTTTGTGTGGACTACCGTGGGCTCAATGCCGTCACCAGGACTGGACGCGCACCCCATCCCCAGAGCTGATGAGCTCCTTCATCGATTGGGAGCTGCCCGGTTCCTCAGCACGTTTGATTTGGACGTCTGGGTACTGGCAGATTGCCTTAACCGATGGGGCCAAGGAGAGATCAGCATTTTCAACCCCAGAAGGTCATTACCAATTCCGGGTGATGCCCTTTGGGTTGAAGAATGCCCCTGCCACCTTTCAGAGGTTGGTCAATCAGGTGTTGGCTGGGCTGGAGGATTTCAGTGCCGCCTACCTGGATGACATTGCTGTGTTCAGTTCCAGCTGGGAAGAACATTTACAGCACCTTGAGAAAGTGTTGAGGGCTCTGCAAGGTGCAGGCCTCACGATCAAGGCCAGTAAGTGCCAGATCGGGCAGGGTTCTGTGGTGTACTTGGGACACCAGGTAGGAAGCGGCCAGGTGGCGCCCCTACAACCCAAGATTGACACCATTCTGGCTTTGGAGCCCCCCAAGACCCAGACAGAGGTGAGAGCCTTCTTAGGTCTCACCGGCTACTATAGGAGATTTGTTAAGGGCTATGGCACCATCGTTGCCCCCTTAACAGAGCTGACATCTAAGAGGCAGCCCAGGAAAGTGATCTGGACTGAGTCCTGCCAGAAAGCTTTTGATGCCCTGAAGGCAGCCATGTGCACGGCGCCCGTGCTCAAGGCACCTGACTTCTCCAAAGAATTTGTCGTGCAGACTGACGCTTCAGAGCATGGTGTGGGAGCGGTGCTCTCACAACTGAACGAAGAGGGCCTGGATCAGCCTGTAGTCTTCCTTAGCAGGAGACTACTTCCCAGGGAACAGAGGTGGAGTGCCATAGAAAGGAAGCTTTTGCTGTGGTCTGGGCACTGAAGAAGTTGAGACCATACCTGTTTGGGACTCACTTCCGGGTTCAGACAGACCACAGGCCCCTCAGATGGTTGATGCAAATGAGGGTGAGAATCCAAAACTGCTTGACGTGGTCCATCTCCCTACAGGGAATGGACTTTACGGTGGAGCACCGTCCTGGTACAGAACACGCCAACGCAGATGGTCTGTCCAGGTTCTTCCGCCTTAGTGAGGAGAACTCCAATGGGGTTGGGTAGTTCTCCCTACTTTCAGCTGGAGGGACATGTGTTAGACTTGGCATCTTTTGGCGTGTTTCCCCTGACTTTTTGCTTTCTGACCTCCCGGTTTTGACTCTGTTTTTGCTGGTGTAATGATTCTGCGCACTTTCCTCACTGCGGTCCAGTGGGAAAGTGCAAGTGCTCCTGTATAAAATGTGTTATGGATTGGTGTTTCCATGATTGGCCTATTTGGTTTTATGTGTCAGTCCCTTGTAAAGTGCACTCGCGAGTGCCAGGGCCTATAGACCAAATGCTGTTGGTGGGCTGCAGCACTGGATTGTGCCACCCACGCAAACAGCCCGTAAAGTGTAACTCGGGCCTGCCACCGCAGAGCCTGTGCGCAGCCTGGGGCTGCCATGTCGACTCTGGCAAGTGCACACACTTGCAAGTCCCTAAACCTTCCCTTTGCTACATGTTAGTCACCCCTAAGGTAGGCCCAAGGTACCCCTGTGGGCAGGGTGCGTTGTACGCGAAAGGTAGGACATGCCCTGGTGTGTGCGGCATGTCCTGATAGTGAATTACAGCCTAGTTCGTTTTTCACTATTGCAAGGCTACCTGTTCCCCCTATGCCAGGAACGGGCAGTTTTGATTATTACAGTTTATAATCCTAACTGACCCCGGGGACATGGTAGAAATTCGAGTTTAGTATGCCTGGACTCGTAGAATGATAAAATACAGCTTTTAGTGAAGTTGGTTTTAACATTCTGTGTTTGAAAATACCACTTTTAGAAAGTGGGTATTTTCTTGTCTAACCATCAAGCCTGCCTCTGCGGGGTTGTGTATTCCTTGTCTGGAATGTGAGTGACAGGGGCTGGGGGATGCCAGGAGACAGGGTGAGTCAGCACAGGGCTGAATAGCAAGATCTACATGTAGATGGGTGGGAGGGGTCGCACCTGGGCCCTGAATAGGACAGGGCCTTCCCTCCACAATGCTGGCTCCACCTCCTGTGGTGCGTCTGATGTCCCTGGCCTACTCACTGAAAGAAGGGACGGAGACTTGTCAACAAAGTGCTCCGGAACTGGTTTGGACTAGGCAAAGGCCTCTCTGCCTTCAGAGAACAAAGGAATTTGGGATATAAATATTGGGGCCCTGACCCCATGAATTTAGATCTCGCTGGAATCAAGAACCTGCCAAGACGAAGAGCTGGAAGAGCTGCCAGGAGGAGTACTGCCCCTTTGCTGTGTTGTTGCTTTGTTGGGTTGGCCTGCAGCTGCTGCTTCTGCCTTGGGCAGTGAAAGGACTGGACTGAACTTTCTACAAACTTGTGCTGAGTATCTCCAAGGGCCTGGAACCGAGCTGGCCTCCTGTTAAGAAGTCTCAGGACTACAAAGACTTCACAAGCCTCTGGGTACCGCTTCTGGAACGCTGTTTCAGTTGCCACAGGACGAAGGGAACTGCAACCGACTCCGTCAACCGAATCCATCCCTGGCCAGTGACCTGTTTGCACAGCAGACCGCATCGCCCCGCTTCGCATCGCAACCCTGGTCTCACCGTGGCGACGTCCGACGCCGCCAGCACCGAGCCGCTGCTTGCACCGTGACCTGTGGGCACCGCAGTTCGCATCGCATCGCTCACTGGGCCAGCCGGACCAGACCGACGCCTGTCGCTGCAACTGGCTCAGGAGTCGTGACCGCACCGCATTTGGGGCACCGCTCGCACGTCTGCGACGCACCGCTCCGACTCGCACCGCTGTCCGACGCCCGCTCCCGCACTCGGCTTGGTCGCCTGCATCGCAACCTGTCAGCACCGCATCGAGCATCGTCTCACCCTGCATCGCACGCCTTGGTCTCACCGACTCCGCCTGCACGACTGTCATCGAGCCGCTGCCTGCACCGCATCGAGAGGACACCACACCTTGCATAGCTCCGTCTTTGCACCGCAACCGTGACGTACGCCGACCGGCTCGCACGCCTCCGTGCCCGCCACAACGAGAAAAGGTACTGTGACCGAGACTGTTCACGACTCTGCTGGCCCGTATCGCACGCGGTCGGCTGGAACTGTTAGACTCTGTTGTTTTCAGCATCGCGTGTAGACTCGGACGGAGCTACCGACTGCATCTGAACTTTGTTTTTCACGATTTCTGCAAAGAAGAAGTTATCTTGTAACGTATTCATTTTTAAAGTATTTGTATTGTGGATTTTTATCGTATTTGGTCTTGTCTTGAGTATATAAAAATATTGGTTATTTTTCTAAACTGGTGTGGTGTCCGTTTGTAGTGCTTACACTGTATTACTGTTGGTTATGTGCAAATGCTTTACACACTGCCTCTGAATTAAGCCTGACTGCTCGTGCCAGCTACCACGAGGGTGAGCAGGGGTTACTTCACGAGTGTAACACCCTTACCCTGACTAGGAAGAAGGGTCCCTACTTGGACAAAGGTGCAAGCCCTTGCCAACTAGAGATCCCATTTCTAACACATGCAAAAAGTGTAAATTACTGGTTTTATTGTTGTGAAGGCATACATTTTGAGCTGAAATATTTTCTCCCCAGTCATTGCTGCCTGCTGAGTGTGTAGAGTGAAAGTAAACCTAAATAACGCCATACAGTCTTGAGGAAGGGAAAGCTGGTCACAGTCGGTGACATTCACATTTAAAGCCACTGAATTTGCCTTCTGTATTTTCTTTATGTGTTAATTGACAGTTATGTCCAGCGTTGATGGTGACATTCACATTGGAAGCAATTAAATTTGCTTTCTGCGTGGTTTTCAGATTGCTTGTGTGCGACATTTCCATAGTTTCAGCGTACTGTACAATTTGCACACTACAGTAACTGTTGAACATATTTAATGCAGAAAGATATGTGGCAGTTTTTAATGTGTTTAGAAAGTTCAAGACTACATGTTCACAATTACTTTATCAACCTTCTTTCTTTCTCAAATTTTCTTTAAATGCACCATTTGCCACTGTTTTCTTCAAAATTTTCTCCGGAGGAGATCCCCCAAACTCCCTTTCTGTTGATCGTGCTGGTGCGATTCGCTTGCTCCCGATGTGACACTCATACCCAACTTTTACGCCCACCACTTTCAAAATTCACCAGCCACCACTGCATACACCATTTCGGTGATCTTCTGGTAGTCTGTGTTTCTAGGATTGAAATAGCAGAGAGCTGAAAGCAAGGCTTGGAAACCGATGTGTTCCGTGTAGAGAATAACATTTATAGCTTGAGTCAAACAGAAATCACTTAAACCAATTAAAGACAGCGGATCGGATGGCAAAAACCTTTGAACAGAAATGCCAGCACTTTAAAAATAAAAAGAAGCACAGCGCAAGCACTGTACAGGCGAAACCTTACAAAAAATAGTCCTACAAAAGTGGAAGGAAACACTACTTGGTTGTCGGGAAACTGATAAGAGAAGCATAGGAACAAGCATTGTATGTAAATCGAGTAAGTAGTCCAAACACAAATCATCTCATGACCCAGTCCATATGCCAGTGTTCGGCTAAGACGTGGCACAGACACACGGTGTGTACAAAATCGCATACTGATTTTGTACACAACGTGTGTACGCCCCACGTCTTATTCAATTTACATACTTAATGGAATCGCTGAAGTCAGATTTTTTACTTCGGAGTCTAACTGACAATAAGGCCACACCGCGGACGTGGAACTAAATGGGAGAAACTATGGATTTCTAGAAACTGCATATTTTGTTTGTTTCTGGCCCTGAGGAAGCTCAAATGTTGGGTGAAACACGTTGGCTGTACTGAACTATCAAACAATGATAAGAAGATGTTGAATAAAAGAATCATTATAAGCAAAGAAAGGACCTCTTGTGTCATCCACTTGCTATGAATTTAACAATGTGTTGAACTATTTTTCTCTGCTATGAGTTGCCTCTCTATATGTTTATATCATTGTTAATATCACTGCAACATTTGCAATGAAGCTATGGATGAGAAAACTGTGCCTGGTGGGGGTGTAGGTTACCTTATATATATGTATGAAAATTCATCAAATACTTTAATTGTCAGCATAATACACCAAACACAGTAATAACAAGAGCAGAGTATTATAAATAGGGTGTTGTGCACTTTTTCAATGTTATTTGAGGTCTTTGGCTTGTGCCAGCCTTTTACAATAAAACCAACTTAATGGGTAAATGTGCTGTTCTGGCCCATAGGCTATCAAATGAGGATGGTCAACTTTCAGCTACTGCACTAAAGGGACTATTCAGGAGTTGAGAGTTTGGAGGCATGTGGGTGTACTTTGGTCCCACTTTAATATATTTAAAGGTCAGTATCCTAATACAATCTTTTAAACTTGCGCCTAGGGGTGAGTGACACTACTCTGTGAATTAGGGGAATCTGCCCATTTTTTTAATATGCTTGCAGAGCAAAATTAGGCTACAAAAAACACCAAGGCACTAATTACGATAACGGACGGAGAGACCACCCGACCACAGTGGCCGCGGATCAAGTCCAACCGCCAAGGCCGCAAACTAAACAACACTGCATTACGATGCAGGCAACTGTCTTCTCCAACCGCGGCGGTTGAACAATGTTCCGCTTGAAGTCTGGCAGTCGTAAAGCCATCGGTATGGAACCCGGCAGTCGGAAGCTATCCTTCATGAATTGTGTTGCATTGCAAAACATGTCATTTGAGCGCCAAAATGTCCTGGCATGGTGCACAGCGGTCGAAGAATACCTGCCACGGATCAAGGCAGTCCCAAAGCTCTGCCCATGAACCACAGTGCACACAAAGCTTTTCCATTGGATGATTCAAACTCAAACACAGCTGATGTCTTTTACCTGGTACAAATCTCTTTCAAAAGCACACCTTATCGCAGACCATGGTCCTTTGCTGCCACATACACCAACTGCCAGGCAACCTCAAGATCCTTTCAAGCTCCTACTCTATTTCCACATATACTCCACACACTTTTAACAATTTAATCACCATTTAAATCTTTGTTTACAGTATCCTTTTTTCCAATCACCCACCTTTCTTGTTAACTTCCAACATGTCACCTGTGAGAAACCCACGATTTTTTGACACTGAGTTGGGAGTGATGTTTGATGAAATCATCAGAGTGGAGCCACAAATCTTTGGAACTCAAGTCTAAAAACTTTCCAAACTAGACAAATGCTATGTGGGACAAGATTGTCAACAAGGTGAATGCTGTGGTGAGCACTGTACATACAAACTGGCCTCCAGGCACCAACTCGCGGCCCTCAAGACCGGCGGTGGTCCTCCTGGGCCACCTTTGCAACTCACTGCCTGGGAGGAAAAGGTGCATGCCATCCTTCAGTCCGTGGGTTTGATTGGAATAACTGAGGGATTGGAGACTGGTAAGTAACATTAAAACAACTTACCACAATTTATACCCTGTAAATGCACTCATCACAGCCATTTTAATTGTAATATGCAACTGTTCATGGTGGGGGGGTTGAGCCAGGGCAACTTAACTCACTACATCTCCCAGCAGGCCCTCTTGTCCAAAACAACAAACCCAATGAGCCAGTCACTTCCCTCCAGACCCAATTCTCAGCCATCTTGTAGCTCAACTCCAACTCACGTGCAGGTAGCCAGTGCACAAAGGGGGAGGTGGGTGGGTCAGGGCAACTCAGCTCACTACATCTCCCAGCAGACCCTCTTGTCCAAAACAACAAACCCAATGACACACTGCTATTTGTCCTGAACCTCTTGTCAGCTATGTATGAGTAATGTGCCAAGAGATAGATGGACAATGGAATTCCACACACCCTAATGTACACTACAATTTCAAAATCATTGTGTCTTTGAAGATGTTAGCTAGCCAAATCACAATTTCAGTCTAACATTTCACACATTATTATCAACAGGTGGATCTGGTTCAACTTCCCAGAGTCGAGATACTGCACAGACCCCATCTCCACCCCACAATCAAGCCTTCAGTGATGCTGGTTCTCTGGGAGGAATGGATGAGGAGGACCTAGCTGGCCCATCTGCTGGGCCTGGGCAGACAGCAGCAGTGACTCTTAGCATGGCCACAACCACATCTTTCACCCCAGCAGTTGCATCTGTGCTGAGCCCTGCCCCAACAACCAGTGAACCTAGCACAGCCCAAAACATCTCCTGCCTCCCAGTCCAACCTGAGGGGGAGAGAATCACCAACCCTCCCAATGAGGATGTAGGACGCAGTGTGAGAGTGCAAGTTATGTCAAGGACACAGGTACGTGGGAGCAAGGGTGGTGGGAGGGTTACAGAGGCCATCAAAGTGAGTCCACTGTTGCCAGTGAAGCCCAAGCCAGCCTCTGAGAGACTCCTTGGCATTTATGAGGACAACCAAGGAGTGATGGGCCAGATAGGAGGGCACCTCTGGGAGATTAAGCAGCTACAGAGGTCCATAGATCAGCCATTTGAGTCACAAAACAACCACATTGTTGAGCTGATTGGGGTGCTGAAGGAGATAAGTACAACACTCAGCAGGGCTTACCCACCAACATCTGTCATTTCGATTGGTACAACATCTCGCCTAACCACATCTGTTGCTGCCACATGAAGTGAGGCCCAGACTGAAGAGGAGTCCTCAGACCAATCAATCAATCAATCACGGCATTTATAGAGCGCGCTACTCACCCGGGAGGGTCTCAAGGCGCTGGGGGAGGGGGTGAGTTACTGCTCGAACAGCCAGGTCTTGAGCTGCTTCCTGAAGGAGAGATGGTCCTGGGTTCGCCGAAGGTGAGTGGGGAGGGAGTTCCAGGTCTTGGCTGCCAGGTAGGAGAAGGATCTTCCTCCGGCGGTGGTTCTGCGGATGCGTGGTACGGTGGCGAGGGCGTGGCTGGTTGATCGTAGCTGGCGTGTGGGCGTGTAGAAGGTCACGCGGTCGTTGAGGTACTTTGGGCCCAGGTCGTGGAGGGCCTTGTGTGCGTGGGTGAGGAGTCTGAACGTGATTCTCTTGCTGACGGGGAGCCAGTGCAGGTCTTTCAGGTGCACGGTGATGTGGCTGTGTCGGGGATGTCCAGGATGAGTCGTGCGGAGGCGTTCTGGATGCGCTGGAGTCTCTTTGAAGTTTGGCTGTGGTTCCGGCGTAGAGGGTGTTCCCATAGTCCAGTCGGCTGGTGACGAGTGCCTGGGTGACGGTCTTCCTGGTTTCAGTGGGGATCCATCTGAAGATCTTGCGGAGCATGCGCAGGGTGTTGAAGCATGAAGATGAGACGGCGTTGACCCCTGTAGCAGCAGATACCCCCACCCCCGTTGTGGTCCAGGTCATCTGCGTAAATCTTCTGGTGAATCAGATGGAAATGCCCCAACCACTGCCCCAAAGAGGCGTCACACCTGATGTCCCACTTGGTGTCCCACAGCTTTAACTTATTTTGACTCTCACATTCCACAATAGCATTATGGATTTGAGGAGTTTATTTGGACTTGGGCCTAGAGACTGTGTGGCTCCTAACAATTTGATTTCATTACCCAACACAGACTGCTACCTTCACTGTTTTAGTTACGTCCTCTTACTCTTAATATATCACTTTGAACACAGAAATAAAATCACACTTCACAATGTATCTTGCTTCTGTGCCTTCATTTACTTTCTAGCAAGGAACTGAATGCCCACATATGTATTTCTAAATCTGTCTAATATCAATTTGTGTTAGTAACAACATGTGGAGTTTCCATTATGCCCACATGAGTCACACTACCATCACACAGAAACACAAACACACAAGTGTTTTGGGTCATTGTAAAGTTCTGTTATGATTTCTAAATTTTTAACACACATCATGTCTGTCACTAATCCATAAACATGAACGTGTGAAATTACTAGTGTCATACAGAACAATGCTCATGTTGAGACCTGGACAAACCGGTAGGAGGTGATACATCTCACAATACTACCACATTTAGCCACATATCTGTTAGGTAATGTCAACAGCTAGGGACATAGGGTATCACTCACACTGGGAATGAAACATCAGTGAGGACTAATAAAAGTAGAAACATCACAAATGCTTGTCTATCAGCACAGGTCACATCATAATCTGGTTAGCATCATCTGGAAATACGTCTCACCATAAATTATCAGTGGTGTCCCACATGCACTGTGTCTTACAATTATCATTGACCTTTTAAGCTACATCCAGTCTATACACATAGATGACTTGGCTATTGTGAAGCGAGAAAGCCATGTTCAGGATCATACTACCCCAATCTTGAGAAGCACATGATGACACACATATGGCAATATAGGCAACACACAATTCTGAACAGGCCACAATGGATTTATTGAACTTCCATCCGAACACAGTGCAAGTAGGAATTACTATAAGTATATTTGTCATCAGTCTGTGGCAAGCATCTCAAGGAAACATCCTTGCCCACTTGTTACTTTGGAACAGTCTCCCATACTTGCAGATGTTATAACTCAGAAATGCCCAGTAGAGGATGACATTTTGAAGGTACCTAAGACAGGTAAATACATGTTGATAAGTGATTGATCCATGCCTTGACAACCAAACAGTGCATTTGTCTAGAACACAGTATCTCATCATAATTAAGATGCACCCAATGACTTATTTCAAGCCAAGAGTTGTCACGAGCGAGCTCCACAAACATCATGTGCACATAGTGATCAATATCAGTACATACCAGACATATACCCAGCACCAATATCATCACATTACCACACCTGCCGTCACTATAACAGGATAAGTAATTACAAGACACATTATTCTTACACTCATGAGAAGAAGCTGGTGATGACCAACTGACGCATGTCAATTCCTCCCTCTTCACCATTTTTATCTTTATTGTGCATGTCTGGATCCTCAAATGATGGCTCATGCTGCTCTCCTTCCTCTTCAATGAGAGGGATGTGGTGTTTCAGAGCAAGGTTGTGGAGCATACAGCAAGCAACGGTGATCTGACAGAACTTCCTGGGTGTGTGGAGGAGGGCCTCCCCAGTCTTTTCCAGACATCAGTACATGGCCGTCAGGAGTCTAAAAGTCCGCTCCACTGCCTGCCTATCTTCCATGTGCATCATTGAACCTGATTTCCCCTGGTGTTATTGGGTTTCTCAGTGGTGTCTGTAACCATGGCCGGTTGGGATATGCTGAATCTCCTAGATGGAAGACACACAGTAGTGTCATCAATCTCAAACCACATTACCTCATCATGTGACATGGCATCACCTACACACACACAAACGCTTGCACATGTCATACTCACCAACAAGCCAGGCCCTCTCCGGTAGTAGTCGTGACATAAGTTGTGGTACGTTGCTGTTACGCAGTATGAATGAGTCGTGCAAAACTGGGGAATCTGGCACAGACATGTGATATATATAAATCAGCTAAACAAACCACTTGCATGTTGATAGAACATGTGTGCTTCCGGTTCCTATACACCTGTTTATTGCCTTGTGGTGCCACCAAGCCAACTTGTGTGCCATCTATTGATCCAATGACTTGTGGAAACTGAGCCAATCCATAAAAGTCTCCCTTCACATTAGGCAAATCCTGACGCCTTGGAAACTGTATATAGCTGTCCAAGTGTTTCAACATGGCTGCAAGTACATCACATAGCATACGACTAAACATAGGTTGTGACATACCTCCCGATGTGGCCACAGTATACTGAAAGGAACTTTAGCAAAAAAATGCAGTGCTGTCATTACTTTTACCTTTGGTGTCAGAGCAATGAGATAGATTCGATTAGCACCTAAATCTGGTTCCAACTGTGCACATAGATGCTCTATTACCTTAGTATCAAGACAGTACTTCATGATAACATCTCTTTCTTGCATAGTCTGGAGGTCTGGGAAAGGTCGGTATACTGGAGGCTGTCGTCTCCTACCTCTGTCATGGAACCTATATGTGGAATGGAGAGACATGGATGGAACTTACAAATTCCACGTAAAAATCAGATAGTGACACATAGGATGTGAAATCACAATGAGTCACAAGTTACCACGTATGCAGCTGTTCACAGCACGAAATACTGACTAATTTCATTAAAGGAGGCTGTAAGTAATATGTTAGAAAATGTGATGCATCACACCAAGATACCTTCAACATTTTTCACCTGTGCCACTCACTACATACATAAGAGGTCTTTTTAAAATTTGTAATGCAGTAAACAGTTCTACACATGTCAACAAGGACAATGGAGAAGAAATTTCAACATTACAGGACATGTAACCTCTGCATATTCGAACAGCGCGGTATGCGTGTCCGAACAATGCAGTTACATTAATTGGTTCAAGCAGTAAAATGTGACCGCCGTGTTCAGATGTTATGCCTTGGCTGACATCGCAGACCGCATGAGGTGATGCATGTATAGGATATACCCAATCTTTCTCCACTGGCTGATTTGAACCGTGCGGTAGGCGTGTCCGAACAATGCAGTCACAATTATTGGTTGGAGTTGTAAAATGCAATCGCTACGCACCAATGTACATGACCGTCTACAGTACACACTGTCTGTGTTCTAGATATGAAGCTTGCTGATGCTAACATTTCGAACTTGCCTTAAGACACTGCTGCGAAAAATCCATCAACAATTGTTGCTGCTGCTTGCCATCTCTGGGAACCAACATATCATGGTGTACAGGCAAGAGGGCCCCTCCCTTCACTCCAGAGGAGCTTGAAAAACTGGTAGAAGGGGTCCTTCCCTGTACCGCCGAATTCTATGGCACACCAGAGGAGTAGGTGAGTACAGCACCACCTTATGTATACTATTTACGCATGGAAGATGCATATACATGTGAGACTACTGGTGATGTTACAAATGGGCTCCATAATAGACATTGCTTCAGTACAGGCCCTTGACTCATACATGCTTCCAATTTAAATTTACAATAGGTTGTACCTACAAACATACTGTAAAAATGTACATTTCAAATATGCCTTTAAATCAGGGAGCTTGCGAATTTGTCTTTGTAGTTTTAAACAACATCTCCACCGGTGTGAGGTAGTGCAAAAGTGCAGCATTTACAATGCCATGTTGATGTTGTGCCCAAAAACCTTGTCGTATATGGTATACAGTGTAAGCCTTGTCCACAATCATGTGCACACAGACACATGCACAGTTTGTCATAGGGCCATTTCAGGAATTGGCATGTCCATTGTTGAACAGCCTTACATTTAAATACACGTGCATGGCAGGTCTGTTGTCATTTTAGCAAACCTAAAAGGCAATCAACTAAGTGCAATGTGGCTATTTCCATTTTGACCACATGCGTTTGTAAACATGTATCTACACTGTACAGGTGTCCGTTCTTAGGAGCTATATAAGTGTAGGCTCCTGGAGGTCACATTAGTCTATTTCAATAATGTTAAATGATTTGCATGACACATGTGTAGATGGGCAAGGGTATGTGATGTCAGGGCTGTGGTGCCTTTATACAAATACGAGATTGATGATAGTACACAGAATGAGTGTTATACTTAACAGGAAAGTGTTGTCAGTAGGTTAGCATATGTAAATCAAAGATGTTATGTATCCAATATTTTCCATTGCTAATGTTAGCTGTGTTGTAGCTCTGTATCACCATAGCTGATGACTTCAAAAGTGGCTTGGTCACTCAGTATCTACATCTGTTGCAACCATACAGGTCAAGGCACATCTCAAGGTGAAAATGTGGAAAGCCATCGCCCGAAGGGTACGGTCCGTGGGGGTCGCTCGTCGGTGCAGTGTTCACTGCAAGAAGAGGTGGGAGGACCTGAGAAGCTAGACCAAGAAAATCACCTGGTCAAGCTGGGCTGTCCTCCCCCAGCAAAAGGGGTGCTTCCCGAAACCTGACCTCCCCTAATGGCCCGCATACTGGCGATGGCATTCTCCAACCTTGATGTGTAGTGGCAAGCACAACAGTAGCTTGGAGGGGGTGAGTAGTTTTCCTCAGTGTGATGTCATACATGGCCATGATTTGTTTTTCACTTACAGGCAGCTATGTACCATTTTCGGGTAAGATATACTCATTTTTCACTCCAAGGAGGGTGTATTTGCATGTGTATTTGTGGATGTAGGACCATGTAGTTAGTTAAAGTTACTTTACAAGTCAGCATGATTTAGCAAACTGAAGTTCGAAATGCCAGTTCAAAATAGTAATACAACATGTCTGGCTATATGCAGACATTTACTACATCCTAGTTGGTAGGAATTCTTTAAGATGATCCCAGAAAGCACACTTATCAGCCTTGTGCCTGACATCTTGCTGACACACTACTGTGTGTATCTTGATGTTGGACCCCTCACTTATGGCATGTGACATGAAGACAGTGTATATGCAGACACTGAGCACCAATCTTATTTGTTAAGAGGGCAATCTAGAGTAGCAAGATGTGGTTAAAAAAATAAATGAATGCCTAAGAGTTGTAGCTACCTTGTAGGAATGTGTGAGATCCTAAGTTGCACTAAGGAAACAAAAAAGGGGGGGACCGACGGGCTTTCTCCTCCTATCGGAATGGAGGAAGGTCCAGCATAAACGCCCTGAGTGAACTAATGAAAGTATACAGATATGCTGTTCCTGATGGTTGTCAACACAAGGGAAGTGACACCGACCTGATCCAAATTTGGTTCAAGGTGGGAAGTCCAATTATTGGATTGTAATGCCCTCACACACCCAAAGGGTGTCATGCTTCATCATCTGGGCAGCTCCTCGTCGGGTCGGCGGTGCAATACCCAACGGGCTCCGTATAGTAGGGGCTCTTTATCGGAGATCTTCTTCCAATAGCCGTATGGTGAAGTGGGGGTATGGGGCCAGAATTGTGTAGATGTGTAAAGTTGAATGTGTGATCTAAAATAGAGTTGGGAGTTCCATTAAATGTAATTTATTCAAATGGTCTCCTACCCTAATTAAAAAGAGTGATAATGTGATGCTCAAAAATGAGTATTATGTCTCAAGTAAAGGCATCATCATTCTTAAAGGAAGGTCAACATGTTTCACGCTTGTTGTCAAGATCTACATGCGATCGTCAGGACCTCTATAAAAGGTAGACTATCTACACATACACACGGTGCGGTGGCCAAATACTCACCGCAGCCGATTCATTACCTACGTAAGTATACCTGTCAATCCTGATCCTACCCCATAAAGTGAGTATAACCAGGCGTCATCAGTGCCCGGTAGGGATACAAACAAGAGGAGTTCCTCAATTGTTCTGTGTCAATAGCACATCTCCAAGCGACCTACCCACATCTACCGGGTCAGGGATTGACAGGTATACTTACGTAGGTAATGAATCGGCTGCGGTGAGTATTTGGCCACCGCACCGTGTATGTGTAGATAGTCTACACTTTATAGAGAGGTCCTGACGAATCGCATGTAGATCTTGACAACAAGCGTGAATATGTTGAACTTCCTTTAAGAATGATGATGCCTTTTACTTGAGACATAATACTCATTTTTGAGCATCACATTATCACTCTTTTTAATTAGGTGAGACCATTTGAATAAATTACATTTAATGGAACTCCCAACTCTATTTTAGATCACACATTCAACTTTACACATCTACACAATTCTGGCCCCATACCCCACTTCACCATGCGACTATTGGAAGAAGATCTCCGATAAAGAGCCCCTACTATAGGGAGCCCGTTGAGCATTGCACCGCCGACCCGGCGAGGAGCTGCCCAGATGATGAGCATGACACCACTTTGGGTGTGTGAGGGCATTACAATCCAATAATTGGACTTCCCACTTGAACCAAATTTGGATCAGGTCGGTGTCACTTCACTTGTGTTGACAACCATCAGGAACAGCATATCTGTATACTTTCATTAATCCTAAGTTGCACTGCCATATGTGCCACAGCTCCATACATGCTGAAGAGTAGGTCGACATAGTGCTCACAAATCTCAACATTATTTCCTGGGTTGTAGAATGTGTATGTGACAATGTGAATAACTGAAGTGTGTACCTTCATGCCAGGTCTAATTTGTATCTCATGTGCTACATTTTGTCACTATGTAGCGTACTCTGGAAGAGTCCATCAAGGGCATCATCTGGCTTGCAACCTGATATCAATAGTCACATGTGAAATGTCTAAAGTGTATGATGTGCAGTTCACATTGATTTACATTTAGTTACTCTGAAGATACTACCACTTCTCTGTAGCAGGGACCCAACTTTTATACATGCATTGTGTCACAGAATTCTGAGCTTGAGATTAATTTAGGTCCTCATTACAATGTGTACATTAGGGGCCTCTTTAATGAGGCTATACCTACAGTTTTGTCCCGCCGGAACGTCATGTTTTTAAGATGCTGGTGGCGCAATGTTTCCCCTTATGGAGTGCCACAGGGTTCTATTCTCAGCCTTTTACTTTTTAATATCTATGTTAGTCCCCTGGCTACAATAGCGGAAGAGGCTGGGTTATTTATCTTTTCGTATGCTGATGATACCCAGCTAATCTTCTCTCTGTCCACCAATGATGTTTCTAAGGAGTCATCTCTTCAGGTAGGACTACATAAGATAGCTAGCTGGATGCTTGCCAATAAGCTAAAATTAAATGGTGGGAATACAGAAGTTCTAATCCTTGGGAAAAGCAAAGACCTCTGGAGCCCCCCGACATTGGCCATCTCAAATGGGCGATCTTCCACAACCGGTGCAAGCAGTTCGCAATGTAGGCGTAGTCATAGATGACCAGCTATCTATGATGCAGCAAGCAGTTAAGGTCGCCTCAACCTGCTTCACCATCCTGAAATGGCTCAAAAAATACTGTGGATGTTGCCTAGTTCCACACAAAGAATAGTGATCCAGGCCCTGATTACATCCAGACTGGACTATGGCAACGTCCTGTATTTAGGAGCCAATAAGGAGGTGGTTCGTAAACTGCAGGTAGTTCAGAACTCAACGGCCAGACTGCTCTGCCAGGTGCCTAGAAAGGCCTCCATTTCTGGTTCTCTCCGTGACCTTCATTGGCTCAGGATGGAGAATCGCATCAAATTTAAGGCCCTCTGCTGTATGCATAAGATCAAGACTGGCACAGCACCACAATATTTGAGTGTATTAGTCCATCCTTATTTCCCTACGCGCCTACTTCGATCCTCTACTCACGCCAAATTTGTAGTTCCTAGGATCAAACGGTCGCGTTTGGGCGGTCGGTCCTTTTCTTTATCTGGCCCCTTCATTATGGAATTCACTCCCTTCGCCACTTCGGCATGAAACTATCTACAACAACTTTCGCAAAGGCCTAAAAACGTGGTTATTTAACCAATAGCTGTCTCTCTCTTTTAGCGTGTGTCCAATGGCGCTGGGAAACCTCCGGGTAGCTGTGCGCCTTATAAAATTAATAATAATAATAATAATAATAATAATGTTCCACAGCATATTTACAAGCCCACATAAAGCTACTTTACGTGGCTTTTCATGGCCTTAAAAATATGTGCCCCGTTAACGCAGGGAAAGTACGTGAAAGGGGCGTTCCATGGGTTTTGCTGTTGGTGTTCCCACACAACAACCATGGGACCTGAAGCATTTTCATATTTAGCAGACATCGTAAACCTGGGAATGCGTCAGAATCTAAAGCCACCCCTGGGGTGGCTTTAGGGAGGCACAAAGAGGAAAAATGTTTTCAGGTCTCCTAGTGCCTTCCTGTTTCTATGTGTGCTGCATTTTGCATCACACATAGAAAACGGAAAGTGGCTCACTTGATTGATTTTGTGCTGGAAGGTGTCCCTTCCTGCATGCAGTCACGGAACGCAGGCATCCTTGCACCCTGATTCAAGGGTGCCTGTGTTGGCGTATTGTAGCCCATTGGAGGTCAGAGCAGGGGAAAATGACTGGAATGTGCGGTATCACATTGATACGGCGCATACCTGCCCTTTTCTCTTGACACAGGGCAACACAACAAGATTCCTTGCGCCACTGCCCTACGCACAAACTTCATAAATGAGGCCCTAGGTTTATATAGCTGCATCCCAGTAAATGACATTTCTTACCATTGGTATGAGATAAAGACCTAGGGATACAGATTTGTGACCAAATTTGTTTGACAAATGTGGGTGGAAATGTATGTGCCCACATCTGCAGTTGTAGGTGACAGTGGTGATGGCAACATATTTCGGGTCTGTGCACACCTCAAAATACATTTATCTATATCCTAATGGCACTGTTGGAGCCAAGTATTTATAGTTGAACACTCTTCATTAGCAACTAAAGTATGATGTGATGTGTAATGAAATATTTGTGTAGGGTGGTCAGGCTGTTTATGAAAACAATTTTATCTTCTTGTTTCAGCATCAAGCCAGGGCAGGGAAGGAGACAGGGGCAATGCAGGTGGGGACGCAACTGGCCACAGTGGTACCATACTACCAAGTGACACAGAGGGAACCAGTGGCCTGAATGATGGTGGGAGCGTTACAGAGGAGCTACTAGGTGACTCATCAACATCTTCATCTAGCTCCAGTGGACATCCCCAGTGGTGGTGGTGTACTTGCCTGGACCTCCGTCTGCTACATCGGTATCCTCCACCCCCCACCATCTCCATCCTCCCTGCTGCTCCCCAACCATCAGGCCCCGCTCCCCTAAGCAGGGAAGAGTGTCCTTCACCCCAGGCACCTTACCCCCTGCTTCTGTCTCCCCTACTGCCCTGAGTGTGGAGGCTGTTGACCTTCAGAGGCAGATATCTGTGGGTCAGACAGCAGTGTTGAATGCCCTCCAGGTGCAGACATCCCAGCAAAACATGATGTTGTCATACCTGGAAGGAATTCACGCTGACATGTCTGACTTACAGAGATCGTTTCAGGCCTGGCTTCCAAACTCACGGCAGCCTTCCAACATTCCCATTTTTCTGGCGCACCTCCTGCCCCTTCCCCAACCACTATCCCTATCGCCCAGCTGTGCAAAGCAAACACAAGCACATCAACAGTCACACACAGCACATGCAAGGACAAACATAAGTTACCAAAAACAAGCACACTCACTCATCATGCAGTCACCACACTCACCACCACTTCCACTACTACACACACACAGAGCACATCCACAACACCAGCCACAGGCACAACCCCCATCAGCCAGAGAGACACTACAGCTACTACAACAGCCACAGACTCTTTCTCAACACACACAGAGGTCGCAGCCACAACACCAGTCACAGGCACAAACCCCATCAGCCAGACAGACACCACACCTACTACAACGGGCAGACTCTGTGTCAACACACACAGAGGCCACATCCACAATACTAGCCACCCATACTTCAAACACTTACAAACAAAAGCCACATCACACCACAAAATATACATCACACACCCAGAAATAGACACACACTGCACATGCATCCACATCTCGTACCTCACTTCCCTCTACCTCCAAAACCAAAGCCCTGCCATTCCTCCTCCCAGAATCAGAAGACTCTTACCCTGTGTGCCCTTGACCTTTTCCCTACAACTCATGCACCCCCACCCAAACCCTAAAAGTCAGGATTAACTCCCTACCATACACTTCAACATCGCAACCACCAAAGCAGGCCTCTCTGGTACCCCAAAACCACCTCCCTCCAAATGCATGAAGAGGAAAAGGAAACAACCGTAATCTGGCCCACCACCCCCAAAAAGATCCTCTTCCCCTACATAACCTAGATCTTTGGCCCACAAAAAAAAAAGTACCCACCCTTTCTATTACAATCACTATGCTGAAGGGATAGAAGATCCCCAAAATGATCCGACCCAGCCCTCCCAATCATGATATGCCCACTCCCAAGCCGGTATCTATGAATGTAAGATGGAATTCCCCATGCATTTTTCACGCATGCCTTTGGAATTCCTTCATTTGAACGAATGTGTCTTTAGCATACATTTGTTCTGCATGCAAGTCGTTTTACCGACCTGTATTGAGGGGCGCTGGATATTGGAATAGTTTTATTTACTATTCCATCTCCAGTCTGCCCAACAGTAGGGAAGGTGTTAGACTTTAATTCCAACACCACTCCACCATTGCGCCCCCCTAAAACACGTCATTGTAACGACCCATGCAAAACAATTGCGTGCTAAAGACGCATTTGTTCTGTTGCTGGCGCTGTGAAGGCACAGCGGGATTCAGGCTTCATCCTAAAGACTTTTCCCAGTAACCACACCACCCAATACTGAGATCGCCTCTCCCACCCACATACCACACCCAGCTTCAACCCAAAATGATCCTTCCCCGGCTGATCCCAGCCCCTCCCAACCAAAGAACACCCCACCCCAATGACTCCAATGTGTCTGGACTGCCAATTGGATGCCCCTTTCCTGTTGATGGTTCCATGGCAGTGTTCCTAACGGCAAATGTTGTGGCATAGCTGTGTGCTAATGCACAAGTATGTAATTGGACTGGCCATTGGCCTTTTTCTTTTTGACCTAGTTTAATTTTTTTAAAATAAAAAACAACAATGGTTCAAATCTGTCCTCCTACTTTTTCCACACATGTTAGTAGATAGCCACTTAACTATTTAAAGTGGATGATAGTAAAATGCTTTTAACGTATATGGGGCAAGCTGATACATTAGCATTGTTGACAGTAGTTGCACCTTAATATACATTATGAAGTGGCCTAGGACATGGGTTGATGTATCATGGGTGAACATGTATTGAATGTTCAAATTGTGGCATACTTTTGTTTATGTACCATCTGGCATGGTGATCAGGTCAAGTTGCTTTGAGCAATGTCCACATGTTAATGCTTTGATGTATTATTAGAGCTGTGTGTTTGAAATGTGTCAGATCTGTGATGAGTAGCTATGATGTAAAATATGTTTGGGTAGTCAATCAAACTCTTGTATGCCTGTTACGTTTGCAGCACATGTGTGCTTTTTCATAGGTGCTTTTCTGATTGTAATCTCAATGGTTGACCAGTGTTGGTAATGTTATTGTCTTCCACGTACACATCTGCCACATGGCTATGTATGAAGTATGTGTACATTTATTTTCCCCTTCCTAGGTCATGGCAATTATCCTATGCACATGTTAACAGAGTTGCAGGTGCTACCTGCACTGTATCCTTCACTTGGTACCTTCCAGGAGTACAAGTGACTTTAATAGTCACATCTTTTTGATGTCGTTCAAATGTTGCCTTAACATATCTGTGTTTGTTATTATTTGGCTGAACCGATCACCAGACCTATGTTCTCCTCTCTCACCCTCCTATTTATCTGCCTCACCCTCTTGCTCTCCACCTCATCCGCATTAATGCTTGCCATGGCCTACACTCTCGCTTTGCCTCACCCTCTCTTTCCTCCTCACCCTTCTCTTTCCACATCACCTCCCTCTCTTACAACACCTTGCCATACCCTCACTGTGCATCAGACACCTCTCTCTCTACCACACCCTTCTATTTCCACCTCACAATTATTGTTTGTCCGCCCATTCCTCTCACGCTGCCCCATCCTCCTCTGTCTTTCCAATCCAGCCTTCATCTCTTCACTGCCTTCTCTCATGTGCACTACCTTCCCTCTCTCTTCCTTCCCTCTCTCTGCCTCACCCTCCTCCTTCTATCCCAACTGTGATACACATCAACTTCACCTTTCTCTGCTTTGCCTTTTCCTCTCTCCGCCTTGTCTTCTGTCAGCATTGCCTTCAGTGCTGCTGCATATGGCATGAGGATTGTGTGTATGTAAATGAAGTGTAATCTCCTAATGTACAAGCGTGTGTGAGCATACTTGTGTGGGCGGGCAGGTGTGCATCATCGGACCTTGCACTACGACTGCCCTGGAAATGTTCTTCACTGAACAGTGGAAGCACCAAAGTCTGGATTTTTGAGAGCGTGCTCATGCACAACATCTACAACAACTTTGAGGCCATATGTATTCGGACTAGAGTAAGGATCTATGTACAATTTTGACAATTGTACATGGAGCCATATGGAGTACCCTCACTCCAGGAAACAGTGATAACAATTGGAAGAGCTATCAAAGTTGGCAACATGATGTGACCTGACCAACCATGTTGCTATACCATTCAATCTTTAAGAGTTTTGCTTTTGTGGCACTTTGAGAGGCACCTGAATTATTCAAATACTGACCCGCATTATGCCGTATTTATTATATGTTAGAAATAACCCCCCAGTTTCTATGCCAGCCGACTGTCTGTGCTAGGAAAACATGATCCATTGTATATGCTTGCCTGCTTGCATATGTATATGTGATACATGTGTAGGAGTTTGTGGTGCGATGTCGCAGGCTGATTAATGTGAATTTAAATACCTGGTATGCTAATCTGCATATTTTCAATGCTTCACTTAAGTTTCAGCATAATATATTTGAGCTTGCAGCTAAATCTGGTGGCTTCTTCACTGTACATGTTTCTACTTATTTTCAATCATCTGAAATATTAATTCCGGTTCTTAATGGCAATGTGTACAGGTGTCTAGCAATACTCCGCTGGCTCGCGGAACTCTGCGGAATTTGGCGGAGTTTTTCTGTAACTCCGCGGAATTCCGGAGTAAAACTCTGCGAGCTCCGCCCACCCTTATCAATCCTTTAGCAAATAGGGCAGCAAATGTAGAAGCACCCTTTTACAGTATGTGGACGACATTTTGGTGTGTAGCCACACTGAACACTTATGCAGGGAGGATGCTATTGGTCTCCTTTGCATACTTGCAGAAAAAGGATACAAAGTAGACAAAGACAAATTACAATATGTGCAGACAGAAGTTCATTATTTGGGACAGATAATATCCAAAGATGGTAGGAGGTTGACACCTGGCAGAGCAGAGAGCATCAGAAATATGCCCAAGCCCACCACCACAAAGCAAATGCAGCAGTTCCAAGGACTCTGCAATTATGTGAGACACTGGGTATTTCATTATGCCACCTTGACTGCACCACTTTTGACCGCTTTAAAAGAGTCTCATACCAATGGAAACAAAATAAACTGGATTAATGAAAGAGAGACAGCATTTCCGGAGCTGGCGATAGCAGTCACAAATGCTCCAGTGTTAGGTATGCCTGGTTATAGCAAACCATTTTACCTCGTCTGTCATTGCAATGACAATCGTATTGACTCACAAGACATCCATGGGACACTAACCAATAGCCCACTACAATGGGCTGCTAGATTCCATCATGAAAGTTTACTACCCATGTAATTAAGTGTTGGCTACAGCAGCATTTTCAGTTCAGAAAAGCACCACACTAGTGATGGGATCACCTTTAACTCTGTATGTAGAGCATGCAGTATTTGCTATTTTACAAATAAACAGGAGCACCCTCACAACTCAGAGGGCATCTGGGTATGAGGTAATACTTTCAGTACCATATTTACAAGTGGTTCGTTGTTCACACAGTTAATCCAGCAACATTCTTTGCACACCCAGTTACTTATGATGAACAAGTATATGACTCTGCTAATTACACACCGGATTAAGCGAGTAAGGTGGGAGAGGACCCCATCACAGTGAGCATGTTTCTATTTGTTGATCGTTCTTCTATCATAGATCAGAAAACTGGGATTAGAAATTCAGGAGCAGCAGTTGTAAGAACTGAAGAACATGGATTATCTGTTACTTTGCAAATTGTGAGCCAGATACCACTGTCTTCTCATTTTTCAGCACAGGCGGCAGAATTAGTGGGCATCATTAAAGCATTGCAGCGAGCAGAGGGACTAAAGGTCACCATTTATTCAGCTCCATCATACATCACCACACTTGTACATTCTAGCATTCACAAATGGGAAAGGAGGGGATTTCTTAAATCTGACGTGTCCCCTGTAATGCATAAAGATTTATTGGCACAATTAATACAGGCTTTAACACCTCCATCTAAAGTAGCAGTGGTGAAGTGTGCAGCGCACACCAACCAGCAAGACCTTATTTCTAGGGTTAATGCTGTGGCAGATTGGGCAGTAAAAGAAGCAGATAAAGCATCCCCAAATTATAGTCAATATGATGCACACATATTGAGAGGCAACACGATGCTACAAAATTAATGTTCCCATATACAGAGACAGCAAAATTACATTTGTGTGAATTGCAATGCCAAGCACTACCTCACAGAAGGGAGCTGTGGGAACAGCGAGGCTGCATTCAGTCACCAACAGATTTCATTTATAGGCAAGAGAGTACAGGCAAGCCAGCAATGCCACAAGCCTTGTTGTACCCAATTCTAGGGCAACTACACCTCCCAGCACACACTGCAAAATAGTATCTCCTTGCTAAATTACAGGCAGATTGCTTTATTCCACAACTATCTGAAATGATAAATCACTATCTACATTGCAGAATGCCCAATATGTCAACAGTGTACCCCATGCCGACCATAAAGGGTATCACTTCAACAATACCACGCCCAACAGGTCAATTTAAAAATCTGTACATAGATTTTTTTAAGCATGACAGAATGATGTAACAGTTACAGGTATCTTGGTATCTTATAATAGTTGTCCATTTTCAAGATGGATATAGGCAGGACCTTGTGTACATACTGATGCTGATAAGATGGGTGATACTTAGGTGGGGCATGGCAGAAGCTATCCGCTCTGATAACTGCCCCATTTCATCAACACAGTATTTCAACACATTTGTACTACCCTAGGAATAAAACGACCCCGACCCCTGACCTTGACTGGTAGGTCGCTCCCCCACCACACAGCTCCGTCTGTGTGCCCTGCTGCTGCCCCTGATTGTGCTCGTTTTTCCTTTCTGTGCCCCCTTGCTGCCCCTGATTGTGCTCGTTTTTCCTTTCTGTGCCCCCTGCTGCCCCTGATTGTGCTCTGTTTTTCCTTTCTGTGCCCCCCTTGCTGCCCCTGATTGTGCTCGTTTTTCCTTTCTGTGCCCCCTTGCTGCCCCTGATTGTGCTCGTTTTTTCCTTTCTGTGCCCCCCTTGCTGCCCCTGATTGTGCTCGTTCTTTCCTTTCTGTGCCCCCTTGCTGCCCCTGATTGTGCTCTGTTTTTCCTTTCTGTGCCTCCCTTGCTGCCCCTGATTGTGCTCGTTTTTCCTTTCTGTGCCCCCTTGCTGCCCCTGATTGTGCTCGTTTTTCCTTTCTGTGCCCCCTTGCTGCCCCTGATTGTGCTCGTTTTTCCTTTCTGTGCCCCCTTGCTGCCCCTGATTGTGCTCGTTTTTTCCTTTCTGTGCCCCCCTTGCTGCCCCTGATTGTGCTCGTTTTTCCTTTCTGTGCCCCCCTTGCTGCCCCTGATTGTGCCCGTTTTTTCCTTTCTGTGCCCCCCTTGCTGCCCCTGATTGTGCTAGTTTTTCCTTTCTGTGCCCCCTTGCTGCCCCTGATTGTGCTCGTTTTTTCCTTTCTGTGCCCCCTTGATGCCCTGATTGTGCTCGTTTTCCCTTCTGTGCCTGTTTCCGCCGCTGCGCCCTGCGGCCCCGCCCTCACTGCCCATTCGCTGCCCCATTCCCTGCTCCTCCCTCCCACCTCCCCATTTATGGCGGTCGCTGCGTGGTGAAGAGAGCGACCCCTGACCTTGACTGGTAGGTCGCTCCCCCACCACACAGCTCCCGTCTGTGTGCCCTGCTGCTGCCCCTGATTGTGCTCGTTTTTCCTTTCTGTGCCCCCTTGCTGCCCCTGATTGTGCTCGTTTTTCCTTTCTGTGCCCCCCTTGCTGCCCCTGATTGTGCTCGTTTTTCCTTTCTGTGCCCCCTTGCTGCCCCTGATTGTGCTCGTTTTTTCCTTTCTGTGCCCCCTTGCTGCCCCTGATTGTGCTCGTTTTTCCTTTCTGTGCCCCCTTGCTGCCCCTGATTGTGCTAGTTTTTCCTTTCTGTGCCCCCTTGCTGCCCCTGATTGTGCTCTGTTTTTTCCTTTCTGTGCCCCCCTTGCTGCCCCTGATTGTGCTCGTTTTTCCTTTCTGTGCCCCCTTGCTGCCCCTGATTGTGCTCGTTTTTTTCCTTTCTGTGCCCCCTTGCTGCCCCTGATTGTGCTCGTTTTTCCTTTCTGTGCCCCCTTGCTGCCCCGATTGTGCTCCTTTTTCCTTTCTGTGCCCCCTTTGCTGCCCCTGATTGTGCTCGTTTTTCCTTTCTGTGCCCCCCTTGCTGCCCCTGATTGTGCTCGTTTTTTCCTTTCTGTGCCCCCTTGCTGCCCCTGATTGTGCTCTGTTTTTCCTTTCTGTGCCCCCTTGCTGCCCCTGATTGTGCTCGTTTTTTCCTTTCTGTGCCCCTTGCTGCCCCTGATTGTGCTCGTTTTTCCTTTCTGTGCCCCCCTTGCTGCCCCTGGATTGTGCTCGTTTTTTCCTTTCTGTGCCCCCTTGCTGCCCCTGGATTGTGCTCGTTTTTTTCCTTTCTGTGCCCCCTTGCTGCCCCTGATTGTGCTCTTGTTTTTCCTTTCTGTGCCCCCTTGCTGCCCCGATTGTGCTCCTTTTTTCCTTTCTGTGCCCCCTTGCTGCCCCTGATTGTGCTCTGCTTTTTCCTTTCTGTGCCCCCTTGCTGCCCCTGATTGTGCTCGTTTTTTCCTTTCTGTGCCCCCTTGCTGCCTCTGATTGTGCTAGTTTTTCCTTTCTGTGCCCCCTTGCTGCCCCTGATTGTGCTCGTTTTTTCCTTTCTGTGCCCCCTTGATGCCCTGATTGTGCTCGTTTTCCCTTCTGTGCCTGTTTCCCGCCGCTTCGCCCCTGCGGCCGCCCCCTCACTGCCCATTCACTGCCCCATTCCCTGCTCCTCCCTCCCACCTCCCCATTTATGGCGGCCGCTGCCTTAGGGCGCGCCCAAAGGCGCGCCTAAGGCAAGCTCCGCTCTGCGCCCGTCCGCGCCGTGACCGCGCCAGCGCCAGACCCCTGGTCCGGGCATCCCCGCGCCCGCCACATCAACAGACGCCGATACGACGCCAGCACCCTCCACGCACTCAACCCCGGAAAAGATCACGCCTGCTACCAGGCCACCTCGAAGCGCACCAAAGGGCCCTTCACCTGCTGGAACTGCAGCTTCGCCAGCACCCGCCCCGCCAAACCACCGCCCAGGAAAGAACCCAACTACACTCAGATGCATCCTCCTCAACACCCGCTCCGCCCGCAAACACGCCATCGAACTCTGGGACCTTCTCGACTCAACCTCCCCAGACGTCGCATTCCTGACGGAGACCTGGCTGAATCCCGCTTCAGCCCCCGACATCGCCATTGCCATCCCGGACGGATACAAGATCACCCGCAGGGACCGCACCAACGGAGTCGGAGGAGGCATCGCCATCGTCCACAGGAACACCCTCAGAGTCTCAACCAACACCGACGACACCCTCAGCACCGCCGAACACATGCACTTCCAGATCCACACCGATCCCAACACCACCCTCAGAGGAACCCTCATCTACAGACCCCCGGACTCCGACCACAGTTCAGCGACTCCATCGCTGACTTCAGTCAGCACACACGCCATCGCCTCCACGGACTACATCATCCTCGGGACCTGAACTTCCACCTCGAGAACAACAAGGACACCAACTCCACCACTCCTGATCGACAACCTCGCCACCCTCGGACTCAGACAGCCTCGTGACTACACTCCACCCACGCCGCCGGCCACACGCTAGACTCCATCTTTTCCGCAAGCCCACACGTCTCCTTCAACCACACCTCCGAACCCCACTGGACTGACCACCACTGCATCCACTTCACCTACAGGAAGCCCACCACGCACCACCGCACCGAACAAATGCTCTCGCCGCTGCTGGAGCAGAGTCACGGAAGACCAGCTAACCACAACCTCGCCCCTGAGCCCACCCGCCGAACCCTCCGACCCCGACACCGCCGCCCGCAACCTCAGACAGTGGATCGACGACTGCGCCAACACCCTCGCCCCGCTCAAGAATCCGCCCAACAGCCACACCAGCAAGAAAGCCACCTGGTTCACCGAAGACCCTCCAGGCCTCCAAACGAACATGCCGAAAACTGGAGAAGATCTGGCTCCACGAACGGACAGCGGACAGCTACGCCGCCCACAAGAGCGCCACCCGCAGTCACCATCACCTCATCAGATCCGCCAAAAGGGCCTCACTCAAAGACCGCCTAGACAACAACGCACACAACAGCAAAGAGCTCTTCAACATCTGAAGGAACTCTCCAACCCCAGCTCCAACACCAACGACATCCAGCCGTCGCGAGACCTGTGCGACTCACTGGCCACCTTCTTCCACCGCAAAATCGCCGACATCCACGACAGCTTCAACACCACGACCGCCCCCGGCAACCACCGAGACCACTGCCCCCACAACCACCAACCGCCTGCTCTCCTGGACCAACATCAACGACGCAGGACACCAGCGAGATCATGAACACCATCCACTCCGGTTCACCGCTAGACCCGTGCCCTCACCACATCTTCAACAAAGCCAGTACAGCCATCGCGCCCCATCTCCGGAAAATAATCAACATCTCCTTCGAGACAGCAACCTTCCCGGAAAGCTGGAAGCACGCCGAGATCACCGCCTTACTCAAGAAACCCAAGGCAGACCCCAAGGACCTCAAGAACTTCCGACCCATCTCTCTGCTCCCGTTCCCCGCGAAGGTCACCGAGAAAATCGTCAACAAACAACTGACCCGCTACCTCGAGGAGACAACATCCTGGACCCTTCCCAGTCCGGCTTCCGCAGCAACCACAGCACCGAAACCGCCCTCATCGCCGCCACCGATGACATCAGGACCCTGCTGGACAACGGAGAAACAGCAGCCCTCATCCTCCTGGACCTATCAGCCGCCTTCGACACGGTCTGCCACCACACACTACGAACACGCCTTCACGACGCCGGGATCCAAGAGAAGGCCCTGGACTGGACCACATCCTTCCTTTCCGGCAGAACACAAAGCGTCCGCCTCGCCCCTTCCGATCCAAGGCCACCAAGATCAGCTGTGGCGCACCCCAAGGCTCCTCCCTCAGCCCAACGCTGTTCAACATCTACATGGCACCCTCGCCCACGTCGCCCGACAGCACAACCTCAACATCATCTCCTACGCCGACGACACCCAGCTGATCCTCTCCCTCACCAAAGACCCTCACACCACCAAAGCCCACCTCCACGAAGGAATGAAGGCCGTCGCCGAATGGATGAGGACCAGCCGCCTGAAGCTGAACTCGGAAAAGACGGAGGTCCTCATCCTTGGTTCCAACCCTTCAGCCTGGGACGACTCCTGGTGGCCAACATCACTGGGAACAGCCCCGCCACCCACCGACCACGTACGCAACCTAGGGGTCATCCTCGACCCCACCCTCTCCATAACTAAGCAGGTCAACGCCGTTTCCTCATCCTGCTTCAACATCCTCCGAATGCTCCGCAGGATCTTCAAGTGGATCCCCACCGAAACAAGAAAAACAGTCACCCAGGCCCTGGTCACCAGCAGGCTGGACTACAGAAACGCCCTCTACGCAGGAACAACGGCTAAGCTCCTGAGACGGCTGCAACGCATCCAGAACGCCTCTGCACGTCTTATCCTCGACATCCCCCGACGCAGCCACATCACACCCCACCTGAGAGACCTGCACTGGCTCCCTGTCAACAAGAGGATAACCTTCAAGCTCCTCACCCACGCACACAAAGCACTCCACAACTCCGGACCAGCCTACCTCAACAGACGACTCAGCTTCTACACCCCCACCCGCCAGCTCCGCTCGACCAGCCTCGCCCTCGCCACAGTCCCCGCATCCGGAAACGACCGCCGGCAGCAGATCCTTCTCCCACCTCGCCGCCAAGACCTGGAACACCCTCCCCACCAACCTCCGACAGACCCAAGACCTACTGGCCTTCAGAAGACTCCTCAAGACCTGGCTCTTCGATCAGTAGCAGCACCACCCCCCTCTTCCCCCAGCGCCTTGAGACCCTCGCGGGTATGTAGTGTGCTTTATAAGTGACATGATTGATTGATTGATTGATTGATTGAAACATAAACTGACATCTGTCTATCACCCCCAAAGTAATGGCGCCTGAATCGCCTCCTCAAGAATAAAATAAGCAAACTATGTGCCACTCTGTACTCCCTCAGAAATCAGCCAGGAAGCGATCATAATTTAACACCACATCAAATAGTGACAGGACGTCCCGTGCCCACCCATTTAACCATAGTGCAGCAAAAGACAGATGCCCATAAGAAAGCTGAGGTTTTAGGGAATGAAATTAGTTATTTGTCTGAGTTACTTTAGTCTGTCAAGTTCTTCTCTAAACAGGTATTGTGAAAGGAGAAGACAGCCGCAGCCCAGCAGACCAGTCCAATACCTGTTGACCAACAAGTATACGTGCGGAATTTCATCTGCAAATGGAAGGATCCCAAATACGACGGCCCCTTTTCAGTGACAATGAGTACCCCCATTGCAGTGAAAGTGGATGGCAGTGGAACCATTTGACCGATGTGCCACTGAACCATGCCTTGCCTCAGACATCTCCACAGACAGAAGAGGAACAAGGGGGTGGGGAAGAGAAATACAAGAATAACAACGTCTCCCTTCAAAATGCGAGTGGAGTATTTGGTCGGCTCTACTAGTGGACAGTTATGTATGTATGTATGTATGTATGTATTGCTGGTTTTTTTTATGTCTTATGCTGGTGGCTACATTGCAATTGTTTTTGACCTCATGCATGGGATTATGTGAAAATATTATGTGCTTGCAGAGAGCTATACCTGAGCAGGAAAATATATCTCATAGTATTCATGCTGGCTTATTAGATAATATGTGGTATCAGCACATGATGGAGATAGGTACGTAGGCTTCTAATAATTATTGTTTGTTTGCTCTTTGATTCCACATGCCACCGACTCAGATTGGTTACACTCATCCAAAGAGGTACCGCCAAATATTACCATGTGTATGTTACACCTTTTCCTTTGCAGAATACAAGCACAGATGCAACCACTGTGGGTCAAACAGGAAACATTCTTAGTAAACACCACACAATATAAGGAAGAGTTAGTAGATTTTATGACTGTCCTAACAGACTACAAAGAGTTAGTAGTGAAGTTAGATGCAATGGCCAAGACTGGGATTATAAGGTACAAGGATGAAACTTGCAGAGCTGAAATATTGCAGCAGGGATTTTTAGGGGTATCATGACCTACGCTTTTCTGCAAGAATTACTCCGCCATACCCCTCCCCACGATTGTCAAGAAAGGCCATATCTCTGAGTAAATGGGTCAGTATACGTTCATGGGCATTGGTGCCATGCGACTACATTTGGGTGCAGGGCTCTTTCTCTATGGAAGGGAAATGAGACTGACAATAGCACACAACAGAAGTGTCAGGCAGTGTGGGATGAGAACATATCGAGATTAAACTGGGTAGAAATGCCTACAGCCCTTCGAGTAGGTAGAAAACCCATTCTTTTCTCTTTGTGTTTCAGGGAAATGGAACGGTCCCGGTGGGAAAGAACGTCAATAGCAATGTTACAAATCAAACACAAGGAGATGATGGACGGAGCGCTGAAACCTTTCAGACACTCACCCCCATTCACAGATCTGGGTCGAATCCATCATCATTCTTTAGCTCACTTTGCCACCCCAGTTCAGACACAGCTATATGCAAATCAGTCTTGACCCTGTGCCTCATGGGAACAGTCCAGCCCGAACTGCCAAGCCATGTCTTCCCTGGACAGGAAACAAGCATCCTAGGAGTGGTTTTGGGCTAACAGCCCTCATCAGCCAGGCTATCTTGAATCAAGTGGCAATGTGAGCAAGGGACCCAAACTGCCAAGCCAGGTCTTTCCTGGACCGGAAATATGCATCCTGGGAGCAGTTTCGGGTTAACAGCCCTCATCAGCCAGGCTAGCTTGAATCCAGTGGCAAAGTGAGCAAGGGACCCACGTCTGGGCATACCCTGCCAACTCAGGGGGAACAAAGCAAACGCAGGGAGATGATGGATGGAGCGCTGAAACTTTTCAGACACTCACCCCCAGTCACAGATCTGGGTTGAATCCATCATCTTTCTTTAGCTCACCTCGCCACCCCAGTTCAGACACAACTATATGCAAATCAGTCTTGACCCTGTGCCTCATGGGAACAGTCCAGCCCGAACTGCCAAGCCATGTCTTCCCTGGACAGGAAACAAGCATCCTAGGAGTGGTTTTGGGCTAACAGCCCTCATCAGCCAGGCTATCTTGAATCAAGTGGCAATGTGAGCAAGGGACCCACGTGCCTGGGCGTAGCCTGCCAATTTAAGGTGAACAAGCAAACTCAAGGAGATGATGGACGTAGCGCTGAAACTTTTCAGACACTCACCCCCAGTCACAGATCTGGGTTGAATCCATCACCGTTCTTTAGCTCACCTCGCCACCCCAGTTCAGACACAGCTATGTGCAAATCAGTCTTGACCCTGTGCCTCATGGGAACAGTCCAGCCCGAACTGCCAAGCCATGTCTTCCCTGGACAGGAAACAAGCATCCTAGGAGTGGTTTTGGGCTAACAGCCCTCATCAGCCAGGCTATCTTGAATCAAGTGGCAATGTGAGCAAGGGACCCACGTCTGGGCGTAGCCTGCCAATTTAAGGTGAACAAGCAAACTCAAGGAGATGATGGACGTAGCGCTGAAACTTTTCAGACACTCACCCCCAGTCACAGATCTGGGTTGAATCCATCACCGTTCTTTAGCTCACCTCGCCACCCCAGTTCAGACACAGCTATGTGCAAATCAGTCTTGACCCTGTGCCTCATGGGAACAGTCCAGCCCGAACTGCCAAGCCATGTCTTCCCTGGACCATAAACAAGCATCCTAGGACTGGTTTCGGGCTAACATCCCTCATCAGCCAGGCTAGCTTGAATCAAGTGGCAATGTGAGCAAGATACCCACGTCGGGGCATACCCTGCCAACTTAGGGCAAACAAAGCAAACACAAGGAGATGATGGACGGAGCGCTGAAACTTTTCAGACACTCACCCCCAGTCACAGATCTGGGTTGAATCCATCATCATTATTTTGCTCACTTCGCCACCCCAGTTCAGACACAGCTATATGCAAATCAGGCTTGACCCTATGGCTCATGGGAACAGTCTAGCCCGCACTGCCAAGCCATGTCTTTCCTGGACCGGAAACAAGCATCCTGGGACCGGTTTCGGGCTAAAGCCCTCATCAGCCAGGCTTGCTTGAATCCAGTGGCAAAGTGAGCAAGGGACTCACGTCTGGGCATACCCTGTCAACTTAGGGCAAACACAAGGAAATGATGGCCGGAGCGCTGCAACTTTTCAGACACTCACCAGAGTCACAGATCTGGGTTGAATCCATCATTGTTCTTTAGCTCACTTACCCATGTCTTCCCTGCACCGGAAACAAGCATCCTGTGACCGGTTACTGGCTAACAGCCCTCATCAGCCAGGCTAGCTTGAATCCAGTGGCAAAGTGAGCAAGGGACCCACGTCTGGGCATACCCTGCCAACTTAGGGCGAACAAAGCAAACACAAGGAGATGATGGACAGAGCGCTGAAACTTTTCAGACACTCCCCCCCAGTCACAGATTTGGGTTGAATCCATCATCGTTCTTTAGCTCACTTCGCCACCCCAAATCAGTCTTGACCCTGTGCCTCATGGGAACAGTCCAGCCCGAACAACATATAATACCGACATGCAATGGGGCACTTCCAGTCTAATGGATTTCTACAGCAGCTGTGGTGAGTGGCTGTATACATAACTTTTTTCAGGCTTGAGAAGCCTCTGTGCTTTGGTGACCGTGCACACCTCCTCCCTAGTGATTCCAAAAATACACATCTCAGAACTCCATGATCATCAAATGAGCCGTGTAGTGATCTTGCTGTACCATCATCAGAAAAAGAGAGCTGCAGAGTATTTCAGTACAAGCCTGGGAAGATGTCCCACAGGAGCACAGGCTGTTCAATGATGCACAAATCTTCTTCGGCAGCATCCTTCCATTTGTTCAAGCCAAAGTGACTGCACGTTGGCTCCAGATTACTCGCTGGGAGTTAATGAAAGTCATTAGTGCCACTGAGGATTGCAACAATGTGATCAAAGAGGAGTTTCAAGCCATGAGAGTAATGATTATGCAGCAAAGATATGTGTTAGACTTAATGATGGTGATGGATGGAGGAGTATGTGCCAAGATTCAAACGGCCTGGTGCATGTATATTCCAGCCAATGATGATGATAACGGAACACTAACGGAGGCCAGATAAACTCTGCAAACCTTTCAAAAGAGGATGGTGGATGAGGGGGGGCCCCGACAAATGGTTTACGGGGTAGTTCGCTTGGGTACCATCCTGGATGTCAGGACTATTTAAGGCTTTGTTGCCTGTTCTTGTAGCATTGCTATTGATGGTCTGTGTCATCTAGATAGTGATAGGATGTTGCAAAAGGGTTATTCAGAAGCTGGGAGGGATGTTCACTGCTAGATTGGTCAATAAAATGCAGGATGTTGAGGAGAATGTGTACACAGTAATGACACCAAGCAAAATGGAACGTTAGGAAATAGTTGAAAAATCAATAAAGGGGGGGATGCTATAATGAATGTAGAAAATGAAGAAGGCCCACTCATGTCAATGCAAGCATCAGAAGAAAGACATAAAAAGATGTACATGTTAAAGGAGAAATGCAGGCCTAGGCTGTCTTCAGTAGCAGACTAGAAAGCACAGTTGGAGTCAGGACCTGGGGGAGGGAAGTAAACATGAGTTTTAGTGGAACACAGTAATATAATTAGATATAGCAGAAATGGAAGGTCACAGACTCGCATTGTAAAAACACGCGTCTGAGAAATTATGCAGATAAGGCAGCACAGAGGCACGGGACAAGTGGAAGGTTAGGCTTTGCCGAGCTGTAGATGTGTAAGGAGTGGAGCATTACTAGGCTTCAAAGCAGGAGACAAGCCAAAGACACCGGTAGTGTAGTGGTGGTGTGGAAATGTATGCAGACGAATCACATTCCATAATGTGAGATTTGATGATTTGCAGAGAGTATAACCTTTTGATAATAATGTTGTGCTTTAGCACATGCTCAATTTTTTATGCAAATGCATGACGTATTTGTGATTCCAACACTATGAAAGAAACTGTCCGCTACTTGTAAGTTGAAGTTCAGATTCCAGTTCCATAGAGCTGACTGACCTTCCGCAAGCGTGCATGCTTTTTATAAACTTTGTGCTATAGTGCAAACATGTCTTTTCTTTCGTCCGGCAACAATAGCCAATCACAGGGGGTCACAAAGAGTGATTTGTCTAATTAATATTCATCAGGCAGGTCATCATGTGAATGTCTCCGAATGGACCTTGTGCATTTTGATTTATTAGTACATAGTTCACGTAAAATTACTAACAGGCTGAAAAAAAGCCATTGCACAATTTGCACCCGTTATTTATGACCAGTCTGCTGGTGAAGGCTGGCACGATTGTAGGCAATACTAATGATCAGAGCCCTAGAATTATGTGGCAGGGGAGCACAAAATTATGCAGGAGGGCTGACTAAATTATGCAGCAAACAAAAAGGCAAATTATGCTGCATATTGGGGCACCTTTTTTGATAGCATTGCTTAATTATTTTTACACATGGTAATACTGTTTGGATCAAATATTTCTCCTTATTAGTACCAGTTTAACAGCCAAATACAGAAATAAGCAACTGAAAAATTACCTTTTACTGTATGTGAATATATGTCATAACGTTTTTAGGAACTTTTGATCTGTTTGAGCTAGAGACATTGGGCCTTATTACGATGTCTGGCGGGCTTGCGTCCGCCCAACACCATTGCGGGAAAGGAACCACCCGACCATAGGTCGGCAGTTCCAACATCCCAATTGGATGCGGCCACCTATAGGGTGGTAGGAAACATCCATTTTCCAATGGAAGCTTGTGCTGTGTCCAGAAAAGGCCTGCAGCCCAATCTTCCATTGAAAAATTTATGTTTTGAAACATCCCTGCACCTCACGGTGCCTGCCACACGGTGCAGGGATGTTAAGGGGTGCACTATAGGCGCCCCCAGGCCCAAATGCATAGGGCCATGAGGGAAGGGGGCCCTGCTAGGGCCCCCAATGTCGCTTTCCGACAGCCTTTCCATGTCGGAAAGGCCGACATGGAATGGCTGTCGGAAACCAACATCATAATCCCAACAGCGGAGCGGCCGTCATTAAGGGGTTATGCAGACTTCCGATGGAACCAGGTTTTAAATCTGACCCTGTCATCCTAATACGGCGGTCGGATTTTAAACCTACCATGTCGGGCAGAAGGCCTCCGACTGCTGGTCGGAGGCTTTCCGCCCGACATCGTAATCAGGCCCATAGTTGGGACGGAAAAGTCCTCTGTATGGTAAAGACGGTTCACTGAAAAAATATTACCTTTGGTAATATTGAGATACAAAGATATTGTGACATAAATACCAATGTCAAAAATATTGTCATCCTATAATTATAAAGATAAGTGCAAGAATATTGAAAACAAAATATAATTGTTAGTAATATAGTTGTATAAAATAATGTTTTTTAAATATATATAAATTTAAATAGTAAATATATATATAAATGAACATATCCTCAATAAACCCCTCTTCCAATACGTAGATCGCATACAAGAAGAGACAGGCTGCAGCTCAATTCCTTTTGCGTGTTTATCAAGCAGCAAAAAGAACACCCAACGCTTTTCGGAGCTCGCCGCTCCTTGCTCACGGGTCACTTCGTTTCCTTAGTCATATGTATATACTTGTGATTCCACCACCATAAAAATAGGTCTACATGGATCTCATTTTTAGAAATAGCTGCTGTGGCCATCTTATCACATTAAACCTCTTGTTACAAAAGGCATAGAGTTATTCCATATCTCTGTTTAAAGCTTATTTTAACATGAATTTTCTGATCAATTCAAGTTTACAATGCATGATCCTATTTATAGTCATAGCTAACTGGGTACATATTCTCGTTGCAAGTCATAATTACTGTTCTTTGAGCTCTCATGATATCCTGTTTACACAGCCCGTTATTTGTACTGCTTAATAAACATCATATTTTTTACATGCTCCAAACTCACTTAAAACACATTTCCTGTTACATGTTACAACCTTATTTCAACAATTATGCCCCAGTGGGCAATCAAGTCCCTTACGTTAACATGTAATGTAAGGGACTTCAATTGATTGGACAATTCATGTTAAAATAAGCTTTAAAGAGATATATGAAATAACTCCATGCCGTTTTGCAGCATGTGGTTTAATGTGATAAGATGGCCACTGCAGGTATTTCTAAAAATGAGATCCATTTAGTCTCACTTTTATGGTGGTGGAGTCACAAGTATATAAGTAATGACGAAGCAAACGCAACTGACCGTGAGCAAGGAGCGGTGAGCTCCGAAACGCGTCAGGCTTTTTTTTGCTGCTTGAAAAATAAACACCCAAAAGGAATTGAGCTGCAGCCCGTCTCTTCTTGTATGCGATCTACGTATTGTAAGAGGGGATTATTGGTAATTTGAAGGGGCTCACTACCCTGCTTCTGGCTCGCTGTCAAAAACGGCAGGAGAATCAGCGATCGTGGTTGTGGAATATATTTACATATATGTAGTTAAAATACTATGATTAAACTAATAATTTTAATTTCTATTCTAATTTAATAACTTTTTAAATAATGTAAAAAATATATATATATATATTTTCACTGAAAAAGCCACAGGTTTCAGGGATGTTATAGTTAGAAATTAGCATTTAAAAAACCCTAGAAATTCACTGAAAAAACCACAGGTTTCAGGGACGTTATAGTTAGAAATTAGCATTTAAAAACCTTAGAAATTCACTGAAAAACCACAGGTTTCAGGGACGTTATAGTTAGTTGGACATTTTACTCGTACAAAACCAGAGAAATGCGGCCGTTATAGTTAGTAGAGCTAACTATAACTCGCGCCTCCATAATGCACTGCTGATGACATCACAGATTACATCACTCATGACATGGTCAGTGACATCACTGATGACATCACTGATGACATCGCTGATGACATCACTGATGACATCATCCAGTGAATGTGTGTTTCTTTAAAGTTTAAATATCTTTTATATATATATATATGCCAAGGTGTATTGAAGAATGAGTGGGTCTATAAGTGTCTGAATGGATGATTTAGTAGGTGCGTGATTGATTGTATAAGTGACTGATTAAGTGTATCTTACTGAATGCATGAGTTACTGAGTAAACTGTGTAAATGTTTGTATCAGTCTGTTAGTTGGTGTAAAAGCGACTGCATGGGTCGGTGAGTAGCTACATGAGTGTCTATATGGGTTATTTATTGGCTGTCTGAGTATCTGTATGAGTGCCTGAGTGTCTTAGTGAGTGGGTGGGGGGTGGGTGACTCTGTGCATAGATGTGTGAGTGGGTGATTCACTGAGTGTATGGGATCAAGAGTGCATCTGTGAAGGGCTGTATGGGTGGGTGAGTGTGTGTATGGGTGTGTTGGTGAGTGAATGGATATCTCAGTGATATATATGTGAGTAACTACATATGTAAATGGCAGTATTTGTGAGTGTTGGAGTATATAAATGACTATACGTAAGAGTGAGTGATTGTGAGAGTGGCTGTATGGATGAGTGTGTGCTTGTATCAGTGATTGTATAAGAGAGTAAGGATGTGTTAGTATTTGTATAAATAAGTGAGGTGGTCTGTGTATAACTGTATACGTGAGTAAATGGCTGTGATTGATTCTTTGCATGATTGAGTAGGTGTGTGAGTAAGTCTATGGATGAGTGGCAGTATGTGAGTGTATGTATAGGTGTATGAGTGCATATGATAGTGCTGTATTGATGAGGGACTGCATGTATGAGTTATTGTATGGGTGAATGAGTTGATGTGTGTGTAGACCTATGAATCACTGAATGGGTATGTACTAACTGCTATTGGTCTGTGTATGGTTTCAATATTGGTAGTGTGTATTTTAGAGTAGGTGTATAAAAGGTTTTATTAGACTGTGAGGAGGTACATCAGATTATCACAAGGATGATGTCATCAGTGATGTCATCAGTGATGTCACTTGAGATGTCATCAGTGATGTCACTGACCATGTCATGAGTGATGTAATATGTGACGCGTTATCAGCAGTGCATTGCGGGGCGCAGAGTTATAGTTAGCTCTACTAACTATAACGGCCGAATTTCTCTGGTTTTGTACGAGTAAAATGTCCAACTAACTATAACGTCCCTGAAACCTGTGTTTTTTTCAGTGAATTTCTAAGGTTTTTTAAATGCTAATTTCTACCTATAACGCCCCTAAAACCTATGGTTTTATTCAGTGAATATATATATATATATATATTTTTTTTTTTTAAGTTCAGGGCTCCTTCTGCCTACCCCCGCCCTCTGCAGAGGATCGCAAATGGTTGGCGGAGCGCGCCAACCTGTAAAGTTTTCAAAATCTGTACAAATCAGCGATCACTCGGAGGTTTTATGCTTACACCAGTAGATGATTTATTCCAGGGTTACGCGTTTCGCTTGCACAGCAAGCTTGGTCACACAGTGATACATGGGAAAAGTTTGGCAATACATAGGGTATGTAGAAATTAAAGAAGGACCATTAGGTAGAAACATAAATGCAACCAAAATGGCATCCATTTTGGAGTGTGGTTTTCCACCTATATTACAACATACATTAGTCACTCACAGTGATAAAGTGTATTAATGGCATACAATTTTATCCAAAGTGGATCAAAAGTCCTGTTATAATCGCATACATTTATATATTCGGCAGAAAAGTGACCTTATGTCACTTTTCTGCTGAATATATAAATTTGCATACATATGTTGCACTTTTTTCACTGTCCATTATGGATTGGGGTGAGGGCTGAACTACATGACCCAGAATGCTTAGCTGGCGGCGGCAGGAAGTGATGTTAATTATTGGTCTTGTATGTTTTAAAAAAAAGAAAAAAAGCACAGTAATTGTTGAATTGTTATTCTCGTGAGCAAGGTCTCTGAAGAGACCGAAACACGTAGAGATGTTTCTGGCATGCTGAAATAAAATAGCATTGTGACAATTGCATCTTGGATGGTCTCCTTATCGTGAGTGCGAGCGGAATCCCCTTGGGGGAAAGTGGAGAGATTTGTTGACGGCTTGGCTCTGCTGTACCGCAATCGCACCGCCTTTGAGCGCCCAGGAGTCAAAAAGTGGGCCGTTTTGGAAGGAATTGACAGTTTGACTCGGGTGAACGCCTGGCTGTGAAACGCATATGAGAGGAAATTGCAGAAAACGCTGTGAGAAGCAGACCGGGAAAGCGAGACCGGAGGGGAGCGCGGAACTCGGGAACCTTCAAAGCGGTGAGCGAGCAACTTTTGAAACATTGTATCTAATTGTGGATGAATGCCGGCTGGTCTTAGAATGTGGAGTGCTTAACCTGAAATACAATACGAGTAAAGCGACTCGGGGAACTGTTCCTGTTACAGATTTATGGGCTTGAGCAACACGAAGAGACGAATAAGGAGCATTCACAAGCTAAGGAAATATCAATGAAATTAAACAGCTGAAATACGCCAGTGAAACATGGATAAAAGGGAGGCCAAAAGAAATGCCTTAATCGACACGTTCTTTGAACAAGAAGCGTCGGTAAGCAGTGCAAGTGGAGCGTCACAGAAACCGGACATAAAAAATAAATTACGAACATGGGAAAAGCTCTCAAAAAAAGAAATAAACAAATGGTGGGAAGTGGCTTCTTTGAGGAAATATTTGGAAGTAAAACGTATCCCACGCAGGTTTGCAGTATAAATCTGATGCCTAATCACCAGGACACAAGTAATGATCTGCTCAATGAGTGGGGTGAATTCATTTTTAAAATCTTCATTGGGACTAATGGAAATATTGGTAAGACATATTGAAATAGCCTTGGAGAAAACGACATCGCAACTAAAAGAAAATGGAAAAAGAATTGGCAACCTTAGATCTGAATCCGGATCTAAAGAAGTTTAAAGAGGAATTAGAACATCATATAGAAAAACATGAGGAAACTGTACAAATGAGGAAACAGTCTAAGTTCCAGCGGAACAAAGAAGATTATCAAGAAGGTCGGATCTTCACATACGCAAGGAAGTATGATCGGTTTAAAGAGCAAGAAAAATTGGATTTGACAACCAACACTGGCAGTCTTTCATCACTGACATCCACTGATGCCAGTGAAGGGGAAGTTGAACAAAGTGAAGCAAGGCCACAATGCTCTTTTTAGGCGAAATGAGACTGGCGCTCCAACAGAAAAATTGGGAAAAGACCATAGGGTCGCCAGTGGGAATCAGCCGGGGAAGAGGCAGAGGACGAGGAAATGCCCACTTAAACCAACAAGACGAGGCAAGCGGAACATCAAAAACAAATTCAAATCCAAATTTAAAACGAGTGGGAACGACCACGAGAAGTATGAGGCAGAAATGGAGTTAGACGTGCCTTCTACAAATCCGACACAAGAACTTGAAGTTATAAATCTTTCAAAAAAGTACTGACCAGAAATGGAAATGCGACTATTGAAACGTGGTCTAAATTTTGCCCTACCAACAATATTGACCTAGCGGAAATAACGGATAGACCTGTACAAATACATTCGAAAAGTCAAACTAGCCAAACTCTTTACGGAGAATCCAAAGATGTCACAATACAGTAAAAAGATCACAGTACCCAACATGGAACTTACAGCAAAGGATGCAGAAAGCTTTGTTACTCTTATGGAATTGGATCAAAACCCGGAATATGAAAGGAGAGAGCTGCGGGCATATTGTACACAATTGGGAGCGGGCTGCAGTCGAAAAAAACCTGAATCCAAATTTTATCCGCAGCTTGCGCAGGGTAACAAAATTGATATATTTCATGACTGTGTTATAAAAGGATGTGACCCGGAAGCTGTACATTGTTTGCAAGGAGGCCGGATTTCCTCGATTAGGTACTTATCACTACGGCTGCATATATGCCTGAACAACTGTTGCCCTAGAAATTGATTGAAATTAGTGGCACTTTTGTCGATCTTGGGGATCGTTATTACGACGTACTCCTAACCTTATGATTGGTTCCAGTTTTTTTCAAATTTCTGCATTTGGGGATTCCAGTGCATGAGAAATACACAGTGGCATCAATGTACATACATATACTGATTTAACTCATTATCACAAGGTATTTTGATGAGGTGATCATTCTTACTCCCTCACTTCAACTAATTGTGGCATACAAAGGTCTAGAAGTATTGCATTCTAGTCCTGTTTTTTACACTTTTTAGAAAACTGTCCTGAGGAAGGTGTCTATACATTTACTCACCGAAACGCAGCGTCGACAACTCTGTTTTCAAGTTATTTGTTTTTAGAATGATTGTATATAGCAATGAAATGTTTTTTTAAGCTTTTTATGCAAATGTACTATGTATAATAATGTTAATAAATATTTATTTGATATATGTCCATGTGAATTTTAGTTATTTACACATTTTGATTGTATTTCTTGTATGTTGATTCTGACTCACTGTGATGATATAATTATTTTTATGTTATTCTTTTAAATACCAGTACAATATATATATTTTTTGGTACTTAGAAAAACTTCTTTACGGTACATAGTATCTAGTAGGGACCCGCTTGTTAATTTTGTGTTATAAAAGACCTTTACCATTTGAATTATACAAACAAAACAGATAATCTCTCCCAAAATGAGCGCATCTCACTACAAAACTTGAAAAATGATGATACAATCGAAATAAAAATGGCAGACAAAGGAGGAAATGTCATTATCCTGGTGAAAGAAATGTATGTGCGGAAGCATACTCGCAACTGAGAAACAGAGAATATTATGAGAAACTCAAAGAAAATCCGACAATGAAGTGGAAACAGGAACTGGATGTTAAAATTAGTTCCTGGATGCAGAAAAATCTATTGGATGAGGATGAAGTAAAATATCTGAGTAGGGAGTATCCGAAAATGGCGACTGATATACTTCCTCCCTAAAATTCACAAAAATCCCACTAGACCACCAGGAAGGCCGATAATATCGGCAAAAGGAGCATTACTGGAACCAATGGCCAATTTTTGGATATATTTTTACTACCATACGTCAAAGGTTTGACGTCATATCTGCAAGATACAGGAGACCTACTGAGACATCTGCAGGAAACCCCTGGTCAGCAACATACAAACTGATAACGATGGATGTGATATCATTATATTCTAACATAAGAAATGACATTGGTTTAAGAGCATGTGAACATTTTTTACAGGAGAGAAACATCCAGTTTGAAGATCACAATAAAATGTTATTGGAAATGATCCAGATGTGTTTGGAACAAAACACATTCATGTTTGGAGAAGAAATCTATCGCCAAGTAAAAGGTACGGCGATGGGTTTTTCATTTAGCCCTAGTTATGCCTGCCTTACCATGGGATGGTGGGAGAAGATCTGGGCCTGGAAAAATGAAAATGACCATCATGTGAGTAAAACTATAGCATGGCTAAGGTACATCGACGACCTGCTAATTATTTGGGATGGAACCAATGAAGAATTCGCTGACTACTTCAAAATATTGAACAACTCTGAATTTGGTTTGAAATTCACATATGACATCAGTGACAAACGGGTTGTTTTTCTGGATACTGAAATTTACATCCTAAATAACGAAATACAGACCACCCTGCATCGAAAAAAGTACAGCAACGAATGCAGTGTTACATGCGGAAAGTTTCCACCAAAGTAGTTTGATTAAAAACATCCCCTACGGGAATTTCTCCAAATTAAAAGAATATGCTCCCAGGAAGAAGAGTGGGAAAGACACCAACGTTTGGCAACACAAAGATTTAAAACACGAAAATACAACTCAAAAGCCATTAACACATCATTACAACGAACAATGACAGTAACTAGAACTGATCTGTTAAAAGAGAGACATACCCAGGAAAATAAGGATGAACAAAAAATACGTCTGATAACATATTCCACGGAAAATCAACAACTAATGAAAATCATGCGAAAGAACTGGCATATATTGCATATGGATCCAACAGTCTCCAAATTAGTGGGGGACCATCCAAACATCACCTTCAGACGGGCAAAAAATCTTCGGGATCAACTGGTTCACAGTCATTTTCAAAATAAAAAGAAGCAAGAGATGTGGCTGAAACCCAGGGGTTTCTTCAAGTGTACTAATTGCAAGGTTTACGCGATTGCCAAAAACACCAAAGAGGTAATGATGGCCAACAAACGTGTCTGGAAAATTCAACAATTGATCAACTGCAAAAGCCAATTTGTCATATACATAATTGAGTGCCCGTGTTCTTTAAAATACGTGGGCAGCACGATATGTGAATTGAAAAAACGTATTTTGGAACACGTACGTGCAACGGTCAACTTGGATAGGAGCAATGCAGTTGCCAAACACATGGAAAAAGAACATGGGGGCAAATGGAAAGACCTGAAATTTTATGCCGTGGAATCAGTGGGAATACATCCAAGAGGCGGAGACAGAGAAAAAATTCTAAGGCAGAAAGAATCACGACACATCTTGAACTTTCGAACTCTCACTCCTAATGGATTGAATCAAGACGAAGAGCTTCATTATCATCTGTGAATTGATCTGAAATAGCTCCCTGTTAAATATGAGATTACAGTATTAACTAGATAGTGGCCTCCTCAGATTTTTTTCAGATTTTTTTAATTACACTATAATTTTAGAACATAGAAATTTAGGGGTCATCACACACAGTTTAATATTTTTAACTTTTCACCACTCACATTTTCACACGTATTAAGAATTTTAATTGGAATTTAGTAATGTAAAGTAGTTTGTTGCAGAGATAGGATAATAGGCGAATCAGGTGATGAAATGAATAAGTGGGAATTACTCCAGTAAGGGACATGTGTTTTCGAACTAGTACCCCACAATTTCAATCAATATGTTGGGGCCGCCAGACACTATATATAATCTAAGGCCCACTTTAGGGCAAGAGTTCAAGTGTGCAAATTGGCCCATTGGAGGGCGAGATTAAACTATTACTGTAGGCGTAACTGGTTTGGAATTAGTAGTGACACAAGTGGTTAAAATGTAATCCACTGTGATCACACAACGAGCAGTGTAGCACTTTACCACTGTCCACTTGTATAGATCGTGGAGTATATGTAGCCCTTATAAATTCAACAGCATTACTCTGCAACATATATAGTTTGTATATATATAAAAAAATCCGTTTTAAAAAAAAAATTGTAATAAAATTATTCACATATGTTGCACTTTTTTCACTGTCCATTATGGATTGGGGTGAGGGGCTGAACTACATGACCCAGAATGCTTAGCTGGCGGCGGCAGGAAGTGATGTAATTATTGGTCTTGTTTGTTTTAAAAAAAAGAAAAAAAGCACAGTAATTGTTGAATTGTTATTCTCGTGAGCAAGGTCTCTGAAGAGACCGAAACGCGTAGAGATGTTTCTGGCATGCTGAAATAAAATAGCATTGTGACAATTGCATCTTGGATGGTCTCCTTATCGTGAGTACGAGCGGAATCCCCTTGGGGGAAAGTGGAGATATATATATATATATTCACTGATAAAACCATAGGTTTTAGGGACAGTTATAGTTAGTTGGACATTTCACTCGTACAAAACCATAGAAATTCCCCCGTTATAGTTAGTTCAGCTAACTATAACTTCGCGCCTCCGCAATGCACTGCTGATGACGTCACATATTACATCACTCATGACATGGTCAGTGACATCACTGATGACATCACTGATGACATCTCAAAATGACATCACTGATGACATCATCCAGTGACTGTGTGTTTCTGTAAAGTTTAAATATGTTTAATATATATAGGGAAAGGCGTATTGAAGAATGAGTGGGTGTATAAGTGTCTGAATGGATGATTTAGTACGTGAGTGACTGACTCTACAAGTGAGTGATTAAATGTATCTTACTGAATGCATGGGTTAGTGACTAAACTGTGTGAATGTCTGTATCCGTCTGTCTGTTGGTTTGTAAGCGGCTGCATGGCTTTCTGAATAGCTACATGAGTGTCTACATGGGTTATTGATTGATTGTCTGAGTATCTGTATGGGTGTCTGAGTGTTTGTGTGGGTGGGGTGTGTGTGACTCTGTGCATAGATGTGTGAGTTGGTGATTCACTGGGTGCATGGTTTCAAGAGTGCATCTGTGATGGACTGTATGGGTGGGTGAGTGTGTGTATGGGTGTGTTAGTGATTGAATGTATATCTCAGTGGTACATGTGTGAGTAACTACATATGTGAAAGGCAGTATATATGTGTGTTGGAGTATATAAATGGCTATAAGTGAGAGTGTGTGATTGTGAGAGTGGCTGTATGGATGAGTGTGTACTTGTATCAGTGATTGTATAAGAGCGTAAGAATGTGCTAGTATTTGTATGAGTAAGTGAGCTGGTGTGTGTATAACTGTATAGGTGAGTAAATGGGTGTGTGATTAAGTTTTTGCATGACTGACTAGGTGTGTAAGTACCTCTATGGATGAGTGGCGGTGTGTGAGTGTTTATATAGGTGTATGAGTGCATATGATAGTCCTGTACTGAGTGACTAAGTATGAGTGACTGTACGGGTGAGTGAGTGGATGTGTGTGTAGACCTAAGAATCAGTGAGTGGGTATGTAGTTTTTGGTGTTGGAGTGTCTATGGTTTTGAGAATGGCAGTCTGTAATTTAGAGTGGGTGTATCAAAAGTTATATTAGGGTGTGAGAAGATGCATGAAATTATCACATGGATGATGTCATCAGTGATGTCATTTGAGATGTCATCAGTGATGTCATCAGTGATGTCACTGACCATGTCATGAGTGATGTAATATGTGACGTCATCAGCAGTGCATTAGCGGGCGCGAGTTATAGTTAGCTGAACTAACTATAACGGGGAATTTCTATGGTTTTGTACGAGTGAAATGTCCAACTAACTATAACTGTCCCTAAAACCTATGGTTTTATCAGTGAATTTCAAAGGTTTTTAAATGCTAATTTCTAACTATAACGTGTCTGAAACCTATGGTTTTTTCAGTGAATTTCAAAGGTTTTTAAATGCTAATTTCTAACTATAACGTGCCTGAAACCTATGATTTTTTAAGTGAATTTCAAAGGTTTTTTTAAATGCTAGTTTCTAACTATGCCTACAGAGGTAGGACATGTGAAGAAAGAAGAAAAAACGCACAGAAAGAAGCAAAAGATGTGCAGAAAGAACCAACAGAGGAGCAGAAAGAGGCCTTGTTGCAAAATCATCCTGTGCCCACAACTTTTTCAGACGGGTACTGGTGGTAACTGACTCTGACTAACCAGAGCCAGTGCTATGCTAAAAGACACTTAGAATACAGTGAAAACACCTACATACACTAGGGAACACTATGCGTTGGGGTACCCCTGTGATTAGCATGACCTCCTCTGCAAGTCCCTAGTACATAATAGGGCAGGGGGATTAAAACTACCTCTTAAAACGCGCTACAGGGCGCGTTTGCACAGTGGTGAAGGGGGGGGGCCTGAGGTGACCTGTGTGCAAACGCACCCCGTGGCGCGTTTTAAGTTGCGGGATTAAGTCCCCTTGAATTCTGAGGGTCCCTGGGGCCCAACTAGCCCCCAGGTAGCCTACAGTTAGGACCACAGAGCTGAGTTGCAGAGAGGCGTTCCGAGGCCACGCACCTTTTTCACCTCTCTGCAACGCAACTCTGTTGTGCTTACTGAAGGTACCTGGTGGGCTAGTTGGCCCCCAGGGTCCCTCAGGATTCAAAGAGAATTAATTCCCCAACTAAAACGCACCACAGGGCGTGTTTGCTGCACATGTCACCTGAGGCCCCGCCCCTCCCTTCACCACTGTGCAAACGCGCCCCGTGGTGCGTTTTAAGTTGGGGATTAGGTCACCTTGAATCCTGAGGGTCCCTGGGGCCCAACTAGCCCACTAGGTACTTCCAGTAAGCACCACAGGCCTGCGTTGCAACGCCTGTAACAAATTGTGCAGTTGTGTTTAGGTAGTGAAGAGGGTCGTGCTGGGGGTAGTGTTTTAGGGTTTAGGGTAGTGCAGTGGTGTTTGTGTAGTGTAGGGGGTCATGCTGGGGGTAGATTTAGGGTTTAGGGTAGTGCAGTGGTGTTTGGGTAGTGTAGGGAGTCGTGCTGGGGGAGTGTTTTAGGGTTTAGGGTAGTGCAGTGGTGTTTGGGTAGTGTAGGGGGTCGTGCTGGGGGTAGTGTTTTAGGGTTTAGGGTAGTGCAGTGGTGTTTGGGTAGTGTAGGGGGTCGTGCTGGGGGTAGTGATTTAGGGTAGTGCAGTGGTGTTTGGGTAGTGTAGGGGGTACTGCTGGGGGTAGTGTTTTAGGGTTTAGGTTAGTGCAGTGGTGTTTGGGTAGTGTAGGGGTACTGCTGGGGTAGTGTTTTAGGGTTTAGGGTAGTGCAGTGGTGTTTGTGTAGTGTAGGGGTAGTGTTTTAGGGTTTAGGGTAGTGCAGTGGTGTATGTGTAGTGTAGGAGGTCGTGTTTTAGGGTTTAGGGTAGTGCAGTGGTCTTTGGGTAGTGTAGGGAGTCATGCGGGGGTAGTGTTGTAGGGTTTAGGGTAGTGTAGGGGGTCATGCGGGGGTAGTGTTTTAGGGATTAGGGTAGTGCATTGGTGTTTGGGTAGTGTAGGGGGTCATGCGGGGGTAGTGTTTTAGGGTTTAGGGCAGTGCAGTGGTGTTTGGGTAGTGTAGGGGGTCGTGCTGGGGAGTGTTTTAGGGTTTAGGGCAGTGCAGTGGTGTTCGGGTAGTGTAGGGGGTCGTGCTGGGGGAGTGTTTTAGGGTTTAGGGCAGTGCAGTGGTGTTCGGGTAGTGTAGGGGGTCGTGCTGGGGGAGTGTTTGAGGGTTTAGGGCAGTGCAGTCGTGTTCGGGTAGTGTAGGGGGTTGTGCTGGGGGTAGTATTTTAGGGTTTAGGGTAGTGCAGTGGTGTTCGGGCAGTGTAGGGGGTCGTGCTGGGGGTAGTGTTCTAGGGTTTAGGGCAGTGCAGTGGTGTTTGGGCAGTGTAGGGGGTAATGCTGGAGGTGGTGTTTCAGGGTTTAGGGCAGTGCAGTGGTGTTCGGGCAGTGTAGGGGTCGTGCTGGGGGTGGTGTTTCAGGGTTTAGGGCAGTGCAGTGGTGTTCGGGCAGTGTAGGGGGTCGTGCAGGGGTGGTGTTTCAGGGTTTAGGGCAGTGGTGTTCGGGCAGTGTAGGGGGTCGTGCTGGGGGTGGTGTTTCAGGGTTTGGGGCAGTGCAGTGGTGTTCGAGCAGTAAAGGGGGTCGTGCTGGGGGTGGTGTTTCAGGGTTTAGGGCAGTGCAGTGGTGTTCGGGCAGTGTAGGGGGCGGTGCAGGGGGTGGTGTTTCAGGGTTTAGGGCAGTGCAGTGGTGTTCGGGCAGTGTAGGGGTGCTGCAGGGGGTGGTGTTTCAGGGTTTAGGGCAGTGCAGTGGTGTTCGGGCAGTGTAGGGGGTCATGCAGGGGTGGTGTTTCAGGGTTTAGGGCAGTGCAGTGGTGTTCGGGCAGTGTAGGGGGTCGTGCTGGGGCTGGTGTTTCAGGGTTTAGGGCAGTGCAGTGGTGTTCGGGCAGTGTAGGGGGTCATGCTGGGGCTGGTGTTTCAGGGTTTAGGGCAGTGCAGTGGTGTTCGGGCAGTGTAGGGGGTTGTGCTGGGGATGGTGTTTCAGGGTTTAGGGCAGTGCAGTGGTGTTCGGGCAGTGTAGGTGGTCGTGCTGGGGCTGGTGTTTCAGGGTTTAGGGCAGTGCAGTGGTGTTCGGGCAGTGTAGGGGGTCATGCTGGGGCTGGTGTTTCAGGGTTTAGGGCAGTGCAGTGGTGTTCGGGCAGTGTAGGGGGTCTTGCTGGGGCTGGTGTTTCAGAGTCTAGGGCAGTGCAGTGGTGTTCGGGCAGTGTAGGGGTCTTGCTGGGGCTGGTGTTTCAGGGTTTAGGGCAGTGCAGTGGTGTTCGGGCAGTGTAGGGGGTCGTGCTGGGGGTGGTGTTTCAGGGTTTAGGGCAGTGCAGTGGTGTTTGGGCAGTGTAGGGGGTCATGCTGGGGCTAGTGTTTCAGGATTTAGGGCAGAGCAATGGTGTTCAGGCAGTGTAGGGGTTTTGCTGGAGGTGGTGTTTCAGGGTTTAGGGCAGTGCAGTGGTGTTCGTGCAGTGTAGGGGTGGTGTTTCAGGGTTTAGGGCAGTGGTGTTCAGGCAGTGTAGGGGGTCTTGCTGGGGTTGATGTTTCAGGGTTTAGGGCAGTGCAGTGGTGTTCGGGCAGTGTAGGGGTCGTGCTGGGGGTGGTGTTTCAGGGTTTAGGGCAGTGCAGTGGTGTTCGGGCAGTGTAGGGGGTCGTGCTGGGGGTGGTGTTTCAGGGTTTAGGGCAGTGCAGTGGTGTTCGGGCAGTGTAGGGTGTCGTGCTGGGGGTGGTGTTTCAGGGTTTAGGGCAGTGCAGTGGTGTTCGGGCAGTGGTAGTGGGGTCGTGCTAGGGGGTGGTGTTTCAGGGTTTAGGGCAGTGCAGTGGTGTTTGGGCAGTGTAGGGGGTCGTGCAGGGGGTGGTGTTTCAGGGTTTAGGGCAGTGCAGTGGTGTTCGGGCAGTGTAGGTGGTCTTGCTGGGGGTGGTGTTTCAGGCTTTAGGGCAGTGCAGTGGTGTTCGGGCAGTGTAGGGGGTCTTGCTGGGGGTGGTGTTTCAGGGTTTAGGGCAGTGCAGTGGTGTTCGGGCAGTGTAGGGGGTCTTGCTGGGGCTGGTGTTTCAGGGTTTAGGGCAGTGCAGTGGTGTTCGGGCAGTGTAGGGGGTCGTGCTGGGGCTGGTGTTTCAGGGTTTAGGGTAGTGCAGTGGTGTTCGGGCAGTGTAGGGGGTCGTGCTGGGGGTGGTGTTTCAGGGTTTAGGGCAGTGCAGTGGTGTTCGGGCAGTGTAGGGGGTCGTGCTGGGGGTGGTGTTTCAGGGTTTAGGGCAGTGCAGTGGTGTTCGGGCAGTGTAGGGGGTCGTGCTGGGGCTGGTGTTTCATGGTTTAGGGCAGTGCAGTGGTGTTCGGGCAGTGTAGGGGGTCGTGCTGGGGGTGGTGTTTCAGGGTTTAGGGCAGTGCAGTGGTGTTCGGGCAGTGTAGGGGGTCATGCTGGGGGTGGTGTTTCAGGGTTTAGGGCAGTGCAGTGGTGTACGGGCAGTGTAGGGGGTCTTGCTGGGGCTGGTGTTTCAGGGTTTAGGGCAGTGCAGTGTTCGGGCAGTGTAGGGGGTCTTGCTGGGGGTAGTGTTTCAGGGTTTAGGGCAGTGCAGTGGTGTTCGGGCAGTGTAGGGGGTCGTGCTGGGGGTGGTGTTTCAGGGTTTAGGGCAGTGCAGTGGTGTTCGGGCAGTGTAGGGGATCGTGCTGGGGGTGGTGTTTCAGGGTTTAGGGCAGTGCAGTGGTGTTCGGGCAGTGTAGGGGGTCGTGCTGGGGGTGGTGTTTCAGGGTTTAGGGCAGTGCAGTGGTGTTCGGGCAGTGTAGGGGGTCGTGCAGGGGGTGGTGTTTCAGGGTTTAGGGCAGTGCAGTGGTGTTCGGGCAGTGTAGGGGGTCGTGCTGGGGCTGGTGTTTCAGGGTTTAGGGCAGTGCAGTGGTGTTCGGGCAGTGTAGGGGTCTTGCTGGGGGTGGTGTTTCAGGGTTTAGGGCAGTGGTGTTCGGGCAGTGTAGGGGGTCTTGCTGGGGGTGGTGTTTCAGGGTTTAGGGCAGTGCAGTGGTGTTCGGGCAGTGTAGGGGGTCTTGCTGGGGGTAGTGTTTCAGGGTTTAGGGCAGTGCAGTGGTGTTCGGGCAGTGTAGGGGGTCGTGCTGGGGATGGTGTTTCAGGGTTTAGGGCAGTGCAGTGGTGTTCGGGCAGTGTAGGGGGTCGTGCAGGGGGTGGTGTTTCAGGGTTTAGGGCAGTGCAGTGGTGTTCGGGCAGTGTAGGGGGTCGTGCTGGGGGTGGTGTTTCAGGGTTTAGGGCAGTGCAGTGGTGTTCGGGCAGTGTAGGGGGTCGTGCTGGGGGTGGTGTTTCAGGGTTTAGGGCAGTGCAGTGGTGTTCGGGCAGTGTAGGGGGTCTTGCTGGGGGTGGTGTTTCAGGGTTTAGGGCAGTGCAGTGGTGTTCGGGCAGTGTAGGGGGTCTTGCTGGGGCTGGTGTTTCAGGGTTTAGGGCAGTGCAGTGGTGTTCGGGCAGTGTAGGGGTCATGCTGGGGGTGGTGTTTCAGGGTTTAGGGCAGTGCAGTGGTGTTCGGGCAGTGTAGGGGGTCGTGCAGGGGTGGTGTTTCAGGGTTTAGGGCAGTGCAGTGGTGTTCGGGCAGTGTAGGGGGTCGTGCTGGGGCTGGTGTTTCAGGGTTTAGGGCAGTGCAGTGGTGTTCGGGCAGTGTAGGGGGTCGTGCTGGGGCTGGTGTTTCAGGGTTTAGGGCAGTGCAGTGGTGTTCGGGCAGTGTAGGGGGTCGTGCTGGGGGTGGTGTTTCAGGGTTTAGGGCAGTGCAGTGGTGTTCGGGCAGTGTAGGGGGTCGTGCTGGGGTAGTGTTTTAGGGTAGTGCAGTGGTGTTTGTGCAGTGTAGGGGTCATGTTTTAGGGTCAGTGCAGTGGTGTTCGGGCAGTGTAGGGGGTCGTGCTGGGGGTGGTGTTTCAGGGTTTAGGGCAGTGCAGTGGTGTTTGGGCAGTGTAGGGGGTCATGCTGGGGGTAGTGTTTCAGGGTTTAGGGTAGTGCAGTGGTGTTCGGGCAGTGTAGGGGGTCGTGCTGGGGGTAGTGTTTCAGGGTTTAGGGCAGTGCAGTGGTGTTCGTGCAGTGTAGGGGTCGTGCTGGGGGTGGTGTTTCAGGGTTTAGGGCAGTGCAGTGGTGTTCGTGGCAGTGTAGGGGGTCATGTTTTAGGGTAGTGCAGTGGTGTTCGGGTAGTGTAGGGGGTCATGCTGGGGGTGGTGTTTCAGGGTTTAGGGCAGTGCAGTGGTGTTGGAGGTAGGTGTTTTCAGGGTTTAGGGCAGTGCAGTGGTGTTTGGGCAGTGTAGGGGGTCATGCTGGGGGTGGTGTTTCAGGGTTTAGGGCAGTGCAGTGGTGTTCGGGCAGTGTAGGGGGTCATGCTGGGGGTAGTGTTTCAGGGTTTAGGGCAGTGCAGTGGTGTTCGTGCAGTGTAGGGGGTCGTGCTGGGGGTGGTGTTTCAGGGTTTAGGGCAGTGCAGTGGTGCTTCGGGCAGTGTAGGGGGTCGTGCTGGGGGTGGTGTTTCAGGGTTTAGGGCAGTGCAGTGGTGTTCGGGCAGTGTAGGGGGTCGTGCTGGGGGTGGTGTTTCAGGGTTTAGGGCAGTGCAGTGGTGTTCGGGCAGTGTAGGGGGTCGTGCTGGGGGTGGTGTTTCAGGGTTTAGGGCAGTGGTGTTCGGGCAGTGTAGGGGTCTTGCTGGGGGTGATGTTTCAGGGTTTAGGGCAGTGCAGTGGTGTTCGGGCAGTGTAGGAGGTCTTGCTGGGGGTAGTGTTTCAGGGTTTAGGGCAGTGCAGTGGTGTTCGGGCAGTGTAGGGGTCATGCTGGGGGTGGTGTTTCAGGGTTTAGGGCAGTGCAGTGGTGTTCGGGCAGTGTAGGGGGTCGTGAAGGGGGTGGTGTTTCAGGGTTTAGGGCAGTGCAGTGGTGTTCGGGCAGTGTAGGGGGTCGTGCTAGGGTATGTGTTTCAGGGTTTAGGGCAGTGCAGTGGTGTTCGGGCAGTGTAGGGGGTCGTGCAGGGGCTGGTGTTTCAGGGTTTAGGGCAGTGCAGTGGTGTTCGGGCAGTGTAGGGGGTCGTGCTGGGGGTAGTGTTTTAGGGTTTAGGGTAGTGCAGTGGTGCTTGTGTAGTGTAGGGGGTCGTGCTGGGGGTAGTGTTTTAGGGTTTAGGGTAGTGCAGTGGTGTTTGTGTAGTGTAGGGGGTCATGTTTTAGGGTAGTGCAGTGGTGTTTGGGTAGTGTAGGGGGTCGTGCTGGGGGTAGTGTTTTAGGATTTAGGTTAGTGCAGTGGTGTTTGGGTAGTGTAGGGGGTCATGCTGGGGGTAGTGTTTTAGGGTTTAAGGTAGTGCAGTGGTGTTTGTGTAGTGTAGGGGGTCGTGCTGGGGGTAGTGTTTTAGGGTTTAGGGTAGTGCAGTGGTGCTTGTGTAGTGTAGGGGGTCGTGCTGGGGGTAGTGTTTTAGGGTTTAGGGTAGTGCAGTGGTGTTTGTGTAGTGTAGGGGGTCATGTTTTAGGGTAGTGCAGTGGTGTTTGGGTAGTGTAGGGGGTCGTGCTGGGGGTAGTGTTTTAGGATTTAGGTTAGTGCAGTGGTGTTGGGGTAGTGTTTTAGGGTTTAGGGTAGTGCAGTGGTGTTTGTGTAGTGTAGGGGGTCATGCTGGGGGTAGTGTTTTAGGGTTTAGGATAGTGCAGTGGTGCTTGTGTAGTGTAGGGGGTCGTGCTGGGGTAGTGTTTTAGGGTTTAGGGTAGTGCAGTGGTGTTTTTGTAGTGTAGGGGGGTCATGTTTTAAGATGCAACGCTCCAATACCTGACCAGTCTGCACTACATAAAACTGCAAAAAAACTAAAAATAAAAAGTGTTTTGCACACTTTTGTCATTGGGCTATATGTGGGCTACATCTGGGTAATATTTGTGCTACATTTGGGCTCTTTTTTCACTGGTGGCCATCTTGGAAGACTTCTTTGTTATGAAGTTTCCTAATTTCCTCATTTACTGCAGTCTCCTCAGTAGGAAATGCTTTCAGTTTTTTACTTTGATTCCATCAAGAAGGCATTCAGATGTGTCACACATTTGCCATAAATTCAGAATGTTATTACTCTAGTTGTTCATTAGATCACTGTAGTAAAGCTACTGCTCACCAAGGAGTTAACTGGAAGTCTACTGCTGGTATTGAAAGTGATTGTTTCAGTCTGCATGTCAGAATTTTCTAATGAAATAGAAGAGGATTTGAGATCTCACTTAAAACATGCCCTAAATTTTCTTTTTGCAGCACTAACCATAATTTCTATGGCAAAATGAACCCCCTCATTTTGTTCCTTTTTAAATTAAATGTTTTAAGTGTTACCAGTTTATTCCAATCAAGATGGCTTCAGGTGTGCCATACTTTTGTCATAAGTAAGGCTGTTAGCACTCTAGTTGTTCTTTAGAACACTCTGGGAAGCTGCAGTAGAACACAAAGGCATCAACTGACAGGCTGCTCCTGTTGAAATATAACAGGAAGATATTTGAGATCTCACTTAAAACATGTCCTAATTTTTCTTTCTACAGCACTAACCATAATTTCTATGGCAAAATGAACCCCCTCATTTTGTTCCTTTTTAAATTAAATGTTTTAAGTGTTACCAGTTTATTCCAATCAAGATGGCTTCAGGTGTGCCATACTTTTGTCATAAGTAAGACTGTTAGCGCTCTAGTTGTTCTTTAGAACACTCTGGGAAGCTGCAGTAGAACACAAAGGCATCAACTGACAGGCTGCTCCTGTTGAAATATAACAGGAAGATATTTGAGATCACACTTGAAACATGTCCTAATTTTCTTTCTACAGCACTAACCATAATTTCTATGACAAAATGAACCCCATCATTTTGTTCCTTTTTAAATTAAATGTTTTAAGTGTTACCAGTTTATTCCAATCAAGATGGCTTTAGGTGTGCCATACTTTTGTCATAAGTAAGACTGTTAGCGCTCTAGTTGTTCTTTAGAACACTCTGGGAAGCTGCAGTAGAACACAAAGGCATCAACTGACAGGCTGCTCCTGTTGAAATATAACAGGAAGATATTTGAGATCACACTTGAAACATGTCCTAATTTTTCTTTCCAGAGCACTAACCATAATTTCTATGACAAGATGAACCCCATCATTTTGTTCCTTTTTAAATTAAATGTTTTAAGTGTTACCAGTTTATTCCAATCAAGATGGCTTCAGGTGTGCCATACTTTTGTCATAAGTAAGGCTGTTAGCACTCTAGTTGTTCTTTAGAACACTCTGGGAAGCTGCAGTAGAACACAAAGGAATCAACTGACAGTCTCTGCCCTTGTTGGATGTACATGTTTTACTGAGAATGTCAGACTTCATTCTCACATGACTGAGAAAGATAATGTGAATTTACAGAAAATATGCTCTCATTTTAGCTTCTGGGGCACCTTCCAAAACTGTATGGGACAAGCATGTGAAAATAGTTTTCTCTCAAACATGATTCATGATATCCCAGCAGAAGGTTTTTCACAGGGGTAAAATCACCTTAGAACACACCACAATTCCTGAAATTAGTATGGTACCATCAACAAATGAATTCTAATGTAACTAAAGTCTGTTATCACCCTTTATAGTTCTCCTTTTGGTAACCCTCAAAATCTTCGATTCACTACAATGCATTTCAATGGGGTACTATCATTTATATTGGTCCCAAGATGGCTGCCAGCAATTCCAGGATGAAGTGCTGACAGCCAATCAGATCTCACGATGACATGTGTGGTTAGGCTCCGCCCAGATATATATGTGTTTTTACTTTTGATTTTCTCAGCAACTACTGAACGGATTTACACCATTTAACAAAAGGGTTCTTTTTGAACCAAGAACTACCTCTTTGCCAAATTTGGTGTAATTCCGTTCAGCAGTTCGGGCTGTAGCCTTGCATAAAGTTTCCTATGGGAAATTGATTTTTTGACTCTTATTTTTTTAATTTCTCCGCAACTACTGAACGGATTTACACCATTTAACAAAAGGGTTCTTTCTGAACCAAGAACTACCTCTTTGCCAAATTTGGTGTAATTCCGTTCAGCAGTTCGAGCTGTAGCCGTGTCTAAAGTTTCCTATGGGAAAATGAATGGGGAAAACACGTTTTGGGACCCCCCTTTTTCTCGGCCCCCGCTTGACGAATCACCCTGAGACTTTCAGGGTAGGAGCGGACCGGAGCGGGCCATAAAGTTTGAAAATTTCGCGAAGATTCGTCAACCGACGCAAGAGTTATTTCAAATAGAATGTCGCGGATTTCCTATGGAAAATAGGTCCTAACTATAACTATCTACTGGCGACCGCCAGTAGATAATATATATATATATATATATATATATATATATATATATATATATATATATATATATATATATATTTTGTATACCAGAACGCCCTTGCGCTCAAGTGGGCACTCGACGCTGTCACTCACCTTACGGTAGTAGTTTGCCTCATGCAGCTCGCTCTTATTCAGTCCAAAACTGCTTCCATGACTCGACGCGTTTCGAGGCACCACGCCTCTTAGTCATGAGCTTGAATACAAAGGCACAGACAACATCACTCTGTTTGTTCCTTAATTTATTTGATAGAACCACCTTTAGTAGGCGTGGCTAACAATGGTTGTCTTCTAGCATGCTGGTAGTCGTAGTCCATCAGGTGAGTACTAGTAATTTGCCTATAGTAGGCTCCGTGCATCTGTGTCAATTTTAAAAGCTTTAATGTCCTTTAGTAGGAAGGACTTCTTCAGTGCGGACTTATTTTCGCATTGGGACAGCGTGCTTCACACAGAGGAAAAATTGCCCTCCACAGCCTTTCCAAACTTCGGAAATGGTGCTCCTCTTGTTACCGGCCGGCTCGGGCAGCCGCGTTGTCCAACTGTATACCAAACAGCCCTTGCGCTCAAGTGGGCACTCGACGCTGTCCTCACCTTACGGTAGTATTTGCCTCATGCAGCTCGCTCTTATTCAGTCCAAAACTGCTTCCATGCTCGACGCGTTTCGAGGCACCACGCCTCTTAGTCATGAGCTTGAATACAAAGGCACAGACAACATCACCTGTTTGTTCCTTAATTTATTTGATAGAACCACCTTTAGTGGGCGTGGCTAACAATGGTTGTCTTCTAGCATGCTGGTAGTCGTAGTCCATCAGGTGAGTACTAGTAATTTGCCTATAGTAGGCTCCGTGCATCTGTGTCAATTTTAAAAGCTTTAATGTCCTTTAGTAGGAAGGGACTTCTTCAGTGCGGGCTTATTTTCGCATTGGGACAGCGTGCTTCACACAGAGGAAAAATTGCCCTCCACAGCCTTTCCAAACTTCGGAAATGGTGCTCCTCTTGTTACCGCGGCTCGGGCAGCCGCGTTCCAATTTGTATACCAAAACGCCCTTGCGCTCAAGTGAGCACTCGACGCTGTCCTCACCTTACGGTAGTATTTGCCTCATGCAGCTCGCTCTTATTCAGTCCAAAACTCGCTTCCATGCTCGACGCGTTTCGAGGCACCACGCCTCTTAGTCATGAGCTTGAATACAAAGGCACAGACAACATCACCTGTTTGTTCCTTAATTTATTTGATAGAACCACCTTTAGTGGGCGTGGCTAACAATGGTTGTCTTCTAGCATGCTGGTAGTCGTAGTCCATCAGGTGAGTACTAGTAATTTGCCTATAGTAGGCTCCGTGCATGGAAGCAGTTTTTGGACTGAATAAGAGCGAGCTGCATGAGGCAAATACTACCGTAAGGTGAGGACAGGCGTCGAGTGCCCACTTGAGCGCAAGGGCGTTTTGGCATACAAAATTGGAACGCGGCTGCCCGAGCCAGCGGCTAACAAGAGGGCACCATTTCCGAAGTTTGGAAAGGCTGTGGAGGGCAATTTTCCCTCTGTGTGAAGCACGCTGTCCCAATGCGAAAATAAGCCCGCACTGAAGAAGTCCCTTCCTACTAAAGGACATTAAAGCTTTAAAATTGACACAGAGGCACGGAGCCTACTATAGGCAAATTACTAGTACTCACCTGATGGACTACGACTACCAGCATGCTAGAAGACAACCATTGTTAGCCACGCCCACTAAAGGTGGTTCTATCAAATAAATTAAGGAACAAACAGGTGATGTTGTCTGTGCCCTTGTATTCAAGCTCATGACTAAGAGGCGTGGTGCCTCAAACGCGTCGAGCATGGAAGCTAGTTTTGGACTGAATAAGAGCGAGCTGCATGAGGCAAATACTACCGTAAGGTGAGGACAGCGTCGAGTGCCCACTTGAGCGCAAGGGCGTTTTGGTCATACAATGAACGCGGCTGCCCGAGCCGCGGTAACAAGAGGAGCACCATTTCGAAGTTTGAAAGGCTGTGGAGGGCAATTTTCCTCTGTGTGAAGCACGCTGTCCCAATGCTGAAAATAAGCCCGCACTGAAGAAGTCCCTTCCTACTAAAGGACATTAAAGCTTTTAAAATTGACACAGAGGCACGGAGCCTACTATAGGCAAATTACTAGTACTCACCTGATGGACTACGACTACCAGCATGCTAGAAGACAACCATTGTTAGCCACGCCCACTAAAGGTGGTTCTATCAAATAAATTAAGGAACAAACAGGTGATGTTGTCTGTGCCTTTGTATTCAAGCTCATGACTAAGAGGCGTGGTGCCTCGAAACGCGTCGAGCATGGAAGCAGTTTTGGACTGAATAAGAGCGAGCTACATGAGGCAAATACTACCGTAAGGTGAGGACAGCGCGAGTGCCCACTTGAGCGCAAGGGCGTTTTGGCTATACAAATAGGAACGCGGCTGCCCGAGCCGCGGTAACAAGAGGAGCACCATTTCCGAAGTTTGGAAAGGCTGTGGAGGGCAATTTTCCCTCTGTGTGAAGCACGCTGTCCCAATGCGAAAATAAGCCCGCACTGAAGAAGTCCCTTCCTACTAAAGGACATTAAAGCTTTTAAAATTGACACAGAGGCACGGAGCCTACTATAGGCAAATTACTAGTACTCACCTGATGGACTACGACTACCAGCATGCTAGAAGACAACCATTGTTAGCCACGCCCACTAAAGGTGGTTCTATCAAATAAATTAAGAAACAAACAGGTGATGTTGTCTGTGCCTTTGTATTCAAGCTCATGACTAAGAGGCGTGTGTGCCTCGAACGCGTCGAGCATGGAAGCAGTTTTGGACTGAATAAGAGCTGAGCTGCATGAGGCAAATACTACCGTAAGGTGAGGACAGCGTCGAGTGCCCACTTGAGCGCAAGGGCGTTTTGGTATACAAAATTGGAACGCGGCTGCCCGAGCCGCGGTAACAAGAGGAGCACCATTTCCGAAGTTTGGAAAGGCTGTGGAGGGCAATTTTCCCTCTGTGTGAAGCACGCTGTCCCAATGCGAAAATAAGCCCGCACTGAAGAAGTCCCTTCCTACTAAAGGACATTAAAGCTTTTAAAATTGACACAGAGGCACGGAGCCTACTATAGGCAAATTACTAGTACTCACCTGATGGACTACGACTACCAGTATGCTAGAAGACAACCATTGTTAGCCACGCCCACTAAAGGTGGTTCTATCAAATAAATTAAGGAACAAACAGGTGATGTTGTCTGTGCCTTTGTATTCAAGCTCATGACTAAGAGGCGTGGTGCCTCGAAACGCGTCGAGCATGAAAGCAGTTTTGGACTGAATAAGAGCGAGCTGCATGAGGCAAATACTACCGTAAGGTGAGGACAGCGTCGAGTGCCCACTTGAGCGCAAGGAGCGTTTTGGTATACAAAATATATATATATATATATATATATATATATATATATATATATAAAACAAAATTTGAGAATATGTTATTGTTTGGAAAAGTATATTTATTCTTTCCTTTTTTTAAATTTATATTTCACAGAAGTCGCGCACCCTACGTGCACCCTACACGATGGCTGCGCGCACCTCGTTAGCGCACATTTCAGGAGTCATGCTGGGGTCGCGACCCGTCCATGCACGTATTCCCGATTTCGCAGCGCATCGCGCCGGGGTCGCGACTTCGGCGTAATTTGAAAAGTATGAAATATCATTATAGAAATTATCAATACATTATTTGTTATAGTATTTGACTAATTTAATTTAGAAAACTATTTATAAACTATTTTTTTCAGTGTAATATTAACGATACAAAATTTCACAACAACGCGACGTATGTGCATATGGTGCTCCCCGCACGTATTTCCGGGGTCGCGCCGGGATCGCGCCGGGGTCGCGACATCGGCGTATTTTCAAAGTTTGAAATATTGCTATTGAAAGTTAGAATATCAAATTAGAATAAAGAGTTTTACTAATATCCCTTTTAAAATATTGTATAAACATTTATTTACAGTCTATAATTATGTATACTATATTTTACGGGTGCGCGATGCGTAAGCGACGGGTGCGCGCACCCTATGCGACTTCGTGTCAGCAGGAAAAGAAAGAATCTGATTGGGTTAAATCATTTTCATTCCGTAAGAGGGAGGATCCATCCTTGTGATATTCCTCTTATTATTTGGCTTTCTTGGTGACAAGACCTGCTTCTTGTTACTCTCTTCTTTTTTTTCAATTGTGTGTGTTTTTGATTTTTTTTTCAACACTATGGCTTCTAGTCAGCAAGACATCGACCCCTTGGATTTGGAGGAAGAAGAAATTGTTGAACCGGTGAAGAAGAGGAAGGATAGTATTGTATGGGCCTTCTTCTCAGTACCAGAGGGTGAGAAGAAAGTGAACGCCCGTAAGGTGACTTGCACAATCTGCCAACGCATTTTATCCAGAGGGTCAGAAAAAAAATACTCATGCGGAACCAGCAGCATGAAAAAGCACCTGGAAACTCTGCACCCGGTTCACCTGGCTAGAGAGGAGAGGAGGAGACAACTTAATGAGGCGGCACAACAAGACCCAAACGCCCCTTCTACCTCTTCACAGCAAGTTCCTCCAGCGCCAAGACCCCACATCATCCCTGAACTTTTTGAAGTGGCGATCAGCTGTAAGAAGTGTGACACCAAACTCTGCATTGCAGAACAATGCATCGATGTTGTTACAGCTGCCATGAAAGCACATAAATGTAAAAAAAAATTAAATGTGCTTTTCTGTTTGTGAAACAGCTTGTTTGCTGTTCTTAATTTTATGTTCTTAAAAAAATCAAAAACACACAAAAAAAGAAATAAGGTTTAAAAAAAAAAAAATTGTTTAAAGAAAACGGTTCTTACGGAACCACATCTATTGGTTAAAAAAAGAAAAATTACCGGAGTGATTGCATGAGAGCAAGGACACTGTGTGGGTGATTGGAGAAGTTGAAGGGTACTGCGTTGTTATTTTATGAATGTTTGGGTAGTGGCGGCATGATTGAATGAGTGTATGGATAATGACTGGGTGATTGGAGGAGTGCATGGGTAGTACCTGGGTAATTGAAGGAGTGAATGAGTAGTGTCTAGGTGATTAGAGGACTGTATGGGTAGTGCACAGGTGTTTGTAGCACTACATGGTTAGTGCCTGGGTCATTGTATGAGTACATGGGTACTGATTGCATGATTAGAGTACTGCAAGGAGAGTGTATGGTGAATTTGTAAGTGCTTGGGTATTGGCAGAGTGATTGGATAAGTACATGGTACTGGCTGGGTGATTGGAGGAGTGCATGGGTAGTGACAGGGTGATTGCTGGAGTGCATGGGTACCCCTGGGTAATTGAAGGTGTGAATGAGTAGTGTCTAGGTGATTAGAGGACTGCATGGGTAGTGCACAGGGGATTGTAGCAGTGCATGTGTTAGTGCCTGGGTCATTGTATGAGTACATGGGTACTGACTGGATGATTAGAGCACTGCAAGGAGAGTGCATGGTGAATTTATAAGTGCTTGGGTATTGGCAGAGTAATTGGATAAGTACATGGTACTGGTTGGGTGATTGGAGGAGTGCATGGGTAGTGACAGGGTGATTGCTGAACTGTATGAGTACTACCTGGGTAATTGAAGGTGTGAATCAGTAGTGTCTAGGTGATTAGAGGACTGCAATGGCAGTGCACAGGTGATTGTAGCACTGCATTGTTAGTGCCTGGGTCATTGGATGAGTACATGGGTACTGACTGGATGATTAGAGTACTGCAAGGAGAGTGCATGGTGAATTTATAAGTGCTTGGGTATTGGCGGACTGATTGGATAAGTACATGGTACTGGCTGGGTGATTGCAGGAGTGCATGGGTAGTGACAGGGTGATTGCTGGACTGCATGGGTACTACATGGGTAATTGAAGGTGTGAATGAGTATGTCTAGGTGATTAGAGGATTGTATAGGTACTGCACAGGTGATTGTAGCAGTGCATGGTTAGTGCCTGGGTCACTGCATGAGTACATGGGTACTGACTTGATGATTAGAGTACTGCAAGGAGAGTGCATGGTGAATTTATAACTGCTTGGGTATTGGCGGAGTGATTGGATAAGTACATGGTACTGGCTGGGTGATTGGAGCAGTGCATGGGTAGTGACAGGGAGATTTTGTAAGTGCATGGGTACTTCTTGGATAATTGCAAGACTAGTGAGGTAGAGCCTGACTAACTAAAACACTCTAAAAGTAGTGACAGGATAATTTCATAACAGCATAACTAGTGTCTGAGTGATTACAAGAGTAGAAAGATAGTTCCTCTGTGATTGAAGGAGTGCAACAGTAGTGCCTGGGTGATTAGATTACTGCATGCGTTATACCTTAGTGATTGTATAAGTGCACAGATACTGCCTAAATGATTGCATCTGTGCAAGAGCAATGGCTGAGTGATTACAGCACTGCATATGTAGTGCCTGCATCATTGTAAGACTGCATTGCGAGTACTTGGGTGTTCTTATAAGTACATGACAGTTGGGCCTAGCCGAATATAAACCCGCACACTATTACATGACTCAACTATAAGTGTCCCCATATTGCTAAAAGCACACATACATATGGGTCTACCTTCCCAAATCATCATCATATGCAAAACAAATATATAAACAACATTTCTGAAATATAGGAAAACCTAGAAACTGAGACATGTACTACATCTGCCTGAGTAATTCCAAAACTCCGTAGGTAGTGCTTGGGTGATTGGGAGCAAGGGTAGTCACTGAAATTTTTGCAGAAGAAAATAGATAGTGGCTAGATAATTTCCTGAGTGCATACATACACATTCACTGCATAGTTAAGTGTATAAATAGCACCTGAAGGGATCTATGAATTATTGAGTACTGCCTAGGAAAATAGATGAATGCAAGAGAAGGGCATGGGTGATTCTACGACTGCAACAGTAGTATGTAGGTTATTAGATGACTGCATAGGTATAGCCTACATGATTACATGACTGTAGGAAAGTAAATTACTAGACCCTGGATAATAACATGCTTGTAAGGGTAATTTCTCGAGGATTACTGAAGTACATAGCAAGTGAGTGGATAATTTTTTAAGTTCATGAGTACTGCCTGGATGCTTAGTGAACTATTAAGATGGTGCCTCACTGATTACAGGAGTGCAAAGATAGTGACTGGGTAATTTTAAAACTACATGAGTAATGATTGACTGATTCCATAACTACAAGAAAAGTGGATATATGATTGAAAGAGAAGAAAGGGATTAAAGGAGTACATGGGTAACACCTCGGCAATTGCATAACTGTAGGGATAATTTCTGGGGATTTACATGACTACATAGCAAATGACTGGGAGATTTTGAAAGTGCATGGGTAATTCTTGGATAATTGCAAGACTACGGAGGTAGAGTCTGACTAACTTAAAGACTCCAAATGTAGTGACAGGAGAATTTCATAACAGCATAACTAGTGTCTGAGTGATTACAAGAGTAGGAAGATAGTACCTCTGTGATTGAAGGAGTACAACAGTAGTGCCTGGGTGATTATATTACTGCATGCGTTATACCTCAGTGATTGCATAAGTGCACAGATAGTGCCTTAATGATTGCATCTGTGCAAGAGCAATGGCTGAGTGATTACAGCACTGCATATTTTGTGCCTGCATCATTGTAAGACTGCATGGCAGAGTACTTGGGTGTTGTTATAAGTACATGACAGTTAGGCCTAGCCAAATATAAACCCACACACTATTACATGACTCAACTATATGTCCCCATATTGTTAAAAGCACACATACATATGGGTCTACCTTCCCAAATCATCATCATATGTAAAAGAAATATATAAACAACATTTCTGAAATATAGGAAAACCTAGAAACTGAGACATGTACTACATCTGCCTGAGTGATTCCAAAACTCCGTAGGTAGTGCTTGGGTGATTGGGAGCAAGGGTAGTCACTGCAATTTTTGCAGAAGAAAATAGATAGTGGCTAGCTAATTCCCTGAGTGCATACATACACATTGACTGCATGGTTAAGTGTATAAATAGCACCTGAAGGATCAATGAATCATTGAGTACTGTCTAGGTAAGTACATAAATGCAACAGAAGGACATGGGTGATTTAATGACTGCAAAGGTAGTGCTTGAGTTATTGGGAGAATGCATGGGTAGTTCCTGGGTGATTTCATAACTGCTTGTGTAGTTGCTGAGTAATTTCATGAGTGCTTGCATATTAACTTGGTGTTTGGAGAGTTCCATGAGTACTGCATGTGTGATTGCATTTGTGCATGTGTAATGCTTGGGTTATTCCATGAGTACATGGGTAGTGCTTGGGTCATTGGGAGAGTGCATGGGTAGTGCCTGGGTGATTTCATAAGTGCTTGGGTAGTGGCGCAGTGATTTCGTGAGTGCTTGGATACTAACTGGGTGATTGCGGAATTGCATAAGTGCATGGGTAATGCTTGGGTTATTGCATGAGTACATGGGTAGTGCTTGGGTGATTGGGAGAGTGCATGGGTAGTGCCTGGGTGATTTCATAAGTGCTTGGGTAGTGGCAGAGTGATTTCATGAGTACTTGGATACTGACTGGGTGATTGCAGAATTGCATGGGTACTGCATGTGTGATTGCATAAGTGCATGGGTAATGCTTGGGTTATTGCATGAGTACATGGGTAGTGCTTGCGTGATTGGGAGAGTGCATGGCTAGTGCCTGGGTGATTTCATAAGTGCTTGGGTAGTGTTGGAGTGATTTCATGAGTGCTAGCATACTAACTGGGTGATTGGAGAATATAGAATCAGTCAATCATTAGTCATGTAGTTTTAAAATCACCCAGTCACTACCTTTGCAGTCCTGTAATCGGTCAGGCAGCCTCTCAATAGTTCACTAAGCATACAGATAACTCTATAAATACAATCTGAAGACAAAGATGAGTCATTACGTATTATCTAGTTAAGTAGATAAGTACAACATGCCTGCAAGGGTAATATGTAGTGGTTTACTTTTGAGCTACATCTTCATCATTCTATCTACAAATATGCGACATAATTAAACTATACCTCTCAACAGACTTAAAAAAGAAGGCTAATTAACAACACCATTTATGAGCATTTTTAAAATCACACTTTTGTTCTACTTCTTCACCTTTGTATCTAAAATTATATGGCATCATTCAACTATACCTTTGTTCAGACTAGAAAAAAGAAGCCTAATTAACAGCACCTTATTTCACCATTCTACCTAAAAATATTTGGCATCATTTAACTTTACCTTTGTACAAACTAAAAAAAAGAAACCTAATTAATAACACCTTATATGAACATCTTTCAAACTGCACAGTTGTGCTGCATCTTTACCAAACTATCTAAAATTATGCAGTATCATTCAACTATACCTTTGTAGAGACAACAAAAAAAGAAGCCTAATTAATTACACCTTATATGAACATCTTTCAAATTACACATTTCTGCTGCGTCTTCAACCAACTATCTAAAATTATGCGGCATCATTTAACTATACCTTTGTACAGACTTAAAAAAACAGCCTAATTATTAACACCTTATATGAACATCAGTAATCATCTTAAAAAATACACATATTACTGTAACAGACTCTTTGTAAACAACACTTAAGTACAATGAAACAAAGTACAATATACATCTCTACATTTAATAATATATTTTAAAAAACACAGTTTTTGAATAATGTTAAAAAATTTAAAATAAACCTCACAAATTTATAACTCACCTTGCAAATGTGTTCAATTTAAAATCTCACAAACTCTGACAGGATTTTCTTTTACACACAATCAATGAAATGCACCAGACTCAGCAAGGTAAAACCAGTAATGGCAAAGTTTCCCTCTCTTTCTCAACACAAATACACATAAGTAACAAATCACATTGCTTCCCAGATTTTTCAAAATTGTAAAACACATTTCTATTGGTTACACATAATAAACCTTAGCAACTGACTTCTAAAGGTGCCCAAACTGTTAGAAGTCGCGACCCCATCGCGCACCACCGCGATGGATTCGCGAATTCTTACGGGCGTTCAAAAAGATATAACAAATAAATTCAACACTATTTTTTAATTAAACACCACTTCTAAAGAGAGTACTGACTTGGGAAAATTTATTGAAAGAAAAATATTACTTATATATATATTACAATTTCACATTTTAAAAGCACAGTTAACTTTTAACCCTTCTCCCATTCTGCTTCATGGCAGTTTCCATAGTAACAGTTCATGGAACATTCAACTGAACTCACAGGTCACAAGTTCACCATATTTTCAAGTTCACCACACAATGTTGCAAATACAAACAGCAGGTGTGGTTGACTTGGCAAAATATGATCTTATCCTTTCTATTGTACCTTTCAAACATTTTTTACTAACCAATAAGAAAAATGCTTTTAAAAAAAAGTAAAATGCACCCTATCTTTGAATGTAGAATGTTCTTAAACAGCCAATCAATTCTCTAAATTTTAAAAAATTGCATCTTATCCACCATTATACATACCTCTCATTCTACCAACTGACTACCTCAGCTACAGACATCTCTTCATTACCTACAGACATCCCTTCAAGATGCTTACAGTGTGGATTGTTGGGCACAGCTATGTTTTCTGGTGCAAAAGGTATGCTGAACGCAGAGGTATTGACAAAGACCTAGCTTTGCAAAATGTAGACATTAAAATGGAGTGGACAGAGAGGATTAAAGTGGCACCAATTGATGCCTTTGGTTAAAACCTTTGCATCTCCAACCCCTGACCTCATGATTGTGCACTGTGGTGGCAATGACCTAGGCACATTGTCTGGGGTAGGTCTGGAAATGCTCATGAAGGACACCTTTGCACAATTGATGTTGCTTTTTCTCCAAACTGTCTTTGTATACTCTAACATATGCCAAAGACAGAAATGGAAATGGTCCAATCAATTATGTCCACAGATTGAGAAAGCTAGAAAAAATGTCAATAAAGCTGTTTCCGCTTACCTCAGAGACCATAGGATGGGCTCCATCTATAACAACAATCTACGTTTCCATATGGATGACATCTACAGAAGTGGAGTACACTTCACTGATGAAGGGAACAGAGTGTTTCTCAGCAACCTGAAGCTCTGCATCCGCACTTACATGTAGCTACAACAATCTCCCAATCAAAAACAAGGGCTCTTTTAGAGCCACCCAATAACCCAACATATAACTAAGCTTTCAATAAAAAAATTCTTAATTATTTTTGCTTGGAGTCGCGCACCCATTGCGCCTTTGAAACCGCGCACCCATCGCGTTTACACTAGGGGGCCACACAGAGACGCGCACCCATCGCGTTCACACTAGGGGGCCGTGCTGAGCGCCACGCACCCATCGTGTTCACACTAGGGGGTCGCGCTGAGCGTTCGCACCCATCGCGTTCACACTAGGGGGCCGCACTGAGCACCGCGCTAGGGTTGTGACTCCAAGCTTTTGCGAAAAAAAACCCATCCACTTACATTAATTTATATTCGCCCCGGGCACCCCGGGGTAATAAAATGTATGCGTGGCCCCCCTCCTGAGGCCTCTATTGGCCCCGGGGACCCCATCCCCCGGGGCTGTGCGTCTTTTTTTTAAATGTAATATTTTATTGAGGGAGGGGGGCCACGTGGCCCCCCTCCCGGGCCACTTCTGGCCCTGGGGACCCCATCCCCCGGGGCCTGGCCTCATGTTGGGGACCGTGGGGGGAGCCCCAATGCTCCAACGGTCCCTGTCAGCTCCCCGCCTCCTGCGGGAGCCGGCATTGCTTTTGAGCAAGGGGAGCTGCTGACATGCAGCTCCCCTTGCTCAAAAGCAATTCTGCATTGCTTCCTTGAAGCGAGAGCAAGTTTCCCTGCTCTCGCTTCAAGGAAGTTTGCTATGGCAGGGCGGGAGCCGTGCTCCCACCCTGCCATAGCAAACGGCAATGTCCCGGGGGTGGGCACCCTGGGACACTGCAGGAGGCGGCCCTGGGGGGTGGTGGTCCCCAGGGCCATCGAGGGCTCCTGGAGGGGGGCCGCGTGGCCCCCCTCCCTCAATTTCAAAGCCCCAGGGAGGTGGTGGTCCCCGGGGCCCAGGGGTCCGCAACAGACCCCCGTATTTAAATATTGAATGTCCCAGGGAGGTGGTGATCCCCGGGGCAGTGTGGGGAGGGGCAGTGTGGGGAGGGGCAGGAGCCCCCCCACACAGTTTTTTTTAAACTTTCAGCCCCGGGGAGGTGGCGGTCCCCGGGGCTGCAGAGGCCCCCACAGGCCCCCGCAAATAAATTAATGATTGCCCGCGGGACCTGGCCCACCCGGGGGCTTTTTGAAAACGAAGCGCGGGAGCCCCCGCTTCGTTTTTTTTTTATTTTCTCAGCAGGATTTGTGACCCCAGCGCGACTTCTGCTGTTTTAAAAAAAATATATATACTTTTTTTGGCCCTGGAGGTCCTTGTGGGACCCCCTGAGCAGGCCTAGGGGGTCAGGTTGTTTCTACCCTACCCCCTTTTCTTGGTTTTCAACCTTTTTTCCACAGTTTTCTTCTGGCTCGGTTCTACCGAGTCACAAAATGGCTGCCAACAGTTCCTGGTTTGGAGTGTTGGCAGCCAATCAGAATTGAGCTCGTGCTCGGGAGGGGTCGCGACTCCTCCTCGGTGCTCAGATATCGATATTTTTTCTTTTTTGAATTTCTCAGGAACTACTGAACGGATTTACACCATTTAACAAAAAGGGCTCTTTCTGAACCAAGCCCTACCTTTTTTCCAAATTTGGTGTAATTCCGTTTTGCAGTTCGGGCTGTAGCTTTGTCTAAAGTTTCCTATGGAAAATTACATGGGGAAAACGTGTTTTGGGACCCCCTTTTTTCTGGCCCTCACTTGACGAATCACCCTGAAACTTTCAAGACAGGAGCTGACCGGAGCACCCCACTTGTTTTGAAAATTTCGCGAAGATTCGTCAAACGACGCCAAAGTTATTGGGAAAACAATAAACGCTTTTCCGATGGAAACTAGGTCCTAACTATAACTACCTACTGGCGACCGCCAGTAGGTATATATATATATATATATATATATATACACACACACAAATACCCAATAACATAAAAAAATTGAAAGCAAGCCATTTTATTGACAAATAGAAAAACATAAGAACATGAAAAAATAACAATTTACTAAAATTATTTTACACATTAAAAACAATCACTAAAAATATAATAAACAAAAACAAAAACATAACAATATGAATTGTAACAATATAAATTAAACTATAATATTTTACATTTAATGCATTTCATATAGCTGCCAGCACCTGCTCTTTGCCGGGGGAGAATGCTGTGCCGCAGTACACTGCCTGCCATGCTGGGGAAAAACTTAAATTCCTATCAAGCCTCAGGACAGCTTCACATGCTCATAAGCGCAATGCTGACCCATGGTGTGGTAGCCGCCAGCAACTGCTCTTTGCCAGGGGAGAAAGTTGTGCCACAGTGCACCGCCTGCACCACTGGGGAAAAACCTAAATTCCAGTCAACCCCCAGGACAGCTTCACGAGCTCATAAGTGCAGCGCGAAGCCGCGCATTGTAGTCACCGGCAACTGCTCTTTGCCAGGGGGAAAAAGCGTTGTCACAGTACACCGCCTGCACCACTGGGGAAATACTTCAATTCCCATCAACCCCCAGGACAGCTTCACATGCTCGACGTGGACCCGTGGCGCCGAACGTGTGCGTGGGCATGCCCCGTCCAAGCGCGGGCCTGTCCATGCCCGTCGGAACCCGGAGGAGACTGGGCTAGGTCCCTCCCTAACATCACTGGTCCCACAGACAACTTCGGAGTTCCACCATGGGCAATAAAAAGAAAATGCAGCCAGAATCAGGTGCGGAACTAATAACAACTTTAGATTCCTTTCTTGTAAAGGCACAAAAACACTGTATCAAAGGAAATAGAAACAACGGATTGGAGACTCTCACCGGGAGGGGTTGTTGAGGAAGACTAGGTTGGTTCCATCCCCCCAAAAATTGATGCCATTACTTTACCAGAGGATTCCTTGCCGGACAGATTTAATATACACCAGCTTCCAAGTGACTCTTTGGCACCACCTCCTAAGGAAACAGTAGGTGAGAGGAAAAGAGGTAGGGTGAGAGGCCTATTATCTACTCAAGCTAAAAGACCTAAGAAAGGTCATATAACGGGAACTTTGGTGGACTGTCAATCCCAGTTGCATTACTCATCGCCTCCTAAATTGGGTGATCTCTATGAAAGACTGAAAAGCCTTTTACAATCTGGTACAGCCTCTTTTAACACGCTTGGAAAGTATTGAACAAAGGGTAATCCAGTTAACAGAAAGGGGTGAAAAATAGGGAGCCCCATGTTAACCCCTAGTTTTCCGAGTGCCCCGATCATATTTTCAAATTTGTGTAACCCCCCCCAGGGAGGAGAATGATAGGGCAGGGGCAGGGGAGAGGGGGACAGGTCCATTCCTAATTCCTCTGGTGCCAGCAATGGTCATGAGTCAGCCGAATAGGGCGCCCAACGAGTGTAAATCCGTATTTGTAAAGCGCGAACTACTCACCCTTACGGGTCTCAAGGCGCTGGGGGCCGTCGTGGAAATTAAGTGAGCTATTGCCCAGAGTCACATGGTGCTGAGCTGAGCTGCCGCCGGAGCCGGGGATCAAACCGTGAGCCCTGTGCTTCGAAGTCAGCTGCCCTGGCCGCTGCACCACACCTCTCCACTGGGGTGGGGCCCTAGGCGACCACCTACAGGTGACCAAGTGGAGAGCCCAGTTTAAAAGCAAGTTTGCCCTAGTTAAGAAGCGATTAGGCCATCGACAATGGTGAGGAGGGACATAGGAAATGCCCCCTAGCAAATGGATGAAGCAAACCACAATTTTTAATCCTCCCCTGGCATCATGACCATAAGTTATAGTACTGGTCACTGTACCGGAACTAAGGCCATCCCTACCCGAGACAACAGAGCACCTAATGTCCAAAGCACGCCACTGGTTGACTAAGCACTCGAGAGTGGGGATGCACATTCAGGGGCACCTCCTTATGGCTAGGAGAAGCACGTGGGTGGGCCCCACACCAAAAAAGATCAAGGGGGACTGTACTGTAGTCAACATGGATAGCATTGAACTAGTTGGGGGTTATTAAGCCAATTGCCTACAGTACCAACAGCGAGGACTATGGGCCTGATTACGAGTCTGGCGGCCAGACTCGCGGTAGTGCAGTTTTGCTGATTACGACTTACAAAGTTGTATTGGTGGTGGACCGCCTGCTGCACTAGGGAAGTGGCGCGTGAGCGCCACAACGCATTATGCTGAGCAGGGACTGGCGTAGTCCCGCTCAGCATATTTTGAGTTCTTGCACTGCCAGCCTTTTCATGGCGGAGCCCTGCAGTGAAAAAGCTGGTGGTGCAAGAACAAAAGGGGCCCTACAGGTCCCCCATGTCCCCCACCCCATGGGGATACATTCGGGGGGGGCAAAACATGTGCCCCCCTGTTTATATTCCACCTATATCTAGCACGGCATGGACATCACGGTCCATGCCGTGCTGGGAATTTTTGGCCGTTCCCATTGTGGTGTCTGGTTTCAACTGGTAATACGGTCGGCGGTCCTTGCAAGGCTTTGGTGCAGCGGAGGCAGCATTGCGCCGGCACCACTGCACCAAAGTCGTAATCAGGCCCTAAGATCTTTGCCTTAACATTGGGTTTTTCTATAAGCCACAAGATATTGTGAGGTACCAATATAGTAGAGAAATTTGTATGGGCCCCCCACCTTAGCAATTTCGGCACTAGCCGGCTATCTTCCAGTGACCCCTACGACCTAAGAGGGATTCCCATCTCAATTTGATTTGCACCATTAGGTAGTTTAGAGGACTGTGATTGACTCTGCACATCAAGAGATCCGATTCACAGACGGAGGGCAGGTTCCCAACGATCCACCAAGGAGGGGATTAAAACTCTAGAGGGGATCACTGAGTTGAAGTTGATATCATGGAATATTTCAGGGTACCATGGTAAGAAAAACAATGCAGAATGGATAAGTGAGATTAACAAATTTGATATCCTCTGCTTCCAGGAAACATGGGAGGAGGGGCTTATCTCCCTGGAGAGTTATCGTTCATTCCAAACCCCAGTCTTACCATCCAGAATGGGAAGAGCAAAAGGAGGCTTACTAACATTATTAGCTAAAACTGTCAGGGTGAAAATTACAAAAAAAATAATAAATCAGTATTTTTTCATTATGTGGTTTGCGAGGGACAGGGGGAATGGGACCTGGTTATTATAAATTATTATAACAAATACTTTGGAAACTTAGATCATGTTGCGGAAGAAATCGAAAGGGAAATTGACGAGATAAGTATCCTCCATTGCAAACCCCTGAAATTCCTATGGATGGGAGACTTTAATGTAAAGAGTTGCTCAATAGTTGACAAATCTTTCTGTGGAGTTACAGATCCGGAGGGGGACCCAATTATTCATTTTGTTTACACTCTTTATGGGAATGTCCTAAATAGGCTCCTGATTACCTTGAATTTAGTGATAGGCAATAAGATAAATCAGGATACCGGATATATGGACAGAACCTTTGAAAGGGCAGGTAAAGCATTAACAATAGATTATATCAATGTCTCAGATAATCTGAGAACTAGTATAAAGGACATCAAGGCGCTATCTATTGACTTTAGCGATCATGCCCCCCTTAACCTGTGAATTAGGTTTGAGGGGTGATATTTCCGGTGCGAATAGGAAACTCCCTAAACCAGCCCTTACCAGGAAAAATGGCTGCACTTTAAAGTGGGATAGAGTAGATGTGCCGAAACTAGTCACCTCAGTCCTGACATCTAATTATATAAGTGAGGTGATCTGTCTGGATGAACAGGTAACCCCAAGTTGGGTGACAGGTGCATTAATCAGCAATTAACCCGCCCGTTACCATAAAAAAAGCACCCATTGTAGTGGTGGTTTTATAGTAATTGTACCAAGGCACTATCACACCTGTGCACAGATCTAAAAGGGGTCCCTAACAACACTCCGCTGGTACGGTCCTTACAGGCAAGGTATAAAGAAGTAAGACAGGAAAGATTAAAAAATTTGAGACAGGAAGCGTGGAAAAACTTACTTCAAGCCTCTGAGCGAAATGATAATATTGGGTTTTGGAAGACAGTAAATGCCCCTTTTTTAGAAGATTCAGGGGACCCGTCCCTAGATGTACATATTGAGGAAGAGAGGTGGACTAACCACTTTCCAAAGATTTTCCATTGTAACGAAAGGCCATGCATTCGAGTAGATTCTTATACGATGGCTTATATACCCCTACCATGTTATTCACAGTAGCAGAAGTAGATTTAGCCCTGCAACAGTCAAGTGCCTTGAAGGCCCCAGGTCCCGACGGGGTTCTCATCGATATTTTTTCAAACTAACATCTTACTATGGGGCCAGTTATTAACAAATGTTTTCAATTCAATATCTAAAGTAGGGCCACCAATTTCCTGGAAGCACTCAATAATTATAACAATTTATAAGAAGGGAGACACCTCTAACCCTAAAAATTAGAGGCCTATTTCTTTAATTGGCAGTACGGTTAAAATTATGGGACGTCTCCTGATAAATAGGCTATAAGAATGGGAAGGAGAAAATAATACTCTCTCTAAGGCTCAATATGGCTTCAGGAAAGGTAAGGGCACTCTAGACCATTGCCTGAATCTAATGCTGGTGGTAGCCACATATACTTTAGCAAAGCAAGGGCAACTTTGTATGGCCTTTATGGACCTCTCAGCTGCTTTTGACTGCGTGGGCCATAGCAAGCTGTGGGACATTGTGGAGAGCATGGGTGTTGAAGCCTCGATCATCATTTTTATGACAGCTATATGGGGGAGCCACAGCCAGTGTGTGGTATGGGAAACAAAGGGAGTGCCCAAAATTTTTTAACATCGAAAAGGGTGTTAGACAAGGCTGTATCCTTGCCCTTTTTCTTTTCGCTCTGAATACAAATAATATGGAAGCGGTTTTAGCAGGGAGCACAAAGGATGTTCCCTATGTTGAGGCAGCCCCCCTGCCAATACTCCTCTATGCTGACCACGTGGTGCTTATGGCAAGAATCCCAGTGGCCCTGCAGAGACTTGTAGAGGAGAATACATGTTTTATGGACAGTCTGGACCTACATGTTAATGAGTCAAAAACATTTGTCCTCACTACAGGGGCTGGCCTGAAAACACCATCAAGATACTTCATAGGGGAAAGTAGAATAGAAACAGTGGATAAGTTCAATTATCTGGGAGTCCTTTTTGACCGTAAATTAAATTGGAAGGACATGGTGACAAATAGACCCAGAAAGGGGCGTGGCCGGACCGCGGACCAAGAGGGCCGCGTAGTCTCGGAGCTCCGCCAAACTCCCCGGAGACGATGGCCATCCTGGAGCCCACACGCCGCTAAGTGGCATGGCGTAGCAGCGATTGCTTTCCCTGGGCCACCCCAATCTCGGCAGTGCCTCTTTTTTGGACATTGGAAGCCCGGGGCCGCTGTGCCTGTGATGTGCGGGCCTACATCGGAAGACTGAGCCGCGGCCTCGATTGCGGCCTGCCTGCCGTTCTGTGCTGCTGGTGCCGCCCCTTTGGATTCGGCGGGCGCCCGTGCTGGTTGCGACGGGTGGCAGTGTGGCTCATGCAGGAGTCGCGTTCGCCCCCTGCAGCTGCAGACCCCGCATAGTGCTCCTGATCGGCGCAGGCTCCCCGGAGGACAGTGGGTAAGCCCGCGTATGTTTTTCCACGGCCTGCGACACGCGAGTCCCACATCACGGCCGCATTTGATGCCGGTGGCCCCAGCTGATAAGCGCTCTCTCTCTCCAGCAGCCCTAGGCCTCTTTCCACGTCTTGGCACATCACAGCGCCCCTCCCGTGAATACATTGCAGCAAGACACGACTCAGAGGCACTCAGCAAGGCCGTGATTGCAGTGGGCATAATTGCGCTCCTGGAGGTGCATGGACGTGGGCAGGCCCCTCTTACTGTGAAAGTCCGACTGCGGTGGAATCTTGGTGGGGCAGTGGGAGCGGCCTGGCAGACCTGATACACACCGGCCAGAAGACCTCGCTGGGGGCCACGCTTGAGATCTGCGGGGTGTGCATCAGAGAGCCTGCTTTCATCCTCGCAGACTGCTACCTGATTTGGCAAGTGCGTGCCAAGTAGATCGCGTTGTGCCAAGGCTGTTGTGACACGTTCCCCTGCGGCCCCACTCCAAGGCCATGGGCAAGGGGATCCAAAGCAGCGGAAACTCACCTTTGAAAAGACAGGTGGTGGTGCGGATTCGACACACGCTACGATGGCGGAAGGTGGCGATCAGGCTGCTGCCCCGCCTCAGACCAACGTGCAGGGAAATGAGGCGCTCATGGCAGAACTTAAAGCGGGCTTCCGTGCACTAGACTCTCGCTTTGACACTCTCAACAAACGCCTTGACAGAATGGGGGCCCAATTGGACCAGCACGATAAAAGACTGGACACGGCGGAGGGCAGGATCTCAGACCTCGAAGATGGTGCAGCCCAGGCAACAAAACGGTTAGAGATGATGGAAGGTCTACTAAAGAATGTCGCCATGAAAAACGAAGACCTTGAAGCCAGGGGAAGACGCAACAACGTTCGCATCATGGGCGTGCCAGAGTCAACGAACACGGGTCGGTTGAACGAGTTCGTCGAAGGCCTTCTAGTTGGCTTATTTGGATGGGAGTCCTTCACTGCCACTTTTGTTGTTGAAAGGGCACATAGAACCCTCGGTCCACGACCCAACCCTGGATATCCACCTCGCCCCATCTTGGCATGGCTTCTGAACTTTAAAGACAGGGACACTGCATTGCGAATGGCACGAGAACGTGGATCGCTGGACTGGCAGGGCTCTTCCATTTCTTTGTATCCGGACTTCACAGCGGTGATTCAGAAGCCCGTCAAAAATTTGCAACGGTTAAAACCACGTTACGCAAGGCCGCACCTCAAATATGGTATGCTGTATCCAGCGCAACTGAAAGTTGACATCGATGGCAGGTCCAAGATTTTTGAAACTCCAGCTGAGGCCCAGGAATTGCTTAGAATCCACTCCAACGCTGGCCCACCGAGAAAATCGCCCGCGCCAGAGCGATCGCCCCTATGCCGAACTCTGGCTCCAGTATGGAACTGTTTTGAGCGAGCTGAAGGACTTTACCACGGCATAACGTTGATAAGTATTAAAGTGTATTTGTTTCATTTTTTTTCCTTCCAGATTTTTCCTACTCACGATGGTTCAAATTGTGGACTCTGGGCTCTGGCCCTATTGTACTCTATTTTCAATACACGCTTTAAGGTTTCCGGGGATAAGGCGAGGCGTTGCCTCCCCCCCCAGTGCGATTGCACATTTCGTGTTATGTTTCCATTTGGTAAATATGAGGTTTGCTTGACACTATTATGGGATTGTGGGTTTTCCCCTTATTTTCGATTGAGGGGATGGGTGGGTGGACGGGGGGCTGGGGTTCTCTTTGGTTATATGGTCTCACTTGTTCCTGACAAGACTGCTTTGTTATGATGTTCCGCGTGCTCTTGTTGACAAATTCATGTTCCTTACAGTTATGACCACTTGTGACGATGGCGGGTAGGCTCTCCACCATTTCTGACGTAATTTTTTTTTACATGGAATGTGCGGGGTCTGATCAATGCCAGGAAAGGGAAACATGTATTGAACTATTTGCAGCGCCATAAGGCAGATGTGCTTTTTTTGCAGGAGACGCATTTGTCCCCCTCCTCCCCTACATCGTTTGCGTCTAGCTGGGGTGTGCACCGCTACTTTGCGAACTACAGCACGTACTCCAGGGGAACTGCCATACTTGTACACAAACGTTTGCCCTTCCAACTGCATAAAGTGAACACTGATAGGGCGGGTCGTTTCACATTGGTGACTGGGAGGCTAATGGGATACACTGCTTTAATGTGTATTTATGTGCCAAATGTGGATGACCCTGATTTCTTTCACTCTCTGCATGCCCTGTTGCTCCCCTTGGGCGCTGACTATGTTTGCTTAGGGGGAGATTTTAACCTACTTTTGCAACCCGCCCTAGACAGTACGGCGGATTCCCCTGCCACAAAACCCCGAGCCAATAGAGTACTTAGGGACATCTGTGACCCCATTGGTTTAGTTGAAAGATGGCGCATGCGTAGCCCCACCGACGCTGCTTACACTCACTATTCAGCCCCCCACGACACTTGGACACAACTGGACTTTTGGCTTGTCTCACGTACCATGGCTCCCTGGTTTCACACTATGACCCATCTGCCTAGAACGTACTCCGACCACTCACCGGTCAGTATGCAAATCCGTGTTCCCAGGCCAGAGGGTGTTGAGCGGCAGTGGAGGTTCCCGGGACAGGCCTTAAACGATGCAGTATTCTCGGCTGAAATCCGAGAGTCCATAGTGACTTTTTTTTATCTCAATGTGGGCTCTGTCAGCACGTGGGCGACTGTTTGGGAGGCATTTAAGGCGTACATAAGGGGGGAATGTATTGCGAAACACTCCGGGGTTTTGAAATCATTGAGGGGCACACTTGCTTGCTTAGAAGACCGTCTGAAAGCATTAGACGCAGACCTTCTCAAACACTCAGACCCGGCTAAGCAGGCCAATTGCTTGTTGCTGCTGGCAGAATTCAGGGATGCACTGGAGAGCGAAACAAACTTCCTGGGGAAATATGTCACTGCCAGGCAGTACGGAGAGGGGATAGGCCGGGATGCACGCTAGTGCAGTTGTTGCGGCCTTGTGTGGGGAAGACTTACATTGCATCTCTTCGTTCTGATGACGGACAGATTCACACAGACACAGCGGAGATCAGGGATGAGTTTTGTCGATATTGCACAACTCTATACACTATGTGCGCGCAGCAGGACGAGGACGACTGCAGGGCCTATTTAGATGAGATTGCTATGGTATGGCTTGAGGATTATATGCAGAAGTTCTTGGCGGAGCCATTTTCTAAAGAGAAATTGTCAGCGCCATAGACGCCTTAGACGGCACTACAGCGCCTGGACTAGATGGCTTCACCAGCATTTTCATAAACATTATAAAGATATACTCGCACCTTATCTTCTTGAGGTTTACAATGAAGCCCTGGAAAATAAATCATTGCCCCCAACACTTCGCGAAGCTGTAATTATCTTACTGCCAAAGCCTGGCAAAGATCCATTGAGCTGCGGATCCTACAGGCCGCTATCACTTTTGAATTTGGACTACAAAATCCTAACCAAAATGATTGCGCTGAGGCTCGCGTTACTCTTGGATCGCATCATATCCCCAGTGCAATCTGGTTTCGTTCCCCATAGGTCCACTGCTCTGAATTTGCGTACATTGTTTGCAGTGCTTCATAGAATTACTACAGAGATTCCGGCTGCGGCAGTCCTGTTGGACTCTGAAAAGGCATTTGATTCTCTGGAATGGCCTTTTATATGGGCTGTAATGAGGAAACTAGGCATTCCCAAGGGTTTCATAGACCTCACGGCGTTGCTGTACGCCTCTCCCACCGCCAGACTCTGCTTGAATGGCACATTATCCACCCCATTTACTCTCACACGTGGTATCAGGCAAGGTTGCCCGTTATCCCCTTTACTTTTTATATTGGCATTGGACCCTTTGGTCCGCCACTTTCAGGAGAAGCATCTCCACAGAGGTATACAGTTTAATACAGGCCCCCTCCTCATTTCGCTCTATGCTGACGGCATTGTTTTGTATGTCCGCTGCCCTCAAACCAATCTAGACCCACTGATCAGAGAGATTCTTCGCTTTGGTGGATTCTCTGGACTGGGTATTAACTGGAGTAGGTCCATACTGTTCCCTTTGACCACTGGCACCATTGAATGGGAATGCGAATTCCCGCTGACATGATGTCACGACTCGGTCAGGTATTTAGGTATACAGATACATAGAGAGGCGGAACAGATGCTACAGCTAAATTACGGCTCAGCCATACACAATCTTGAAGCGCAGATAGAACGCTGGCTATGGCTCCCACTTTCTATGTCCGGCAGGATTGCGCTTATGAAGATGATTGTTCTCCCGAAGTTCTTATACATGTTTCAGAACATTCCCATCCCGCTCCCAGACAGTTTTTTTAAGACCCTCCGGTCACACCTTGTCCGGCTTGCTTGGGGGGCAAACGACCTTGGATACGATGAGACACCATGACTTTGCCGTATGAAAGGGGGGGACTGGGGGCTCTGGACTTCAGATTGTATTATTTGGTTGCTCAAGCCAGCTTTGCCCATTCATGGTACCATCCAGATGCACACATTCCCTCTGGGAAGCCTGAGTCTGACTTGGCACTTCCGATTCTGCTCTCCGCCATTCTGCCCCAGGGCTTTCCTCGTGACCCTAGGGATATTCAGACTGTATCAACCACGAGCTGGGCGTGGTGCAAACTCTCGCGGATCACAGGACATGGCTCCCTGTACTCCTCTGACATCCCTATAGCGCACAACCCATGGCTCCCTATTACAGAAGAGAACTTGGATTTGCGGGTACTTAAATCCCATTCCATGGTAAAGTTTGGCGACTTGTTCCCGGGTGGGCATATATTTGACAATGCTGGTACAGATAGGGTGACTAGATTGACCTTTATGGACCAGTTTATTTTTACCAGGGTGCGCAGGGCGCTGCTTGTTAAAATATCGGAATATCCGCTTGAGCCGCATTCCTTCGGACCTCTATCCCTTGGTATAGCAAGCCCTGATGGGAATCGATTGATATCGAAAATATGTCTCTTTCCTGTAGGCGATGGGGGCACAACAACCAAGTGCACTGGTGAGCAATTCAAAGTCTTATTTTGCGAATCACGAAGTCCTATATAAATGATGCTTCACTCTTCCAGGTCCCGCCGCCAAAGACCCAGTCCTCAAAAATGAATTCTACAAATGGAAAGGAGCGTCAATGTATCCGCTATGATATCCAATCAATTATTGTTTTTCGAGAATCAAATCCATAGGCAAACTTGTTTCATATGTGTTTTCCATTTATTAATTAAAGGCAAATCATAGCTCCAAAATATAACAGTATCCAATCGTCAGCCAAATATAACAATATCCAATCGTCAGCCTACGCGTTTCGTCCTCACTTGGACGTCATCAGGGCTGTAAAAAAGGATAAATACACAAATCAATATAAATCCCTATGTATTTTTAGAGAATCAATAATTCAATCACATTCCCCAAAATTAAAAACATCATATCAATTTCATTCTTCAACAGCCCCTTCGTGTCTGCCTATTTACAATCTAATTTCCATATATTATCCCCATAAAGAAAGTTCCATTAATGGGTTTTTGGATGGAAAACATCATGTGGTGTCAGCACCCTCCTTATTGCTACCACATCAATCCTCATCAATTTCTCTCATGTACTATATACACTGTTATTGCCATGCATCCTGAAATTATATTTAAACTTCTGGAAAAAATTAATCATACATAAATCTCTTAAATTCTTATTCTTCCTTAACTCCCCAACAGCCATGCTGTCTGCTACGTTCTTTAGTCGCCTTTTGGAACATACCTCCAATGTATCTCCTAAGCGTTTATCCTTACAGTTCTTCAGCTCTTCATTAGCTCAACCCATACAAGTGGAAAAGATTGTCCTGGACATAAAAAATATATATATGTATACTTAAAACCAATTTATAAAGCCCTATTCGCTTGGGGAAATTATTTTGATCAATCTCATTTTTATATTTAACTTTTTACATACCCCCAAACAGAGACATAATGAAAAAACAGAATCCTGTACCTTTTTCTAATATATTATCCAATTATGTAACAAGAGAACACAAAATACTTATTGTTCTCTTGATTATTAGTCACCAGGCTCTATAAATCTATTACTCAAAAGCCCCAGTAAGGCAAAGCTCCCCCATATCACCTCCTGGTTCTCACCTCTTGCCAGAGTGTCTTATACTCTGGTCTTCCTTCCACGGCCTGGCCCGATAAATCCCGCCGTAGAATTGACCGTCTAGAATACCTGTATTTCAATGTAACAACTGACCAATAGGAAGTCGCTATTTCAAGCCTCTGCATTAGCATTGCTACAACCGCAGTTCCCTCTCAGGTCCTCACAGTACTTGACCAATCACCTTTCACGAGCCAATGGTACTATTATTTGAGCCAATCGCCCGTCAGTTTTATTTTTATGACAGTTTTCCCTCTGGTCCTCACTTATTCAGACCAATCATGAGTCAAACATACTCCTTCCCTACCTCCCATGTGTCTGTGTGTCAGGACTTCCGCCTGACCTGCCTGACGTTGGGCGGTAATGTGTTACCATCTCCGACAATGTGGCCATTCACATAATACATTCGATTAGTTATAAAGGCCACCAATAACTATACTGTCTATGTTATTTTGAAACTACAATTCACGTGGTCGTTGCAAGTCAAAATACTCACTGAAATACCGTAATTCTATTCACCGCCAATGCGATGCCTGACCTTGTGAGAGGCTTTAAAACATCAGAGCTCTTTTTAATTATGGTTATTTATTCGCAGGACCTCAGGTTTTTTTTCTTTTTTTTTGTAGTGGTACTTTGGGGCACAGATATATGAATTATTTTATATTAAAGTATCCGTTAGATATAGAATTTGATGTATTACAACTTTATCGATGGTTTTGGGCTGGATTCAGATTGCAATTTGTTTATTGTAAGTAGAGTTTAATAGCCTTTTTCAGAATTTTATGGAATGTTTCAAATGTTGAATCGTATTTAATAGAGTTATTTTATTGTATCTATTAATATATGAATGATTGCTATAACTTATGTTATTAAATTACTAAGAGACAGAGGGGCCGATTATGATGACGGTGGGACGGACACCGGTAGCCCGCCGGTGGCCGTCCCATCGCCATCGGAACCATCATATCCGCCCACCATATTTCAATGGCGGTCGGATGGTTGGCGGTTGGCAAGACCGACCGCCACGCATCTGACGGGCTCCTTGAGCCCGGCAGAGGGGCTTGTATTCCCTACCATGGTGGCGGTGCCTACCAGGCACCACCGTAGGGATTACAATGTCCCTTTCCACCCACCTTTTCATGGCGGTTAACCTACCATGAAAAGGTGGAAAGGGACTTTGGGGGCCCGTAGCAGGCCCGCCTTACTTCCTGGCCCTCTGATATGGGCACTGGGGGGCACCTATGGTGCCCCCTACATATCCCTGCACCATGTGGCAGGCACCGTATGGTACCTGCCACGTAGTGCTGCTATACGTCAGGTGTCCCTACTTTGCATTGCGGTGGGTGCTGCAGCGAGGCGCACCCGCCGCAATGCAAAGTTTAGGCATTGCGACCGCCATGGTGGTGGACACATCATAATGCCTATGTCAGGACTGCCAACCGCCTGTCGGGCAATCCTGATTCCCGATAGGGTGGCAGGCGGACGTAAGTCCGCCCTCCATCCTAATCAGCCCAGAGTTCTTATGAATATTACTTGTAATGATGGTTGGTCAAGGATTGTAATTTGTCTTTTTTTTTAGTTTATTGGATTTATTTGAGCTAAATGAGATTTAAATTCTGTATTGCACAGTTATATTTTATTGTACATTATGCATTTTAAATAATGGCAAATAAGGTTTCTTGACTGACTGACTGACATATACTATTCCCACTACAATTTATACAAAAGTACACAAACTATTCGACTAAAGAGGAATACAATTTACTAGTCTCACAATGCAACATTAGTAAAACTATCACATTCACAGGGGTAAAATGTACTATTCCCACTCCAATCACTGCAACAGTAGAGAAAGTTTTGGATTGCGGAGGGGTAACATTTACTATTCCCACTCCAATCACTGCAACAGTAGGGAAAGTGTTGGTTTGCGTAGGGGTAACATTTAGGGCCCGATTCTGATGCGGGTTGGAAAAGCTTCCCGACCGATGGCCTGTAAGTACTGGAAAGTATTGGATTACAAAGGGGTAAAATTTACTATTGACCCTCCAGTCAGTGCTACAGTAGGGAAAGTGTTGGATTGCGGAGGGGTAAAATTTACTATTCCCACCCCAATCACTGCAACAGTAGGGAAAGTGTTGGATTGTGGAAGGGTAATATTTACTATTCCCACTCCAGTTAGTGCAACAGTAGGGAAAGAGTTGGATTGCAGAGGGGTAAAATTTACTATTCCCACTCCAATCAATGCAACATAACGGAAAGTCTTGGATTGCAGAGGGGTAAAATTTACTATTCCCACTCTAGTCAATGCAACATTAGAAACAAACTAATTCACTTCAACATAATAAAAAAAATTCAACAACATAATAAGTAATTAAAAATATAAATATGTGAAAAAAGGAAATATAATTGTAACAATATAAAATAAACTATAATATTTTACTTGTAATACATGTACTTTTTCAACTACAATTTATACAAAAGAACACAAACTATTTGACTGTAAAGTAATACATTTACTAGTCCAACTTCACACAATACAACAGTAGGAAAACTGTTTTATTGCACAGGGGAAAAATTTACTATTCCCACTCCAGTCATTGCAACAGTAGGAAAAATGTCAGATTGCGGAGGGGTCAAATTTACTATTTCCACTCCAAGAACTACAACAGTAGGGAAAGTGTTGGATTGCGGACGGGTTACATTTACTATTCCCACTCCAGTCAGTGCAACAGAAGGTAAAGTCTTGGATTGCACAGGGCTAGAATGTACTATTCCCAATCTAGTCAATGCACCACTAGGGAAAGTCTTGGATTACAAAGGGGTAAACTATACTATTCTCACTCCAGTCAGTGCAACAGTAGGGAAAGTGTTGGATTGCACAGGGGTAACATTTACTATTCCCACTCTAGTCAATGCACCAGTAGGGAAAGTCTACGATTGCGGAGGAGTAAAATTTACTATTCTCCCTCCAGTCAGTACCACAGTAGGGAAAGTGTTGTATTGCGGAGGGGTAAAATTTACTGTTCTAGTCAATGCAACATTAGAAACAAACTAATTCAGTTCACCATAATAAAATAATTTCAACAACATAAACAAATAAAAATATAAATATGTAAAAAACGGTAATAGAATTATATTTTTATAAAAATTAAATGTAATAAATGCGTATTACAATGTTAAATACTTATCATTAATTACTATACATATTATTATAATATAAATAGAAAACCATATTCTCAAAATATTAAAACTAATAAATACAATATTATTTACATTTAGAAAACACAACACAATTAAAACATACAATAATAAATAACATCATTACAAAATATAATTACCTATTTTTAAATTTGTTATTACTGAATAAACTTTCTATCCTACACATCAAATAAGTACACAACACATATCTAAAAATCTTTATTAAAATAATATTATTTACACATGTTACTTAATTAAATATTTATTCAAAAATGGTTTTATTTATTCCTTAAATAATTATAGTTAATTACCATCCCACCCTTTATCCATAAAAATAAAACAACCCACACCAATTATATAAATTAACAAATTATTATTTCCATCAGTTCCATACTTAAATCTCAATTAAACAATTATTAATAATTAAATAATAATTCATTAATAATAGTTAAATAACAATCCCACCATCTATTCCTACAATTCCAACAACTCACACCTAATATATAATTTAAATAAAATATAATAAATAATAATATTGTATTTACATATTTAACATAATTATTTATCATTTCTATAAATATTATAAACTAATTTTATTAATTCTTATAATTAATTTCCTACACAACCTTTACACATACAAAAACAACACACAAAAACAATAAAAGCATTTAATATATTTCACAATTTACATAATTATCATTTGCATAATTAATATAATTTAAAATTCAATTATTACCAAAAATACAATCATTAAATACATCTAATTTAATTACTTTCCACACTTTGGGGCCGATTCCGATTCGGGCCGGAAATCTCTCCGACCGAGCCGGATCCGGAGAGATTTCCGACCGAATCGGACTCGGGCAGTCCGACCGATCGAGTACGATGCGCACGCATGCCATCGGACTCGAGTCGGTCGGACTCCCATTGAAGTCAATGGGAGCCTGTCGTACAACGCGTACGCGGGCTCCCATTGACTCAATGGGTGCGAGGCGGACAAGGGCGCCCCCTATAGCGTGTATGCGGCGAAGCGATTCGCGCTGTACACGCACAGGTAGGGGGACCCATGGGTCCCCCTGTGTGCGACTCGCGCGCCTACGCGTACAGGGGGTCCGACGCGGACCCTCAAAGTCCGGCTCCGACAGCTTTTTCGAGCCGGGCGGCGCGAGTCGATCGGACTGCTCGCGGCGCGCATCGTACTTACCCGGCCGGGAAACGTCTCCATAGCGCGGTGCGAAGTCGTGTCCATGCGAGTCGGTCAGAGCGTGTTGAAGCCGCGTTCGAGTCGGTCGGAGATTTCGCGGGTGCCTGCATCGTACTCGCTCGGCCGGACCCGCGTACGGTTCGGTCGGGAAACAGGGCTCCGAATCGGATCCGGTAAATCCGAATCCGATTCGGAGCCCTACCGGCCGAGATCGGAATCGGCCCCTTTATCTCTACAAAACACACTACCTACAACAAAACAAAAATACAACTTTATTAAAAAAACATTAAGTATACAAGTACCATAATTAATTATCAAGTAAATAATAATTGTTAAGTGATAATTAAATATAATTAATTTACTTCCCACCCTATACCGCTACAAAACACACAGCCCGCACCTAAAACATAATTAATATAAACAAATAATTATGCAATTAACATATTTAATTGTAATTTAAATAATTAAATTATATTACATTTAAAGTAATAATTATTTATAATTAATTTACCTCCCAGCCGATACCCCAACAAAACACATTATCCGCACCTGAAACTGAATTTGAAAGAAATGTGATAAAAATAATTAATCGTAATTAAAAATTAATTTAAATTAATTAACTATCCACCTTATACCCCTACAAAACACACAACCCACACCTAGAACTTAATAAAAAAATAATTATACAGTTAACATAACTAATATTAAATTAATTACAAAATATTAATTAATTATAATTAAATTATTTCCCACCCTGTACCCCTTTAAACCCCACAATCCGCTACGGTACTAAAAATAAAAGTAAAATGATAAAATTTAATTTCCAAACTACTAACAATTAAATACTAATATTTAAAAATATATTAACAATATTTATACATACACTTTAAAACATACAATTAAAAGACATACAAAAATAATTCAAATAATCAAAAAATGATATTATTAACAACTGTATTTTAGTAAACTATATTAAGGCTTTCAAAATTTCTATAAACTATATTAATGACTTCGATATTTTTAACATTGATATTGCTTACCTAAAACCGATATTTTTGAAAACGATATTCTTACACACAATATTTCTATGTCACGATAATTAAGACGCGATATTTTTATAGGACGTTATTATTTTTTCAATATTCTGTCTGAGTACCGGTGAAGACGTGTTCCCCTGTCCTGAGAGCCCAAGTATATTGTCTGGATCCCTAAAACAGTTTTTTTTCCATAGGCGAACATGGATCACACTTTCGCGCCATCACATAGGCCTGTCTCACAGATTGCAGTCTTGTTGGACCGAGAGAGGTGCCCAAATAACTGCCCTCACAGTGATTGAAAGCTACCGCCTTCACCAGGAATTAGCAGCATGGTGGTGGCAGAATAGTGTGTAGTGATCAGTAGTAGTGAACAGCCTTTTAACCCTGTGTCACTGGAGTGAGGCCTACAGGCTCACTCACCTGTTTAAAAGTACCTCTGCTTTGTGCTCAACTCGCCCTTGGCCTACATAAAGTAAGATGTAGAGTGCAGCACAGCACAGCACAGGAGTAATGAATTTGCGTTGGTTGTATGTGTGCCTGAGAGGGGTACAGTAAAAGTATGGAGCAGTACTGTGCAATGCATGCATGGTTAGTATATGTGCTGGGTGTATGTATGCCTGAGAGGAATACATTACATGAGAGATGTAGTGCTGTGCAGTGCGTACGCAGGGTAAGCATGTGCTGGGTGTATGTGTGCGTGTGTGAAGTACAGTACATGAAGAGTGATTTGAAGTACAGTACATGAAGAGTGATGTGTTTTGCAGCATGCACATAATGAGCGTAAATAACACACCCTAGTTGAAAATAGAAAAGCTTCATTGCTGAACAGTGAGCGCAGATTGAGTATGTGTACTGAATACATACGTACATGCAAGAGTACAATGAATAGAGGTTACAGTGCTAGGCCCACGGTGTGCTGTGAATGTACACTGAGGGGCCGATTCCGATTTGGGCCGGAAATCTCTCCGACCGAGCCGGACCCGGAGAGATATCCGACTGAATCGGACCCTAGCAGCCCGACCGAACGAGTACGATGCGTCCGTATGCTATCGGACTCGATTCGGTCGGACTCCCATTGAAGTCAATGGGAGCCGGTCGTCACAACGCGTACGCGGGCTCCCATTGCCTCAATGGGTGCGAGGTAAACAAGGGCGCCCCCTACAGCGGGTACGCGGTGAGCGACTCGCGCCGTACATGCACAGGTAGGGGGGACCCATGGGTCCCCCCTGTGTGCGACTCGCGCGGCTACGTGTACAGGGGGGTCCGACACGGACCCCCGAAGTACAGCTCCGACTGCTCCTTGGAGCCGGACGGCGCGAGTCGGTCGGACTGCTCGCGGCGCACATCGTACTTGCCCGGCCGGGGAACGTCTCCATTGCGCGGTGCGAGTCGTGTCCGTGCGAGTCGGTCGGTGCGGTTGGGACGCGCGAACGAGTCGGTCGGCGATTTCGCGTGCGCTCGCATCGTACTCGCTCGCCTGGACGCACGTACGAATCGGTCGGAAAATAGGGCTCCGAATCGGATCCGGTAAAGCCGAATCCGATTCGGTGCCCTACCGGCCGAGATCGGAATCGGCCCCTGAGTGTGTGTGCCTACAATAGTACATTGTATGGAGCATCCTAGGCTCCATTTCGGGAAGCCCAGGCCTGTCTGGAGAAGATATGAGGAGAAGAGGAACCCCCCCAGACAGATTTGTATATTGCTTCATTTCTGTGAGCTGGGTGGGGACACACTGGAGGGAAAGGGAAAGGAATCCCTGTACACTTCAATGACTGCTCTTTGGTTGAGAGATAGCTCACAGGGAAGGGGCCTGGACACATCTCAGGAAGTTGATAAGGGAATCATAAAGAGTAAGATGTGGGGTCTGGGGTTAATCTTTTGATGCACATATCACTGTGGCTGATATCCAGGTGTGAAGTCTGGTGACTCCCATGAATTGTATTGTGGACAATTAGCTTCTGTGTCCTGACTGCTCTGACAGACATCTTTCATGAAGAAAGAAGAAAAGAAGTGCACACTTTAAAGAAGCGGAACCTCAGCATAAATCTTTGAAGACCCAGACCCTAAATCACATTTGTTGTCTGGAAGAAGACTGTGAGAAGGGGAGGTTAAGTCTCTAAAAATGTGTCATCTGCCAAGCAGTTAAATGGGCTGTGTGACGAAGGGAAGCTCTGCAAGACTTCTGCCTGTGACCAGGACTGGGGGCCAAGGTCTACTAGTCTCTCTGCTGGGTGAGAGGACATCATCCATGGAAATCAGGACAACCTGATCTGGAGCACCAGCGCCTGCTTGTTTGCCTAGACCATTGTGCCATGTGAGGAAAAGGAGACTGTTGGAGGGAGTGGGTTCCAGTGGGGAGCCCTACTGTGAGGACTCCCTGTGTGAGGTCTGAGGATTTGGCTGTGCACCGATCGGGCTTTAGCCCATTTGCACAACTGTTTTCAGAGATCCTCTATGCCAGGAGAGGGCCACCAGTGGCTGAGTCAAGTATTGAGCGCCTTACAGAGTCCCCCAAGCCCACACGGCCTCGTGGCGTTGACCCCATATGCCAGAGTGGCAGGCAAAGAAGTTGTATTACCAGCGTGCCAGGACTCGAGAATGCCTAAGCGGCAACCCCGTATGCCAGGAGGGGCCACCATGGTTTGGTTGATTGCACCTGAGCAGTCTACATTGGGTCTAGAAGGTACAGTGGTAATTCTGTCTGCCAGGAAGAGCTGCCGGGACCAAATCATCAAAAACGTCAGGCCGTCGCCTGTGGCTGGTGTCAGGTTGTGACCAGCAGGTCTAACCACGCTGAAGGATCTGCCCTGGCTGACCCCTGTGGACCAGGAGGATGCAGAGGATGACAACGCACCCTCGCGGGACTCCAGTCGGGAGCCAAAGGACTGAATTCCCTTAAGATTTAATTTGTAAAAAACAGAAGTGCCGGGGCCCTTGTCAGGAGGCCATTGCAGCTTGCACCACTCATTGCCCCCACTAGTACTGCTGATGCCAGTACCATCACAGCTAACCATCACACTCATACAAAGTGTGACAATTTAGACTTTAAATATACATTAAAAATGACTAATACATGCAGCCTAAGCTATTCGTATCACTTTAGGTGGTAGGTATTACTGATTTTAATGTATATTTAATTATTAAAAAACTGTTGTTGTGCTTTTCACAAAATTAGACAAACAGCACCACAGTGTGGCAGCTGTTATAAGAGCTGGTATTGACAATAAGGTGCCAGTGCTGAGCACCGGAAAGCACTAGGTCAAATTAAGCACTGAATTTCCCCTGCTGGGAAGAACTCAATTTACAGCATCACTGTGAGCTGAAGCTGCTCCGATCGCTGAAGACAGTGGCTGTGCTACATCAGAGAGGGAGCCTGATGCAGGCACTGTGAGCAGCCCGACTTCTCTGAACAGGATCTGATCTCAGAAGTGACTGCTCTGAGGGCACCCGCTGTAAGGCCAAATGCTTCTGTAAGGAAATGCCTCTTTTTGCATATTCACCCCCACATTTGTGGACTGATGGTGCTGGTTTATCGACTCTGAAAGGGCACTGAGGACTGCTAACCAGACCTCAGTGTTCTAACCCATTACAAAGTCTATGTCGAATTGGCTACCCCAATTGGCAAAGACTGACTTACTTATAAGTCCCCAGTATATGGTACCCAAGGCAGGTAAGGCAGAGTGGCAATCCAGGGCTGCAGCACTAGTTGTGCCACACTGTGTGTGACAACGTACAAACACTGGAGACTGGAAGGGCAGTGGTCATACTGTTAGTTCGACTATGCCATTCAAACTAATGGGAAAGCCCACACTTCCCTTAACAATATATGTAAGTTGCCCCTATGGAAGGTCTAGCGAGCCCTAAGGCCAGGAGCTGTATTTTATTAAATATGACATGTAGTTTTATATATGTCTTAACAGCAACACTTCTAAGTTATTGTTTTGCTGTGGGAGAAATACTAGCCCCATTGTCTAACACAGGGTTACCGGCTGGCCCCTCCGCCCGCCTAACTCCTGAATGGGACTACACAGCCTCAGAGTAGGACTACTCAGTATCAAATTAATCGTGGCATTTAACCCGACTTGATGCCCAAGTCGAATTTAATATCATTATTGAAGAAATGCAACTTTTAGAAAGTTGCCACTCTGTGACCCAGTATGTCCATTGGCGTCACACGGTCACTATCCACCAGACAGCTTTCTTCTCTCCTGGGGAGTAGTATGAGTGACTCCCAGGCTTAGGAACAATAGCAGTCTGCTGCATGGTGAGGTGTCACCTCCCCTTCGCAGGAAGCCACTCAGGGGGTTAGCTCAAAAGGTGGGCTTCAAAGCGGAAGTTGCCTTTGGTGGGCAAATGGTGATCACACTCCTGAGGGTAGGCCCTTTGTTCAGGTAGAAGAGTTGGCGACAGGGAGAGAGAGCAGAGACCAGTGCCCAAACCAGCTTTTCCGTGGGCCTGTAGCCCACAGGTGGCCACACCTTATGGGTAGGCTACGAGGCTCCCAATATCTGAGAAAGGCTTCTGACATCTTGAGAGTAGGCAGAATAGTTCACTCTGGGATTGCCAGATGCCACACATAGCTGGAATGTCATCACTAAGAGGGAGGGGACCTGGCAGCCCATTAGCTAGTGGCTGCATAATCCCCCAGTGCATTTTCTGGGAATAAATATGGCACCCCTTGCGCCTGAACCTCAGATCACTTTGGAACTGGAATAAGGACCGAAGATGGACTGCCCCGCTGATCCCTGGACTGCACAAAGAGAGGCTGCACCGTCTGCTGAACTGCACCTCCTGCACCTTGGGCTAGCAAGGAGAGGAGTGTGTATGTGTCTCCTGGCTTGGGAAAAAGTCATGCCCCAGCCCCAGACCAAAGAAGGGACTCCAAGGGTCAGTTAGACCCACTGGAGCCAGCACCAGAGTCATCAAAGCTGAAGTAGCCCACGTCAGCAAGACAGTAGCCATTTTGAAAGAATCTCCACTGACTGCCGCTGGATGCCCCATGAGACCAATCCTTGATGGCCAAAAATTGCAGCCGAGTCAGCTGGACCCAGGAGTGTCGTATGAGTCCAGAGTGGTCGCCCAAGAGTGACACCAGCCTCCACAAAAGGATATCGCTGGGACTGCTGTACATGGAGATTGTTAGTCCAGTGGCAGCTGGCCTTCCACTGTCTGAAAGAGGACTTCAAAGGACCCCGACCTCTGCGACCAAAGTTGTCCCACCCGACCCGTGGAACAAAGAATAACTGCAAAGGCACCCCTGCAATCGCACGCCACCCAAAGCATCCTTGAGCATCTTCCATCTCCTGCATCTGCTGCTTCAGGACCATTCCATTGAGGTCTATGGCAGTTGTGCTGTAAAGTTTGGAACTGGACTGGGAAACGCTTGGGTGGCCAAGTATCTGTCCAAATACTCATCATTGGCCCCCCCAGACCTTCTCCCTATCGAATCTGGTCACCCAAGATGAGCCGGAGTAGCCAAACTCAAGTCTTACAAACTTCTCAAAAGTTTAAAAACGTTACAGTTACCATTGCTTGTTTGAGGTTGAATAAAAAATTCAATTGTCTTTAAAAATCTGTTTCTCCCGAACCTTCCAGTGGATTTTGCTCATCTTGGACTCTAAAAATTCATAAAAATATAATCGATTTTTAGAAATTGGAGTTGGATTCTTCGTGTCATGAGGCTTTCTTGTTTCACTGTTTGGTATTGTTAAACTAGTCCTTTTTTAAGCTTTGCTACTCGAAGTCATAGCTTCCCATGGTTGAGCTTAGGGTTTTACAAATGAGCCTGACTAGTCCCAAGACAGTTTTTGTGAGTGTATTACATGGTAAGGCCACACAGCTGTACCATATAATACACCCACTTCCTCACAACTTTCGTGCTCTAGGAGCATGTAAGACTTGAATTAGGCATTGGGGCCCCGGAGATTTGCTGCTGAAGGTGCTGCAGCACCATAGACACTTTTGACTAAAATCGTAAAGAGTCAAAGGGAACTTTTGTGTACGGCCTGTGTGCATTCCCTGAATGCAGCCATCAGTAAATGGGCAATAACCCCAAACATGTTACACGAAGGAGGGTGGGATAGGGATTCGCCTGACAACTGCTAGAGCCTCAACCTCCAGGGGGATTGTGTTATTGCATTTGAATGTCGCATTTCTTTGAATGTGTAAAGTTAGAAATAAAATACGACTTTTTCTTATAAAAGTAAGTATTTGACTGAACATTGATTTATTCTTCGTACTGTTTACACTTGTTCACTGATCTTTATCTACATTCCCCTCAAAGGAGTCTTGACTGCTTGACCACAGCTATGACTGAGAGTCAAGTGCAGAAGCGGTACTTGGCCCAGTTGAGAATCCATAATAGGTCGCCCCCAGGACATCAGGAGTAAAGGCTCAACCACCATGGTTGAGCCCAGTAAGGTCGGGCCCCAGGATATCAGGAGTAAAAGGCTCAACCACCATGGTTGAGCCCAGTAAACCCTGCTTGCCCTGTGGCCCTCCGAAAGGGGTTCTGGCAGCCATATTTTATTTTGCTAAACTTTTTAGATTATGCAGCAGATGATAGATTATATGGCAAATATGGCAAATTTATAGTTTTATGCGAAAAAAGAAGTGCAGTATAACTGCCTAATTCCAGTGGCCCTACTAATGAGTTGATGTCTATGGCTATTATCATACTGCATCCCACTGGTTCTAGGAATTGGAAGTAATCCACCTCCCTTTGATGGGCATTGGTGGAAATCTTTTTGGGAGTGCTCCTGAAAATTAAGCAGGTAAATGAAATTCAGATCTGGTTTTGGAGATCTTTAGACCGATGATACTACATGTAGGTACAACTGATTATGAAAGTACCAGCTATTTCTTGTTTTCTTCACTTGGGCTACATAGTTGATACAATAGATGTATTATATTATTATGAACCTTTAAATTTTCTCATGCAATTTTTAGCTTTTTTATTTTTTAGAAAGTGTAACAATCCTTTGTACTCTTTGTAATTTGTTTGGCTTTTTTAGATTTTTTGTATACTTTATTAAGCTACAACAAAAGTAAATGGAAAAAATATTGATGCATTTCAATAATTCACATCACCTTTTATCTATTTGTACCTTTGCGATCAAAGTTTAATCTTTCTAGATTAAATGGTATGTAGTCAAATTATTTATCATTCCTAAGAGTTCATAATGGTTGGCCCATTATTTTTAATTGATTTTCTTTCACCCCATTCGTTGTCTTCAAACCCAATAAAAAACGTATCCTTCAGTTAATTGATCCACTGAAATAACCACTTTAAACTTCCTTGTTGACTTAGTTATGAATTAGAAATACCCAGGGGCATATTTATCATGCAGTTGCATCGCCACCTTGCGTGACCCTCCATAGCTTGATAAATTTCGAGTAACACAACACATCACAAATCGCTGTCTTGCATTACTGTGCCCCAGGGAGGCGTTCCATGGGTGGTGCGTGGGTGCATTCCCAGATTTACCATTACTGTTAGACCTGGGAAGCATCAAAATGCTGCGCCTCCCCCGGCGAGGCGTAACAAGGAAAGATATCTTTATTTCTCTTTGTTTTTTTCTCTTTCTATGTGTGCTGCATTCTGCAGCAGTTTGTGTGCCAGTGCAAGGAAAGGACAGGAATGTGCAGTATAATGTTAAATACGTCACATTCCTGCCCTTTCCCTTTCACACAACGCAGTGTGGCACGGTAGCTTGCTGCACTGAGCTGCGCGGCATGAAAGTTTGATAAATCTGCCCCCGTGCTTAATTTTTAAAAGAATGAGCACTGGTGCCCAAAACTCTGCGTAGAAGCCCACGGCCGATGCAATTATATGTCATCGCGCCGAATGCCAAGGCTGTATAGTGTGGAATCCACCTTAGGTCTTTTTAATCCACTATCAGACACACCCTGCTCCTTTATCTCACTCCTGCATTCACCTTTGTGACGGTATTTCCATCTTTTTCTTGTTCTTCCTTTCCCCTTTGTGTATTGTTTCCTCTCTTTCTTGCAGTCAGTATCTGATGAGGACAAATTAGTGCCCAGATCACAAAAATAAGTGCTGGTGCCCCCACCGGCAACCACAGGCTCAAAGTAGCCACTGGTTATACGATGCATTCAGCGGCATTTATCATTTTTGCTCTGGGCCATGGTCCATGTTTCCTTTCACAATAACAACCTCAGTGCGGTTATCTACTTCCCACAGGTGCATATGATTGTAGCGACAATAGTCTTTTTGTTAACATTTTAATTCCTGGAATTTACCCTTTTACTTTTTATACCGTCCAGTGTTGCTGCTAGTCATGATTTATTCTTTGCGCTTCTCCATCAGATAATTTACTGAAGTTAGTTATAGTCATTTTCCTCAAAACGGACTTGCATGATATATTGCTTGCAGTTTACTCTTGGCTCCTTCGCTTGAAATATTGCCTTTGGAGCAGAATGAAGTTAACCTGATGGAAACAAATGTTTAACGGAAAAAAACCGCAGGCGACCTGTCAAGAAGATCCCAAACACATATTTGTAATTCCTTTCGTGGTTTGTCACAGTCAAACAAGGCAGTTTTTCAGGCTCAACTAAAGCAGTTATCCTTAATTTTCGAGTGAAGAGGTTAATGCTTATTTTTTTAAACAGTAATACAACTTAGGGTTCAGATTTTCAACTTATCGGACTGCCAGTGCTGCTGTAGAATGCTCTAGTTGCCCCAGAGCAGCTTAATAAGTTCTTCCCAAAAATTAGTGCAGGTGATGTCACCTGCAACCACTGGCACAAAGAAAGCACCGCAAGAAATTTTTCGTATAGATTTACAAATGCATGCAACTTTGATTAAACATAAAAGGGCATATTTATTAAGAAAACACGCAGCGCAGCAAGTCACCTTCCTGGATGCATGAAAAGGAAAGGGCAGGAATGCGCCCTACTTAACCATTTACGGTTCATTCCTGTCATTTTCCAGCGCTGGCGCATAACATGCTGCCTACTGTCAAAGCAGGTACCCTTGCACTATGGTGAAAGGGTACCTGCTTTGTAGGCAGGATTGTTTTTGTGCAGGAAGGGACACCTTCCTGCAGAAAAACATTCCCCTGAGGCATTTTCCTCGTTCTATGTGTGTTGCAGAATGCCTCCCTGGGGCAGAGTAACGCAGCACAGCGATTTGCTCTGCATTGTGTGACTCTAGATTTATCAAACCGTGCAGGTCACACAAGGTGGCCTTGCGTGGCTTGATAAATCAAACTTAAGAGTTGTGTCGCAGTTGCGCCCTGGTGCATGGTGCAAAGGTGACGCTAATCTTTAATAAATATTCCCAAATCATAAGGCCCTTCCTAGCTAATTAGTTGCCAAAAAAGGTAGGTAAAATACATGTTGTTCCATTGTGATCACACCTGAATTTCAATATGCATATCCTGTTTTTGGTGTAAGAGCAATGATAACAGTACCTAGGATTTTCAGAATAATCCCCTTTGTTCAGTGCTTTATCTAACAATGAAATCAAACCTACAAAATAGTAAGTAATTTCAGTGTTTTCTTTTTTAATGAAAGTATATTACTTCTGCTCTTTTTCAAGCCTTTTAAAATCTTCACCTATCTCCGTTGACAAAAATTACATGCAATTGGCTTTGTCAATGCCTCATTTTGTCCATTATTACCCTAACTTGCATTTTAGGGAATAAATAAGATTTACATATGTTTATTCCCATTTTTTTCTCATGAATGTTTTCCTTTATTTCATTGTTGTATTTTATTTCATATGACTGCTCGTATGCTGAGTATTTTGTTTTGTTTTCATTCTACAGGACTGGTGTTTGCAAGATATGGTCAGTCATGGAAGGATGTTAGGAGGTTCTCACTCTCCACTCTGAGAGACTTTGGGCTGGGAAAAAAGTCCCTGGCAGAGAGAGTGACGGAAGAGGCTGGATTTCTCTGTTCTGCATTCAAGTCCAAGGATGGTAAGTTTCTACCAGTGAAGAGCATCACACTCTCCAGCAAATCAGTTGGTAGCATGTCTCCCTGTGGTAGAAGATTGTTGCAGGGATGCAATTTGGAGGTCTCCAGAGAATGCAATTCTTAACTGTGGCTTCACGAACTCACATTTACAGATAGGACAGTGGCAGGGAAGAACCCAATCAGGTCTCTCCCAGACCAGTGTTTACTTTCTGCATTTTCATCCTCCTTGCCCCCAGCCCATCAGCATTAAAAATGAGGATGCTATGGGAACAAGAGATAAAGAAAACCCAACTCTTCCCTTTTCTAGCCCCTTAGTGTCATCCCATTTACCCCAGAGTAAGTGGGGTGAGGACAAGAGTGAAAATATTTCCTCTCTCTCTCACCTCACCACACAGTGGCAAAGGGAGTAAAAGTGAGGCAAAGATGAGCCTAGCTCTGCCACCATTAGGAGATCGTGAAGCGCAGATAAGATGGAAGGCCTCGACAGTTTCAGCTTCTTCTTTTGAACTTATGCTGCACCAAAGCAAGAACAGCTCTATTACTGAGAGTTCCTCTTTCCCTGGTACTGCAGTGGTCCTGCAGAACCTGCTACCATTCCACCATGTGATGCACCAGAGTGGCTCTCAATCTCAGTACTGGTACCCGAGTTAGAGTGGGAAACGGTGACATTCTGGAGACAGAGCTATATTAAGCTCTACTCTGCCAGTCATTGTCGCAGGTACTGGCATGCTCTACTGCGCACGGACCATAGGCACTACTTGGGAACAGAAGGAAAAACGTGGGCGAATGAGGCTATACCTAGGCATCTGAGGTTCCACTATGAATAGAAGACTGTGCTTAGGCATTTGAGGTAGCTCCTGTGCATAAATTGCATTATGTTTGTATAACCTGTATATGCTTTGCATAAGTCTGTATACGTGCAAAGGTAACTGGGTTTTAAAGGGACTACAATAGAAATAATACTCTATTACAAATAACTGTGTCGATAATATGCGGCTATACTTAGGCAAATGAGTGTGTACATGTACATGTATGATGGCCATGTCTATATATGATTGTTGTGCCTGCGCATTTGAGACTGTGGCTGGGCATTGAAGGCTGTGTGTGAGGCTGAAACTGTCTATTTGCTATGCAATGGTGTACTTGAGCACATAAGGCTCTTTTTGGTATTGTATGCTTGTGTCTGGTACATGATGGTTGTATCTAGCCTAAGTTGTTGTGTCCTTAGCATGTCAAGGATGCACCCCAAGAGCATCATGGTAGCAACTTCCTATAGGGCTGCTAATTAAAGTATCTTATTATTTGCTTTGAAAAAAAGTTGGTCTTCCTTTGATAATTGTGCAAATATGTGTCATTTTTCCTTTAATGATTTCACTTCCCATGCTAATATTAGGCTCAAAGATTATGGGAATATGCATCCTGTAATGAGACTGGGGAAAAGGGTCAAGTACATTTCCTGAGATGCCATTATAATGAGGCAAGGGGCATAGGACTAGTGACATCACTTCAACTTCTGGATTATGGTGAATTAACATCCAGGGATTATAGTATCTCAAATTATGGCGGGACAGTTTGATTTATTTATTCGGGAATCCAGACTTGAGCATTACGCGATCCATACTCTAATGTGTTTCTCCTTTGCCTGTGTCTCTAGTAGCAGACCATCCTGCTCTGTGCTTAAATATTGCCATGGCAGGAAGAGCACTGGAGAGCTCACATATTCCGTTGCATCAAACAACCTAATTTGCTTCATGTGGCTTCATTAAGAGCTCTCTTGATTTAGATGCAGATATACTGGGTGAAGAATGGGATTGTGGTCGGTATCCCTGCACCTAAATCTGGAGATTAGAAGCTATTTCCAATAGGAATGGGAGTAATGTGCGCACTGGAAACCAAACCTGTTTGGTCTATAAGGTCAGATCAATTCATCAACAAACATCAGGCATTGCCCCTTGAGCACAGCCATAAGAGACTGCTGCCTCCAAGTCCTCTGCTGCCTATGGACGCGGGCCGACGCAGATAAGGCTATGGAGCTAACTAAGGTGATGCCTAGGAGCATCAATCCTCGCCAGTCATCGAACCCCAACCAATCCAAGGGCAATGAGCATCACCACTTACACCTGAAGCCTGTGCCGAAGGCAACCCCTAAGCTGGCACTGAAAATCCTGTCGATGTTACAAGCTTAGTTGACAGCAGTATCTGAGGAATTGCAGGTACTGATTCTGCAGCGACTCCCAGAAAAGCTTGACGCCATGCCAAACCATCTCTTCATCCCATCTCTAGGAAAATCGCGGTGAAATCACCTGCGCCAAAGCTGTTAAGAGACACTTCCGCAGGAGAAGGCCTGTGTAGAATCTCCACATAAAAGAGGGTAATACAGACGTGTAAGTGATGTCTAAATGTATTGGTGTTCTCACAGAAGAAACTACATTCGCCTCCCGTATCTGCAGCAGCTCTCCTGTACTGGCTGTAATAGCATATTCAACTCATAACATTCTGTCTCCAGAATCTAGAGTGAAGAATGTTGGTAGAGGAGACAACACAAGCTGCATCACACAATACCACGGCCTGCTTTTGAAGGTGAACCCACCTCGGAGGCCCCTCTGTAGCCGGCACCTAAGAAATACCAGGACGGGGAACAAGCATTCTTCCTTATATTGCACCTCCTCTTCCCCCACCTCTAATACCAGCTCCACCTCCACCACCAAGTTTACACACCCACTACAACCTTTGGCTCCACAAGAGTGACCTGAGGGGTACTCACATTCAGATCCGTGCTTCAACCAATATTATCAGTACTTAGACCCAAGGCCCACTGATGACTACTGGAAGATTGTAATGTCATCCTCCCCTCGAATCCTGACCACTACCCGGTTTGGGCATCCCCACCTGAGGATACCACTGCCTACATGAGGTCATTCAGAGGGCCGTAGCGTATCACAAAGTCAACACACAAATTATTCTGTGGGAAGGGACTTACTGGTGAGGAGACTTTCCAAATTCAAAATCTTGCTGAGGATTGAGTGCATTCTCCTATCTTCTCCAGAGAACTTTGTTAAGCTATAGTAACACCTAGGATTGAGAAAAAATATAAACCCTCACCTAGGCACCCTATCTACATCAAAAGCCAGATTTCTCTTGGCTCCTTGGTAGTCCACACTGCTGCCAAACCCACAGGTAACGTCCCACTGCCAGATAAAGTAAAAAGAGTGCTGCAGCTAGCAAAGCAGGAGCCGTAGGAGCAGCCACACATTGGCACATAGCCAAGTCTGTCGGGCTGCTTTCAAGATATGCCAGGCTCCAGTGGGAGGAGACGCAGTAACTTCTAAAACACTTCACAGAGTAATACAGGAAGATGGTGTCGCCTCTCGGTGAGAAAACAACCTGAAGTTTGCCTACAGCGGCCCCTAATGTGAGAAATGGTGGCCCACGAAGGAGCGGGAGAGGTCCCCTGAGTTCTACCCCCTCCTTGTACCTTTGGACTCTCCTGAGGCGATATGTGGTGGTGGCCTTTCAAGTCTCCTATTCCCGCGATTTTGGTTCGTGATCTTCTTATGGACCGTGTACTTTGCTGACCTTTGGAGCCTGAATCAATCATGGCCGCTGCCCGGTGGAGCTGTTTTATCAGCTATGGAGGAGATTAGGCTCTGGTTCACCCCTCGGCCATCACCTACCCAGCCGGACATTGGACATGGTTTCCTCAGTATCTCCGCTGTGACTCCTTTCCTCCCCTGCCCTCCGACGAATTCCACCCCCTGAAGTACTTTCTCCTTGCTGGTTTACCTGACCGGATTTGCATTCCCTACCCCTTTTACCCCCCTCCCTTTGCCCCTTAGGACCTGTGTCTTAGTTATTCTATGCGCTAGTAACTCACGTTATTGTGTAACACTGTCTGTTTTCCCTATGTCATACTTGGCTCCCGTAATTGTTGATATCTTTGTAACCTGTAACCTGAGACCTGAGCAACATGGCTGATGCCCGGTGGAGCTGCTAGACAGCTATAGAGGAGATCGGCCCTGGTTCACCCCCTCGGAAGTCACCTACCCAGCTGGACATTGGGCATAGTTCTCCTTGTCTCCCCACTATGCTTTCTTCCTCCCTCAGACGAATTATTGTAACTTTGTTTTCTTTCCTGTGTATTATTATGCTTTTGTAACGGATGTAATTTGTAACTTGTAACTCAATTGATCCTCATGTAAAGCGCTCTGATACCTCCGGGTCTAGCCAGCGCTATATAAAACTCTTCAAATAAATAAATAAATAAAATAAAAACCTCTAACCGATATCAAGATGATTTGGGAAGGAAAACCACTAATACAGTCAAGCAACTGGATCCCAACAGTAGGCACAAGTGCAAAGGAATCACTTATGGTGCCCCTCAGCAAAGCTTCATTGCAGATTCCCTCAAGGCACAGACATATCCGCCTGCCTCTTGGTAATCCTGAAGTATGTGAACACAGGCCATAGCAGCCGCTGACCTGGTGGGCTTTCAAGCCACCCACTACTCTAAATCTGCCTCTAAACCTCCACTCCCTTGACCCACATTAGTAGGAGCCTTTATGAGTAACCCAGCAGTGGAGAGCAGGCCACTAATCACTTCTCCAGTGATGTGGTAATGACAGCAGTTAAAAGAACTTGGTAATTGTAAGGTACTAGTGATGGCACTGAATTGTTAGCACGATTTGTTCTGCAGTGTGCCACTCTGGAAACTCAACAACTAGTAATTTGAGGCTTGCCCAGTCACTGCTGATTCTCTCTATCTCACTTCTGTTGGCTTCCTCCTCTGGCCTGGGTTGCTCTGGGTTGCTTTGATGAGCAAATTTTAAGTAACAAATTAGAATCTAATAGTGAAAACAGGCAGCAAGCCATTTTCCTATCAATAATCTTGCATACATCGCAAGTGTGGCTGCTTTACTGATGTCCATGTACAACACACTGTGCATACTGAGCCATCTCTTAGAGGCTCAATAATATAGGGGACACAAGATGTAAAGAAACAAAGTGATTTTGTCCAGGATCACGCAATTTGATGAATTGTGAAATTTGGGATTCAAAGTTGGCCTCCATATCTTGACCCTATAATTTAGCCACTGCTCCTCATTACATTATCGGTTCCACCCTTGTATGATTCCTTTACCAAGAAAGGCACCAAAATCTTACCAAGCCATCCAATATGAGTTCGGTAAACCTGAAGTGGCCAGGTCTGGACCATTATTGTTCCGGACACAGCCTCCTATGTTTGTAATGTTTTCATTAAAATAAATTATCTAAGATTAATATTTTTCATATAGTCACATAAATGTAATTCATGAGCACATTGGAATAATGATACAAGAGTACTGGTTGAAGTACTGTAGCAAAAGGTAGACTTTGCTCCTTGATTAGAGCTCTCTCATGCTTACCTTTTGATCACCAATGTAGTTGGCAGTGTACTTTTAAATGCACTATTTTGTCTTATTTGAAAAGAATTGTGAGAAGAAAATCCCTTAAAGGCCCTTTCATGTAGCTTGACTCCGACACCTCTAGTGACCCTTTCAATTCTGCACGGTCAATTTATTAAATGGATATTTTGAATTTTAGAATCTAGGGCATATTAGCAAGACCGGCGATAAAATTATCGCCGCTTTAGCGGCAGGAAACTGCCGCTAAAACGGCGATAATGGGCTTGCTAATATGCGTTATAAAATTCCAATAGAAGCCCAGGTTAGATGTCCTGCACATGTAACCTGGGCTTCTATTGAATTTCTATAACGCATACTAGCAAGCCCAGTATCGCCGTTTTAGCGGCAGTTTCCTGCCGCTAAAGCGGCGATAATTTTATCGCCGGTCTTGCTAATATGCCCTCTAGAGGCTATATTAGCAAGACCGCGATAAAATTATCGCCGTTTAGCGGCAGGAAACTGCCGCTAAAACGGCGATAATGGGCTTGCTAATATGCGTTATAGAATTCCAATAGAAGCCCAGGTTAGATGTCCTGCACATGCCGTTGTAGCGGCAGTTTCCTGCGCTAAAACGGCGATAATTTTATCGCCGGTCTTGCTAATATGCCCCCTAGGGGCTATATTAGCAAGACCGGCGATATAACATCGCCGTTTAGCGGCAGGAAACTGCCGCTAAAACGGCGATAATGGGCTTGCTAATATGCGTTATAGAATTCCAATAGAAGCCCAGGTTAGATGTCCTGCACATGGCGTTTAGCGGCAGTTTCCTGCCGCTAAAACGGCGATAATTTTATCGCCGGTCTTGCTAATATGTCCTAGGGGCTATATTAGCAAGACCGGCGATACAGTCATCGCTCGTTTTAGCGGCAGGAAACTGCCGTAAACGGCGATAATGGGCTTGCTAATAGCGTTATAGAATTCCTATAGAGCCCAGTGTTAGATGTCCTGCACATCTAACCTGGGCTTCTATTGGAATTCTATAACGCATATTAGCAAGCCCATTATCGCCGTTTTAGCGGCAGTTTCCTGCCGCTAAAACGGCGATAATTTTATCGCCGGTCTTGCTAATATGCCCCTAGTTTTAAATTCTCAGGCTCTCCTCTCAAGTTCTAAAGTCAAAATCACTCTGTTCATTCATGCACAGGTCTGGCGACTGGGCTGTCCATCCATGTTCCATATTTTTTAAAGCCAGGGATGTTTGTAAATGGTCCTTAGTTTATAAGCTGAGGGCTTCCTGCACATGTCCCTTCCGAGCTAGCCCAGAGCTGCTGGTTCATGTCTCTTTAAAAATGGAGCTAAGACAAGATTGACCAGATCTTTGGTTATCAGAAGCTCTTTTGAACCTTTAGGCCCATAACTGCATTTCATGTTGGTTCTCCTGTGCTTTCTCTTTGCAGGCCGTCCATTTAACCCACATCTCATGATAAACAATGCTGTGAGCAATGTGATCTGTTCCATCATTTTTGGGGATCGCTTCGAGTATGAGGACAAACATTTCCGGAAAGTGCTGAAACTATTTGAGGATATAATAAGCGCTGGCACTGATGTACTTTTGCAGGTAAGTCAGGAATATTATTACAGCACAGATTACTAGGTATTCTGCAGCAGTAAAGTAACTTTGGTTTTAATTGCTATTATTTTAAGAATTCCGTAACAATTGTTTTGACAAACAGAACGATTATGGGTGTTATATATGTAACTGCAGGCTAACAGAATGACAAAGCAATTTACAGAAACAAATTTCCTTCCTTCAGCTGTTGTTCTAGTATTCTGTATGTGTAATTAGCAATAATCAAGAATCCCCAGGGCTCAGGATGTCCGCAACTCCAAATTGAATCTTATATGTCCTGTTAAGTCACTCTTAAAAATGCAAGTATTAGTATCCAGACCAAACATGTTTAATACATTCCCTGAACTGAAGATTTTCCCTGGAATCCATCCAATTGTAAACAATTTTCCACAATATAAATTAGTGTACCTGACTTTCACCTCTAAAAAGTATGTTTGCTAATATTTTTTAATTACGACTGTTTTCTCTCTGGTAACATGCAGGAGAAATCAAATACAACATTGTGATTTTTACATTGTGGCTGGAAGTAAACAAGAATGAATAATTCCTGCATTTTTTTGCCTGGAGAAATGCATCAAAGTATGGATCCATATAATCTTTCAATTTCCTCTAGACATTGCTTTCTCTTATATCTGTGACCCAAGAAGTATTTGGGAGAAAAAGTGCAACACATGACCTTTAATTAATGAATATAAACTACTATCAGTAGTGTGCCTTTTCCCAATCTTTTTGAAAAGAAAGGGTGCCTATGAAAGACAAGACATCTCTCAGATTCGGAAAATGGAGAAACTTTAGAGGGACCAGAAACCTACTGTCGATATTTTGGACATAAAAGCTGCTTTCCCAGCTCTTAGATGCATTGTTCGACGTGAGCAACAGGCAGTAAGAGACCACTTGTTTTTAATTTCCCCTTGTGTTTAATTTCTAAAAAGGAGGATATTAGTTCATGTAAGGAAAATTGTTTATTATATGGTGTGGTTGTGTGACATTACTGTGAACTTGCAAACCCGTCTTGGATCCCGTCAGTTTCGTTTGCAAAACCTTAGGTCAAACCTGGATAGCTGTGGCTTCGAGCAGTCAGACTTTGTCAAAGGAAAAAGTTGAATGAAAAAGGAATACTCTGACAAAAGAGAGGGGGAGACTGGGAACGGACAAAGGTCCAGTGCACGTGCTCCAACACAAAGTATAATCCAAAAAGGGGGGATAACTGTTCCTGAAGAAGAAAGGGGGAGTGGGAGAAGTCTAGGGTATAGATAGGAGAGTCAGCAAGACTCTTACTTGATGCCCTCACACATCCCAAGGGATGTCATGCTTCATCATAGGGCGGTTGCTCTTTGTCGGGCCGGCGTTCTGACAGACGAAAGGATGGGTGGGTGCGCCCACACGAAGCGACCACCTAACCTCTGTGATGGTCCTGCAGCCTTTCGCCTTGACCCAGGGGGCATTTCCCCCATGCAGACGAGGTTGGATTACTCAAGATAGGATCCAATAGGTGGCACCACCCCACTTTAGAGAGGGCCGTTACACACTTCCACTCACATATTATTATTTTTTCTGGTCCTAAAGAAACACCAAGGATCTCTGTCTGAGACCGATAGGGGCACGAAACATGTTGACCCATTAAACATAAAACTATTTCCACTTATGTCCACATCTGACTATCTAGGGTCATTATAACCCTCTAGTAGCACCAACCATCTGGTTTGTTAATTTTGGCAGAGGAATCCACCTATTAAATTGACACAGCATCGATTTCCTCTAGTCAATTTTAGATTCACTCACTTCTTTATGAGCACTGCCTCCCACGCATCATATGGCGAGAAACTTAAAAGATCTCTGCTAAAGTGACCCTTCGGGGGACCCGTAGGGCATTGCAGCACTGGCCCAATGAGGAGCAACTGCCCTATGATGAAGCATGACATCCCTTGGGATGTGTGAGGGCTAAAAAAGTCTAAAAAGTCTAAAAGTAAAAAAAAAAATACAACACTTACAGGCACATGCATCAAGGTAGGATTTTGATGAGTCCTTATTTGCGATTATTAAGGAATCGCAATTAAGGACTCACAAAAGCCTATGCATGCAGGAATCGCTATAAAAATAGCGATTCTACACATTCTTATTTGCGACTCGCAAATTGCGAGTCGCAAATAAGGAATGGCTTCCCATACATTCCTATGGGCCTACAGGCCCATAGGAATGAATGGGAATTGCATGCGCAATTTGCGAGTACCAATAGGTCCTCGCTAATTGCGCATGCATTTAAGTAGTGCAAGGGTGTCAAAAGGACACCCTATTGCACCCTGAAATTGATCTGTGCACATATGTTGCGCACACACATGTCCCAAGGGCATGTGTGTGTATATCCATAAATTTGAAAAATGCACTTTAGTGCATTTTTCAAAGTTTCCGCTATTTACCATCTAATATGATTTCGCGGAAAATAGCGGGCCCAAATAGCGAAATCGCTATTTTAAAAGGCATCTAGCATTGCATTTAAGGAATCGCAATTTACGATTCCTTAAATGTAATCGAATTTAAAAAATCGCAAATAATTGCGATTTTTTAAATTGCGAGTGGCAAGTTGTTTCATGCATCGCAAAAGCTAATTTTGCGATCGCAAACGGCCGATTTTTGCAATTCGCACCGTTTGCGATCGCAAAAAGCTTTGATGCATGTGCCTGATAGAAAATACGACACAGATTTTTAAAAGTAGCTGTATTATTATAAATTATTAGACACCAAAATTACCAAAATCCACTGAATGACTCCAGGGAATATAAATCACTGTTTTTCATTCAAATTGCAAACAAGCATTGGATACTAACGCTGTTTGCGGTTGCTTGTAAAACTTTTGAATATTTTTTTTTAGTTGTGTTCGGGTATTTCGGTCAGCTTTGGGTGACCAACTCTGACAGGGAGCAAGTAACAGGGACCAATGAGGCTTGGCAGGGCAGTTATCTTACAGTCAAAGCAGTCTCCAGTCTAGTTCAAGGCTCTATGTGCAAACCGCTATTGACATCAGTGGAGTGGTACTGATGCTGAGGATAAAGGATTTTGAAAGATGCTGAGGAGGCTGATCTGGTGATGGGGGTCGTCCTGGGGCCACCCTTCAGTCTACGAACATGATGGGGTGACTCTGGCCACATGGGTCGATGCCAATTGAAGTCCAGCTAAAAACCAGTTGGAACTGGTCTACTGGTCTTTGGTTACAGCCAAACCAGTGGTTTCCTTTAACTCAGACTAGTGTCTGGCTTGAATTACCAAAATGCACTCTCCTGGATCCAGCAGACCCTGCTGCAACTTTTAAGTATCAAGACTCCATCTCTCAGGCTGCTCTTTGGCAGTCCATGGCAGTCAATCGATTGTGGATACCAACTCGCCAAAACAGGCTTCTTTAGCTTTTGTGGCCCTGTATCTGTAAAAGGATGTCAGCTAAATGGCTCTTAAAGTCAGGCCTACTGTCTGGGGCTCATGGATGACGTTTCCTTGAGCAGGGTACCACAGGCACAGGCCTCTCTTTGCTAGCCAAAGGGTCAGCAGCTGCAGTCCAGTCTTTGGTGCAGCCTCTCTTTGCTGATCCAGGAAACAGTAGGGCAGTGCTTCTTCATTCCTCTCTCCAATGTAGATGCAATCTGAGGTCTGGGTGCCACTTTTATGCTCATAACTTGCCCTTGGGAGGCGGTGACTATTAGCCAATGGGTTACTGGGTCCCCTCCAACCTGATGACAGCTTCCTGCAAAGTGTGGCATGTTGGTATCCCAGAATGTAATGTTCTCACAAGATGGCAGAACCCCTCTCTTGATTTGTGGAGCTTGGTAGCCACACTAGAGGTGTGGTTACCTGGGGAGTACATCCCCACAGGAAAACCGGTTTGGTAACTGTTTCCTCCTCTCTGTCCCAGACGCCAATCTGTCTACGAGAACGAAACAGCAGCTTCTCTTGTGTGTGTCCACCATTGCCCTTCAAAGTCAGCCTCCCCTTTGAAGCTCGTCTTTTGGGCTCACACCACGTTTGGGCTTCCTATCAGGGAGAGGCAACACTTCTTCCAATGGCACGCCCTTTGTGTTCCTTGCTGAGAGTCGTTCACACCTCCCTCCATGGGGCTAGAAGGCTGTCTTGGGGCCATCAATCATATACGGTCACTGGGAAACCTGGGTAACAGAGTGGCTACTTTCTAAAGTTGCCATTTACTTTTACAATAAATTTGACTTGGCTATCAAAATGGGCTTAATGTAAAGATTCTTTTGATACCGTGAAGTACTAACTTTCGTAGTCCCATTCAGAAGTTAGCAGAACTGAGTTGTCAGCATGTAACCCTGTTCTCGCCATTGGGGCTAATAGCCTTTCTACAGCAAAAAATTTAATGTTGGGTTTTTACAGTTAAGACATAAAAAAAAAAGTCCTACTTTTAAATATGCAGCACCATTCCTTAAGCTTAATGTGTCTACGTTAGGTGTGACTTATATAGATTAAAAAAGGAAGGTCTGGACACTGTAATTAGTTTAAATATCAAAGTCAAGTTAGCTTTTTGAAAACTGCTCTGCCAGCCAGAAATGGCAGGCTTGAAGTCTTGCTTTGCTTTATCACACCTGTGGTGGCATAATAAGTGCCGCAGTCCTGGTGGGGCTCTTTAACTTACAGGCCCTGGGTACCCCTGGTACCATATAAAAGGTATGTAAAAGTAAGGTAACTTATGCTAATTGTTGGTGAGCCAATCAGACATATACTGTTTAAGGGTCAGAGCACTGGCACTGAAATCTAGTTATCAAGATTCAGTGCACTCTCCGAGTCAAAAATCAGCAGCATCCGTCTAAAACCTTGGGGGTGATCATGCAAAAACAGGCAATGCCTCACAGTTCAATATAAGAGAATTTGGGAAATGTTCAGAAAGATCTTCTGTCATAAATAAAAAACATAGTTCCTGATTAAGAAATAATGTTATGTGAGTATATCTTACTCCTGCAAATTCAGCAGTGTCTCACAAATAAGCTAGGAATGAGACACAGCTACTCAGAGAGCATGCTTTGTTATTGAAATCATCTTTTAAAGAGAATTTGAAGAAGCACCTGTAAGATAATTCATAAAGGAAATGCTTATGTTAATAGGGATCGATTGTAGCTTCATACAATTATGAATTTGTGGAAAAGTCAAGCAAGCAGTTTAAAAACTGGACCATATGCTTTAAAGTGGCCATCCAAATCTACCATATTACCTTCCCATTGCCCTTCTCTTTCTTCAAATATTCAGCGCATTTTTGTTTCTCAGACATGGTTATTTAAGGACAATTGTACTTTAAATGTATTCAGGACTGCCACAAGGGGTGCTAGAAATGCAATCAATTGAAAAACATAGCATTATAGATTCATACACTTCCATCTTAAAAAATTGAATTGTTCCCATTATGAGATATCCAGTTTTCGCTGAGTACATCCTTTCTGGATGATAAACGTACATAAAGCTTGAGATCTGGTAAGCTTTCAGTCCATTAGTATCTAGTGTAATTCATAGTTTTCATAAACGAGTATCTTTCCAAGCCATAACTGCAGTTTTTCCAACATTAATTTAACAGATGTTGTACCAAAGTAATGACTTCAAAATATCAACTTGCACTATTTGTACTCCCTATGTATGTACCTTGACAATTTTGTGTAGGACAACTGATATATGTTCAGGTCAGGGCCGGACTGGCTGTAGCGGGCACTGGGCGTTTCCCCGGTAGGAAAGAAGGCTGGGGGCTGGTTTTGCAGCAGTGCTACAAAAGCGGCAGCGGGAGTGTTGCTTCCCACTTGCACCCTGCTCCTTAGGGGCTGGCCGTGCTGATTGCCAGGTCTGGTTTCAGTTCCCAGTCTGCCCATGGTAGGTGGTAAATATATGCACAGGCCTGTGGGTGGGGTGAGAGGTAAGAGTTGAGTTGAGTTGGGGCGGAAGAGTAGAAGAGGAAAGGGGAAGGTGTTTTCTGGAAGTGGGAGCATTGTATGCACACCCCTGTCAGAAAAAACAGGGAATGTGGCTTGGCTTATGCTATAGCCAAAACCTGATGCAATTTTACAGTAGAATACACGCGCCCAGAAACATCGTGTGCAGTAAAGCCAACCCACTTGATATCAGTTAGAGCTGAATTTAGTGACGTAATTTCACTCTGCCTGTCTCGTATTGGGGATGTATATTGTTCGTTGCAGAACTTTTACTGGTCCATAATTTGACCGATAACAAGAGCTCCTGCTTTTATGGTATTTATTTGTTTTACATTAGCGACTGTATTTATCCATATTTATTTTAGTGCTCCCTTTATCTTTTATCCATATATATTTTGTGCTTAGTGTAAAAAATAAAGCTGCAAAAGCTATAGTTCCACATTTATTTAACCCACAAATGTTTACTCATGTTTGAATGTCAAATGGATTTTAGCCATTTACAATACAGTACTGTCATTTGAAACCATTTGCATTGTAGAACAGCTCAAACAGCTGCACTGCTGCAGTTATTTAATCTCCATTGAAAAATGTTTTACATTTTTGTAACTCTCCTACCTGTCCACCTGCACAGCTATTGACCTAACACTCATGATTGACAGTAGTGAGAGTCATCCAAAAGAAAACCTAGTGCACATATTCATCCATATTTAAAAGTAAATATAGACAGGAAATATATGGTTTTCTGTCTGTATTTATCTGTAAAAATGGAAAACTGGGTGCCTTACATAGAACCAATTAACATTTGCTGAGTATGTATAAAGCTGAGTCAATTGATCACAAATAAACCCTGTTCTGTAGCAGTCTGCCTTACTACAGGTTATTGTATTCTAATGCATTTGTAACGAGGAGGACGGAGTATTCCTCACATTTGTAATGGAGTACCCCTACCAAAACTCTAAATCAAGCCCTGAATCAATGTATCAAAAAAAACGTTGTTAGCCCTCAGAAAAAAATAATTATTAATTTAAAATAAAGCCTTAATTTTTAAAGTGGTGCATAAACCCATTTCCAATATTGATTCTCTGATAGAGGCTCAATGAAGAAGGCAAAAGTAGTGGTAAAGGGGACATCCTTTATTGAGGTCTTCTAGCAAAACTAACTGTATTGGTGGGTGAATGTCTAATTACAATTCTGGATTTAGGTGGCACAGAAAGTTCCTTTAATAAAGCAGCACTTAATTTAGCGATGTCTTGACATGGAGACATGAGACCTCTATGTTAAAAGAAGTTCTACTTTGGGTAGACCACTCCACTGCAGAAGAGTGTAGTACTCCGTTGGTGATCAACAACAAAACACATGTAGAGTACTTGCTGGTACACTTGTGACACAAGAGTCATGTGCAGGGAGGGCGTGGCCACGGAGCAGATGAGGGAAGACGCTTGAGCCCGGAGCTCCGCGCCGACCCTGCCAAAATCCTGTATTATGGGCACGTACATGAGCCCCTGAGCGACCCACAGATTGGCGAGGCACAGACGCCATAAGAGGGAGTGACGGCGGGCGGTGCCCGTACCGGAATCGCCACGAAAACGGGAGAAAGGTGCGGCGGCCCGGCGGGCCCAAGATGGCGGCGTGGGTGTAAGCCTGGAGCTGGGAGACGAGCTGCTTGAGATCGCGCAGCCTACCTGGGACCGGACTGGGGCAGCGAGTTACCGGCTCCTAGCGGCTGAGCTGGTGCGGAGGCAGGAGCTTGATAGCAGTGAGCGGAGGAATCGTCGCTGGGGCCGGAGACTGCGGCGGTGATGACCGGAGCGGCCCACTAGCGCCCCCGCGCCGGAGTCACACGGGGCGGCCAGCGGAGTGGAGAGGCGCTGGCGGCATCGACACAGAGGCCCTGAGAGGTAGGCGGGATTCAGGAGATCGAGCGATGGGGCGAACACCACCGCGATGAGCAGGAAGAACTGCCGAGCGCCTGGGTGCAGACTGGAGGAGCACCAGTGAAGACAGGCTGTGGAGCGCGCTGGTCCCGGCGCGGGCCCCACAGTGCAAGCTGGCCCTTGGAGTGTGAGGACGCGGACCTCACCAGCCAACCGCGCCGAACACATTGGGGATTGGCGGCGGGGGGCGGCCACCCCCGGGGAGAAGTGCAGAGACCAGGCAGGGAGAACAGCGATACAGAGCCTGGGGTGGAATGGCCCCAACATCGGCCGCTGCGGAGGGGCAGACCGGGTGATAGCGGGGGCCGGGGAGCCGCCCCAAGAGGAGCATGATGGAGGACTGGCCGAACTGTGATGGGCCTGATCTGGTGATCAGAGGGATCGGCCCCGGCAACTGAGAGGCTACGGAGGTTTGCCTGGGGCAGTTTACTGGGCTCCAGTTATTGGGCCAGGGGCATTGTCACCACCCACGCGGAGTCAGGCTGGCGACTGGACCTATAACAGGGCTGTAGCGGTGAGGCAATGGACTATCGGACAAAGGACGCCAGAGGCACACACGACACTGTGAGTGGGGGTGTGGTAGAGTGACATTCGAGAGAGCGGGGATGTGCACACCGCGCCTGGAACACGTGCTGGGGCCCAGATCGTTGCTGATTATGTTATGTTATATATATTTATAGCGCGCACAGATACTCAGCAGAGTGTCCCGGCGCGTACTTGAGAAAAGAAACAAAGGCCAGAGCGTCAGCTAGAAGAGAAGAGTTTTTAGCTTTTTCTTAAAGATCGCCGGGTCCTGGATGCCACGCAGCTCTAAGGGCAGAGCATTCCATGCTAAGGCAGCTTTCCGCACAAAGGAGCTCCCTCCAAGCCAGTGCAAAGAGCGCAAATGAGCGCGTACACTACACCTGCCAGACAGACCCAGCAGTAGTCTGGCAGCAGAGTTTTGAACTACCTGCATTTTATTCAAGAGGTAGCCAGGGATGCCCACATAAAGTGCGTTGGCATAATCAAGGCGGGATAAAATCAAGGCACGAACAACAGTTTCTTTGGCTGGTCTAGGAAGGAGAGGGAGAAACTTCCTCAAAGCTTTCAGGGTGCCAAAACAAGTCCCAGCCAACTTCTTAACCTGGGATGAAAAGGTCAGGTTCTCATTGAACCAGACCCCCAGATTTTTAGCGGCATTTCCCCCTGCACTAGGCAGGGGGAAGCCAGGGGCCATAGCCTCTCTCTGAAATTGGCAGGAAATGTGCCATACAAGAGGACCTCTGACTTCTCTTCATTGCACTTCAGCTGTGCCTGAGCAAGCCAATGAAAAACGGAAGCCAGACAGTGCTGAGCAGAGAGGACTGAATCATCGTCCCTTCCCCACGAAAACAGGAGCTGAGTGTCATCCGCGTAGGCCAACACCTTAGCCCCTAATGACTCCGCTAAATAAACCAGCGGAGTAACATAGATGTTAAAAAGAAGGGGACTAAGGGATGACCCTGCGGAACACCAGTGACCACCCGCTGGGGCACAGAGGCACATGGGGGAAGCCAGACCTGCTGGGTACGGCCTTCCAAAAGACCTAATCCAGCCCCAGACAGACCCGGATATACCAATCTCCAGGAGGCGGTCCAGAAGCAAGGAGTGGGGCACTGTGTCGAATGCCGCCGAGAGATCCAGCATAACCAGTGCGGCTCTCCCGCCGGCATCCAGACACTCACGAATCGCCTCTGACACCTCTAACAATACTGATTCCGTGCTATACGAAGCCCGAAAACCAGATTGGGCCGGGTGTAACAAACCCGATGCCTCGATGAACTTAGTAAGCTGATTAGTGACCACCTTCTCACAAACCTTAGCCAAGCTAGGCAGAAGCGAGATTGGACGGTAATTTCCAGGGATCAGCGGGTCAAGGGATGGCTTCTTAAGGAGAGGGAGAATCTGAGCCTGCTTCCAGGACGCCGGGACTGAAGCCTCCCGCAAAGACATGTTAACAATTGAGTTAACTTCGGGGTTGATGGTATCAGCCACAGCGGCCAGAAGTCTTGCAGCACAGGGGTCAGTTGGAGAGCCTGACTTCAAAGCCTTAAGAATTTTGAGGGAGCAGGACAGATCTATAGGCTCAAAGGTTGACAATGTGTTAGCAGGGCCAGCTGCAGTCTGGCCAAACGGAAAGGCCGTAAGTACCGTGGATCCGGAGGAGAAAGTAGCTTGTATCATACAGATTTTGTCCAAGAAAAATTTTGCCAGAGTATTACACCAGGATTCCGAAACTGGCGTAGCGTGGGCCTGAGCACTAGGAGACATAAAGCTTTCAACAATAGAAAAAATTTCCTTAGAGTTATTGTTGGCCTGGTCGATACGTGAAGCAAAATAGTTGCTTTTAGCGACCGCTATGGTGGCATAGTAGCTTTTTTGTTTTGTTCTAAGTGAATGTTTCGCCATAGGACAATAACCACTAAAACGCCATATTCGCTCCAATTTTTTACATTCATGCTTCAGGGCTTTCAGCTCTGAGGAAAACCAAGGTTTGGAGGGGGAGTCTCTTGCCAGTTTAGGCCGACACGGTGCAGATAGAGCAGACACCGAGTCGGAGATCCAGTCAGTGAACTTAGACACATTCCCCTCCAGGTCTTGCTGAAAAGAAGGCCGAGATACAGCCAAAGTGCTAATGAACTGGATAGGGTCAATTTTACTAAAAGTAGGAGGGCGATGGCAGCAAGCCTGTCGAGCGGGCTGAGAGACTTCCCAAGAAAAACAGATAAGAAAATGGTCCGACCAAGAGACAGGCACCAGCTTGACCACCTGAATGGGAAAATTGGAACAAATGGGGTCTAAAATATGGCCCCCTTGGTGGGTAGGATCAGTAACCCATTGAAAGAGTTGAGCCGATTGAAGGGAGTCAAGGAAATCAGCAGAGTCTCTGGCCTCACATTGTTCAAGATGAAGATTCACATCTCCCAGAACCAAGTAATGGGAAAAACGCAGTGCTCGCTCAGCCATCGCGTCCCCACAAGATTTAAGAAAGGCACCAGCCGGGCCGGGGGGACGGTAGATGAGGGAGCCACCTAATGTGAAATGGGCCGAGAACTGTATGCTGAAATCCAAAACCTCGCACTCCCCCCAAAGGCTAGAAGCTTCGCTAAGGAAAGCCCAGCAATCCCTATACAGAATAGCCAGGCCACCCCCTCTGCCCACTCGGCGGTCCACACGATGAAACTTATAACCAGCAGGGGTAACCAGCGCAACAATAGGGTTGGATGAAGTATCCAGCCAAGTCTCAGTGACAAACAACAGATCTAGTGAGTTGTCAGAGACCAGGTCGAAGACATCCACATAATGCTTTCTCAGGGATCTAGCATTGATGAGAGCAGCTCTAATACCCAAACCCTTTAAAGATTTAATAGGCAAATGGCTAGGGGAAAACTCTAGTGTCGGCGAAAACCCACACTCAAAGCAAGCAGAGTCCGGATTCAAGAGCATAGCGCAACCGCTATGTAAAGGGCAAGCGGGAGACCAAAGAGATTTTAAGAACTCACCCGATAGCTGAGGACATAACTAGCAGAAGGCCCGACGCGGGCAGCATAACTGGCCCTGGCCGTTGACTTGGCGCTGACGGGCGCAGACGGGCTTGCCTTAGGCGCGCCTTCGGCGCGCCAGCGGCGCGCCCGCTGCGCTCGTCCACTGCGCATCCGAGTAGAGGCCATTAAGTAGGGTTGAATGAGGACGGCATGCAGCATGCAGCGACTAGAGCGCTGACCGCGAATGGCGCGAGGCACGGCAAAAATGGCGGCTACAACTAAGCCGGCCTCGATAAAGTGCAAGGTGCAGAAAGAGGAGTATAACACACTCCGAAGGTTTAAAATATCAGCAATTCCCCAAGTCACTTCACAAAGCACAATAAACCCCCACACACATAAGAAATGAGCAAAGTTAAAACTAGCGAATTTAAAATAGACAAAGAGGTAAAATAAACTTTCTACAGCTTTCAACAGCTGTGCCTTAACTTCTTTTCAAGCGCTGCACGCCCAAGCACAGCCCATTAAGTAGGGTTGAATGAGGACGGCGTGCAGCGTGCAGCGACTAAAGCGCTTACCGCGAATGGCGCGAGGCATTACTGCGAAGGCCGCAAGCGTGGCAAGACTATGACCGTAGCCATACAGTGGGACGCGACCTGGGTGGAGCGGAGCCTGCCGAGGGAGCCTGGCCGAGAGATTGCACTGGGAGGCTGTCACATAGCGTCTGGAGGGCCCATTGATAGGGCGTTCAGGCCGTGGGGCTGTTTGAAGGATAGACAGGAAAGGAGAGGGCAACAGGCGAGCAGCCCCTTGCAGGCAGTGTGCACTGTTCATTCCCACAGCGGAAGCGATACCTAGGACGGTGGACTGGTGTTTCGCTGCAGCCGCACGCATACTATTTGCACTATGGGGAAGCCTAAGGGGAAGACGGGGGGAGCGACCCCTGAGCGCGAAGACGATGAAGGCATACCGACTACCCAGGGGGAGCCCACACGAGTGGTTGAAGGGATGCAGCAGAGGCAAGTGGACCAGATCCTTAAAGCTATAGCGGATACCAGGGAGGCACTGCAGCAGGACATAGCGCATGTAGCGCAGGGGCTGGGTCTGCTATGAGCTGACCATGCTAAACTCGCAGACAGAGTGAAACAATCGGAAGCCACTATAGAGACCCTGGTACCCGCCCAAAAAGAGATGGCAGCTAAAATGGAGGATGTGCACCAGCGGCTGCGGACCCTAGAACGGGGGGCAGAGGACGCCGAAGGCCGGAACCGCAGGAAAAATGTTCGGGTGGTGGGCTTGCCTGAAGGAGTGGAGGGTGGCAACATGATGGACTACCTGGAGGGCTGGCTACGGCGGGAGGTCGCACCCGAAGGGCTGACGTCCTTTTACACGCTGGAACGTGCGCACAGAGTGCCTTCGCGGCCGTTGGCACCTGGACGCCCTCCTCGGCCAGTGGTGGCTAGGTTGCTCCACTATAGAGATAGGGATATACTGTTGCATAAAGCACGAACTTCAGGCCCCTACACAGTGGGCAACAGCAAAGTGACGCTTTTCCCTGACTACACGCTTGATGTTCAGTGCCGCCGCACCTCTTTTCTGGAAGTCAAGAAGGCGCTCCGCTCCGAGGGAATACAATACTCACTGATGTTTCCGGCGCGCCTCAAAATAGTGCTAGACGGCAAAACAACCTTCCACGACAATCCGGACGATGCCTGGACTTGGCTGGAGATGTACAAGGCGGGAATGGGGGAAGCGGGCCGCACAACGAGGGAGCAACAGCAGGAGCCACGACCGCACCGTTCGCGGATGATCCGACGACATGGGTCAGCAGCACGGAAGCCTTCGGAGTCACAGACAGACAAGGAACGTATGGCTGCACTGCAGGCGGTCGCATCTATCTCATTAGAACCGAGATCAGCATTATCGGTGGTAACAGGATCCGAGAAGGGATCACTACGGTTGGACACTGAGGAGTCAGAAAGCGGGCAGTGTGTTGCTGCCGCACGTGACCGCTGGGACAGCTGATGAGATCATGGATGCGTGATGAGGTGGCAGACCCGGGACAAGTGGAAGGTTTGAAAGGGCGTTGGGCGCTGGCTGCCAGTGCCTCCCCTGCTGGCAATGGCGAGGGTTTGTGGGAGGGGAGAGAAATGTTTGATCGGTTCACTGAATGTCGAAGTAGCCCTACTACGTCGCAGCCCAGGAGGGGGCTGACTAACATTATTAGGGTCAGGTGCTTGGGGGGAAGGAGGGCATCGAGTTTCTCTCTCTGAAGGTTCAGGTCATCCCCCCTGCGTTTGTGTGGGAGTAGCTCCCAGAGTTTGCTGCTGGAGCGGTTTGATTATTAGTTTGGATGGGTACTAAAGTTGTAGCGCCTGTTCTGGGGATGGGGAGTTGGGGGGGAATTTGGGGTTTGGGTAGAGTAATGAGAGCCACCGGTGTGTCAGGAAGTGGGGGGACGGAGAGGGAGGACTTGGAATTGACTCATGGGGGGGCTAACTAATCTGAAATGTATTACCTGGAATGTGCGGGGGCTTCACACAATGCAGCGGCGACACAAGGTGCATGCTTATCTAGTGCGGCGGGGGGCCCATATCGCTCTACTCCAAGAAATGCATATCAACAGGGAGGAGGGGTTGGCGCTGAAACGGAGATGGAGGGGGCAGCTATATTACACGACCTACTCGGCATTTGCCAGGGGAGCGTTGATCTGGGTTAGGGCGGGGATCCCCTTTCAGATGACGCAGCACTTCTCAGACCCGGAGGGAAGGTTTGTAGTGGTGAGGGGCCGCCTCAACGGGATAGACGTGACGCTGTGTAGCGTGTATGCCCCCAATGCAGACCAGGCCTCCTTTTTAGACCGGCTGTCGTGGAGTATAGCACCGTATATGACGAGTTCGGTATTGATGGGAGGGGACTTTAACACGATAGTAGACATAGAGAAGGATAGGTCCCACCCGCTGCTTACTAGTGCACCTGCCCACAGACTTTCCAAAGCGCGACGAGCATGGCAAACTAATTGGGGGCTGGTGGATACTTGGCGCGTCCAGCACCCGGAGGAAAGGGATTACTCCTACTACTCAGGTCTTCATGACCTGCATGTAAGGCTTGATGCAATACTATGCACTCCAGAGGTGCACGCCAAGGTAACCCATAGCGAGTATCTGGCTCGAACGATATCGGATCATAACCCGCTCCTGGTGCAGATACAATGGGCCTGGGAAAGGACATCCATACCGACCTGGCGTTTGAGACCGGAATCGTTGGATGATCCGGTATTTAGGGCGGAACTAGGGGAGTGCATAACACACTACTACCAGGAAAATGAAGGCACGGCGGCAACGACGGCAGTGGAGTGGGATGCTTTTAAGGTTGTGATTCGTGGAGCGTGTATTGCCAAATTGGTAGGGGTGCGGAAAACATTGCTACAAGACATAGAAGAGGCAGACAACCGCTTGCGGCAGGCTGAGAGAGCTCGCCATGATGCTGCTGGACTGCAGGGGAGGTCCTGGAGGCTAGAGAGGCAGTGGCGGTGCAGGTGGAGCAACTCCGGGCCTTCGACTACAAGCAATACCAAACACGGGTGCATGCAGAGGGCGATAAGACGGGAGCATTGCTGGCGTGGCTGGCCAGTCCCAATCCCAGGGGTTCGCCTATACTGGGGCTAATGGCACCAGCGGGCGACGTGGTGCATACACAGCAGGGGATAAATGAAGTGTTTCGGGACTACTATGCCGACCTATACCGTAGCCAACTACAAGGAGGGGAAGACATCTTAGGGGACTACTTGGCGACACTAACCCTCCCCAGGCTGGAGCGGGATCAGGCGGACGAATTGGGGCGGGATATCACATTAGGAGAAATCCGAAGTGCAATCAAGCACATGGCGCGTGGTAAAACGCCTGGAGAGGACGGCCTGCCAATAGAATTTTATACAGTGTACGTGGACTTATTAGCCCCTCGGCTGCTGGAAGTATACCGAGAAGCGCGGACGCTAGGTAGATTGCCGGTGACAACTAGAGAGGCCATTATAATCCCGCTATTGAAACCTGGCAGAGACTCACTAGATAAGACAGCGTACCGTCCTCTGTCAATGTTGACTACGGACTATAAAATATTAAGCAGGATCCTAGCGACTCGACTCCTGCCCCATATGACGCACTTGGTGCACTCGGACCAGGCGGGGTTCATCCCCAAACGGAACACGACGGCTAATGTGCGGCGACTGCTTCGAGTTCTGGAGCAGTGGGATCGCCTGCCAAACACCGCGACGATCCTCTCGATTGACATCGAGAAGGCCTTCGACAGCCTGGAGTGGCCGTTCCTGTTCCAGGTGATGCAAACGATGGGTCTGGGGGATGCCTACATAGGATGGACCCGGATCCTTTACAACCTGGCGACGGCACGAGTACGAACGGGAATGACGATCTCCTCCACCTGCCGCGTGGAGCGGGTGACACGGCAGGGGTGCTCTTTGTCTCCCCTATTGTTCGCCCTTGCGATGGAACCCCTGGCGGCACATGCGAGGTCGGGAGGGCATTATGCAGGGCTGGAGCTTCGCGGCGACATGCAGTACATATCCCTCTATGCGGATGACCTCCTTATGTTCCTGGCTGATACTGGAGATGGCTTGCAGGGGGTGACGGCATTGCTGCAGACTTTTGGGGAACTGTCGGGGCTCCGGGTGAATTGGGCAAAGACCTGCCTGTTCCCGGTGCGGAGGACACCGGAGTGCCCTGACCTGATGGGAGGTATACGATGGGAGCCCCGGTGTTTGCCTTACCTTGGGACTAGAATCTACCACACACAGGAAGATTTGTTGGAGGGCAATGTACGCAGGGCACTGACTGGGATCAGGGGAAGCATGACCTTTTGGAGTACACTGCCACTTTCGGTGGCGGGGCGCATAGCACTACTGAAGATGGTGGTTCTACCCCGGCTCTTATATTATTTCCGGACGTTGCCGATCTGGATCCCGGGCTCGGTGTTTAAAACACTCCGCACCTTAATGGTGGGATTTATATGGGGTAATGGTCAACGGCGGGTAGCGCTGGCCACGTTGATGCGCCTTCGCGCTGAGGGAGGATGGGCAGTCCCGGACCTAGAACTGTATTACCTGGCCGCTCAAATGCAGTGTCTCACGCAGGCTGTTGCAAGGGAATTCCGGGGACCAGACGGCCTGGAGGGTAGATGGCTTCCACGCCACGTGTTGTCGTTTATAATACTCAACCAGCGGCTGCGGGTGGGACTGTTGACACATGAGGAGCGAGCGCTGCGGCAATGCTGGCTTCGCTGCCAGAGACGGGGAGGAATTGAACAGCCCTATGCCCCGGAAATTCCATTGGGCATGTGCACTGCCCTGCCACACGGAGGGGATTGGACTGACCTGGCCAAGTGGGAGGAACTGGGGGTGCAGATGATTGGGGATTTATATGAGGATGGTGTCCTCTTGCCCTACCAGGTGTTGCAGGATAGGCATGGCCTCCCAAGGGGCCACTTCCTGCTGCACTCGGCCCTTGTGTCGGCCATACAGCGTTACTGGGGAAGAGGGCTGTCGGAGCCGCAGACCACGGCTACATGCCAGTACGTTGTAATGGCAGCGGGGACTTTCAAGGCTATTACATGCCTATACCGGCGCCTGCTGGGCGAGGGAACACAACCGCTGCATCGACTGCAGAGGAAATGGGAGGTAGATCTGGGCAGGGAAATCCCGGAGGTAGAGTGGGCAAAGATAGTGGAAAGAGCATGGAAGAGTACGTGTAATGCTAGATTTCAGTTAATCCACCACTACATACTGCATAGAGCGTATCTTACGCCGGCCCAGATCAATAAATATTTTCAGACGGATACAGCTACTTGCCCTCGATGCAACTCCGGAGGGGTGGAGCTTCTGCACAGGTTATGGAGCTGCCCACAGCTGGGGACATATTGGGAGGACGTGACAGAGGTGCTGAGCGAGGTAACAGATAGACAGCTTGAGCCGGAGATGGGGGTCTGTATTCTACATTGGTTCCCGCATACAACTAAGACGAACGTAACGAGCAAGTTTATTGACCTAGGCCTATTATTAGCTAAGAGGGAATTGACTAGGCGCTGGAAATCCAGACAAGGGCCTACTAGAGAGAACTGGAAACAGGAGTTCATTAAGTGGGCAACTAGCGAGAGCGCTGTCAGGCTACAGCTAGCGAAAAGAGCAAATAGCGAAAAAGCACTGGATACCGCCAGGGCATGGGAAGCACTGGTTGCACTGCTGCTAGGGCCACCCGTGGACTCGGACGAGGAATCGTCTGAGGAGTCAGCGGGTCTGATACCAGCCACGGGGTAAAAGGGCGGGAACGGCGCCAATTCCGAGAAAGGCAAAAGGGGAACCCAGCAGAATATGGATCTCAAGGCTGATATCACGGGAGAGAAGAATCTGGCCCTAACTTCGGACCCTACATAGAGAGTGGGTAACCTGCATGTGCGGGCACACCTAAGACAATTAAACACACCGGTGGCAAGGGCTGGGGAGGGGGGATGTTAGGGGGAATATATGCATAGAAACAAAATAGTAGATTGCTCGCATTAAGAATTGAGAGAGATGGACGATTAGGAAGATCGATACACTATCCGCCAGAACTACCAAATAACTAGGCGGCCTATGCACTATGAGTGGACTGAAACGGCAATTGATACTGACATTGCAATGGAAGATGTGAGGGACGAACAAATTAATGTGCAACTATTACTGCGTTAAGCACGGAAATGTTAATTATTTAAATATGTATGTAACTGGGAGAAAACCAATAAAATACGTTTAAAAAAAAGAAAAAAGAGTCATGTGCAGGAAAGCATACCGGCCCATAAAAATGTTGAAATAGAGTGCAGAATGCCATAAGGCACTCACAACAAGGACATTAAACCTTACAAGTCCTTACTATTATATGCTCCAAATATAGGAAGCATTTCAGTGACACCAGGAGGCTCACAGCCTCTTCCAACCAGTATTCTACTACATTGAGATGAGGCTTTTATATCACAAAGACTGCTAACTTGAATGGTCATTATTTCACTGTTGATAGGAAAGGAGAAAACCTAAAGATTGTGAGTGTAAGAAATTGATTCTTATGACAATACAGTTGATATTCACAATTTTCTTGAAGTTAGCGTTCATCATGTGTAGTGCCCCTCTTTAAACATACACCATTGTTTTTCAACTCTATCACTGTAAAATAAGTAATAATTTCATGAAATGGGATGAACCAATGCAAAAGAACAGCTTTATTTGACCAATATCTTACCAAGAAAGCAAAGTCACATTAATTTACGTAGTCTTATGGCAATTGAAAAGTGTGTTTGGCACTGATTTGGTGTTAAATAGTGTGGCTTTGATCACGTGCTCCTTTGTCCATATGCTAATTGAGCCATCCAGACATGTAGTAGACTTTATCTTTGTGGTCTGTGTCCGGACATTTAGCTTTTAACTCCAATGCCATCTGTTTTCTCACTGGCTCATACTGGTGTGTCTTTGGCGGGTTTAGCTTGGGACATGTTGTGAGGCTTTAGAAGGTTTTATGCCTCAGATCACTAAGCAAATTGCTTATAAAGAGCAAATAGCAACTAGTTACTAGGTGAGCATCATGGATCCAAATCAGGCTGGGCATGGGTACTCTAGGATGGTTCAGTTCAAATGATGCCGACTTATGGTTGGGTGAAAATTCTGTCATTTTGTAATTCTGATGATGTTGTGCTTTGAAGGAGCGCTTTGTCCAGCACTACTGAATGTTGGTTTTATTGAGCAGGGTAGGTTTGAGTGGGCATTGTATTAGCATGAGGCTATTACGAATATGGTAATGATTATGGGTGTGATTATGTCTATCAAATAATTTGTGGTACAAAGACTCATGCTATTGGGATAGGTAGTGTGTAACATCAAAGGTGCACAGTTGTGAGTTTTCTACAACAAAAGGGCTTGGTTATTATGTTAAATTTCAGCCCCGCTGAAATTTCCTGTGGCAGCAATGAAATTTGGATCCACTATCTGGTACGAAAGCTCTAGGTCATGGGCAATGAAGAGGTGGTCATTTTTGGTCATTCCAAATTGTAATCTCTTGAATAGGTCTGCAGTTAAAGCAGCTGAATGTTCTTTGCGAATGGTAGCTTTTTGTCTTTTTGCATTTTTAGAGATTGAGATTTATAAAGGGAAGACTAGGTGGAGGGAGTTTCTTGGGTTCATAATTAAGTGATTAGGTGTGACATGCTGATGGCGTGTGATCAGTTAATTGGTTGTACATAGAGGTGGTTTATGTTTCAGACTGGTATTCTACTTAAGTTTCAAGGTCGGTTTAGTGTGGTAGTATTGGTTTTTTGCAGTTTTTCATGATGTGACCCTTAAGGTGTTGGGTGGCCTTTTAAGAGAAACTTAGACCATTTGTGTTCATTTGCAGTGCCTCCCAGAGACATTAGTAACATCATCCACTCTAAAACCTTTTCCTCATGCACCACATGTTTCCCAGTCCAAAATGTGGCAGAATATTTTCTTGTGATGTTGGTTTCTTTTGAAGTATTGATAAAGGAAGCAATCAAGAGCAAAAGATACATTTGTTCCCTGATTTTACATGTAGCTCTTTGCCTCTTATTTGAATTTGCCCCTGAGTTTTGCTTCTAGACGTTTGGAACATATTCTGGATTCTACTTCTGGATTTCACCTGTCTCTTTTCTTCTCCCTGATGTCAGGATAAGTTTGGTGCCTTGCTGCTTGCTTCAGAAATTTTTCTTCATTTCCTATCAAAAGCTAGAGGATTGGCAATGAGATTTTTTACCCTTTGTGGTTTTCTCCTCCCCTGAGACCCTCATAATCAGACAAGGGACACCTTTCACATATGCTGTTCTGTGAAGTATAGCCTGTTGGCTACTAGAAGGTGACACTCTTTCTTTGGACAAACAACAGGTCATTAAATCATCAAGTAAGTGTCAGACTGTTATCCCCTTTTTAAACCCCTTCTCGGATACTCTCCTTTGCAAAATGGAGTATGACTTTCTCAAAGTGATTTGTATCGGGGCTATCCTCTTATCTTCTGTCATCTTGACCAGTAGTTAGCGTTTCTGAGAAACTTCTAAACTTTGCAGCACCTAAAAATATATTTCTGATAATATAAGTTCAAAATATGTGTACTTAAATGCCTAATGTTTGCACTTTTAACCCACTCTGAGTGGCAGATATTAATATATTGACATCTAAACATGCCAGCGCTCCAATAGAATTTGTAATCAGAGCTCATGAGGGGACACAAATAAATGTTGAGTTCCTATGATAATATCGGATTAGTTTGTTGCATATATTTCCATTCATATTCCTGCCTCACAGAATACACTAATTCTGGCTGTGCTTTGTGGTTACAGTATTCTATTGATAAGGGGGCTTTGGAAAAATACTAGGTGCTCCATGTGGATCAGACTTGCACAGTACAAGTTCTGCCATATGACAGTTTCCAAAATCAAACTTGATAAGCACTGGGCTTTCAAAAGAGCCTATGTGCTAGAAGATGACATAGGGATCTAGTATGGGGATTTGATGAAGAAATTGAACATGATTGTAGTCTCACCATCACTGCCTTTATTCACCATCTACTTTTTCTGTTGTGTTGATTTTGCATAGTATTTTAACCTGAGTTTTCATGTAAACAAACCTCACATATTGAATGCACCAGCTAGGCACTACCAGTAGACCGCTTCAATGTTTTAGAAATCCTTTAGGCCAGCTCCATGCAATTCTTGGCTGTCACTCACATGCTGTCCACTTCGCCATGTGAGAATAATTTTCTTTTCTGGAATTTATTTACATATCTTTCATCTTTCTAACCTCACTCAGTCTTAGATCCGCAATTTTGATCAGCCAAATTTTGCTACTTAATTACTTTATGACTGTCCCAAGCCACCAGCCTGGTGTCCCGATTTGGAGAGAAAGCTAGGGATCATTTTGCTGAGACTGGCTTACCTGAATGATGGTGGTGCATTTTGCTTTCATCTTTAGAGACTGATGATAGAATATCCTCAAATGTTTAAGATTTTCACAGTAGTTTTTAAGAATTGACTGTGCCATTTAATTTTCATAAGATATGGGTAGAGAAAATAGGTATACCTAGCGTGTCACAGGTACAAACTGCAGACTGCGACTCAAATTCCACATTCATCAAAACATGACTCTAGCATTTATTATATTCAAACTAGAAGATATTCTAAAAAAAGGTACAGGGAGCGATATGACCTTTTTACTGTCTCATAATTAGAACCTCTCTTTGCTTTCAGAAATGTCCATCAAAATGGAGAAACTCCCTCTTTTTATTTTCTCCTCCCCAGAGGAGGCACTGACTCACCATTGATTACAACCTCGGTCTTGGTAATTAAAATGCAGTGATAATAACACTGTCCACTGAAGGTGCCCTATCTTAAAGTCACTCTTCTTATTGTGTCCTTCAGTTTGCGAACGTGATCCCTGTCTTGGTCAATGTCCCTGGAGTGGGGCAGAAATTGTTCAGAGCTCAGGAAAATCTCTTTGACTTCTTGAGGGGCATCATTGCAGAGCATAAGGAGAGCTGGGACCCAAACCTGAAGAGGGACTTTATTGATGCCTTTTTGGAGGAAGTGGAGAAGGTAAGGGAGGAACCCAGACATAAATTGGCTTTTTACTAGAGAATGAACCCACCTTTATGTGATACTACCAGGTTTTTTTATTGTGTTAATTACGAGGAATGTTGAGGCAGTGGTGATTCAGCCTGGCAAGCACACACCCCTCTGCACAACCTATTATAATTTCACCCATTTCTTCTTTTGCTCCCTTTGGTCATTGGCGACAGTCCTCCATACCATTAATTAGCTAGTTCACTGTATCCAGGGACCCTTGTAGCCCACTCAGAACCTGGTGAGCTCTTGGACAATTGACCCAGTGTGCCTGTTACACTCAAAAGGTGATGGGAGGCTGCTTGCAATAAATCTAACCACTGGAAATAGCTCGGTGTAACACTCCAATCCATTGTTCTTTTGCTCGATATGCCACCTCACTTTGGACCCAGACATATGCAAATCAGTCTTGACCTTGTTCCTCATGGGAACAGTCCAGCCCGAACTGCCAAGCTAAGTAATCCCTGAACCGGAACACAAGCAACCCATGACCAGTTTCACCTTAGTTATGAGCTCATCAGTTGGGTACAGCTTGGTTCCAGTGACACAGCGAGCATGGGACCCACAACTGGGTATACCAATGCCACTTAGGGCAGTACATGAAACACAAAAAAGTTGATGGGAGGCTGTTTGCAATAAGTCTAACCTCGGGCAATAGCTTGGGGTGGCACTCCAACCCATAGTTCTTTTGCTCACCATGCCATCTCCGTTTGGACCCAGCTATATGCAAATCAGTCTTGACCCTGTTCCTCATCGGAACAGTCAAGCCTGAACTGCCAATCCAGGTCCTCCCTACATCGAAACACAAGCAACCCAGGAAAGGTTTCGCCCTAGTTATGAGCTCATCAGTCAGGTACAGCTTGGTTCCAGTGATACAGTGAGCATGGGTCTCACGTCTGGGCATACCCATGCCACTTAGGGCGGTACATGACACACACAAAAGGTGATGGGAGGCTGCTTACAATAAGTCTAACCACTAGCAATGGCTCAGGGTAGCACGCCAGTTCTTTTGCTCACCTTGGCACCTCAGTTTGGACCCAGCCATATGCAAATCAGTCTTGAGCTGGTTCTCATGCAACTTAGATGGCTTGGTGTGCAAAATAACGATGGATGGGGATGCCGCCAGAGTGATTACCAGTGGCCGAGGTTTTGTATACTAATTGTGTCGTCCTAAGTGGAACAGGTATGCCCAGATGTGGGTCCTGTGCACACTGTGTCACTGGAACAAAGCTGTACCTGGCTGATGAGCCCATAATTAGGGCGAAACTGGTCCTGGGATGCTTGTGTTCCGGTTCAGGGAGGACCTGGCTTGGCAGGTCGGGTTGGACTGTTCCCATTGAGCAGGGTCAAGCCTGATTTGCATATTGCTGGGTCCAAACTGAGGTGGCATGGTGTGAAAAATAATAATGGATTGGGATGCAGCCAAGGTATTACCAGTAGCTGAGATAAATTCAAGCATTCCATCCATCACTACTTTGTATACCCAGTGTGCCGGTTGGCACAATGAGTTTGCCATGTCTTCACTGCACCCTTGTGTAGGAGAATAAACTCCAATACAATGTCTCATTGCTTTGGAGGTACTTGAAATACTGTTGTTGCTGTTGTGTTGTTTTGTTATCTCATGTTTTGAACACCTAGGTTTGCACACACATTTAAGCAACTTAAAATGATGCACCAACTGTCTTCTTTTGTCTGGAAGGTTTTGTAATCTTATATTTGAGTAAACATTGTCCATATCCTTTAGCGTTCAAATCAATCAATAACCATTATCAAATGCAAGATTGTGCTGTGCTTTTCCTGTTTGAGGTTGTTTTAGGCTCGATCAAGGGTTCATGTGCATTAGCGTTTGCTAACATCACAACTGCATAAGCATAGATGAGCATGTTTAGCCATGGTCCCTGATTTTAATAACTTGAATGTGTTTTATCAGGTCTCCTTAGACCACTGATCCTACATGAGACACCCATTCTTATAGTGAGGACACTGGCTTTTTTAATCCTTACCGTACAATATTCATACTGTAATGTTGTGTGTTATGTATTGAATTTTCCTATGACAAAACCATTTTCTGCAATATAAATCTAACTATATGTGAGTTATTATAAAAAGTGTTGTGGACAAACAATCCTCTGTAGGACTGTTATACGTTATTTCAACTTTGATGGTAGTTTTTCACTGCATCTGGACACTACATACAGCCTGACCTGAGTTTAATCATTGACTTCAGACCCATGTATACCCAGAGAGTCAAGACGTTTGCATGAGCCCCCACTTTCTGTTGCACACTGCGTCCCTTGAGGGTTGAACATTAGAGCCTTGTTCTTCCTCTCATTTGCAGCTCTGTGGCCCCTTTGATTATTTACTTTGGGGCACTCACCCTGACACACCCATGGTTCAATACTATCAACAGAGCATTTGATTATGTAGGGAGCAGCAAATAAACCATGACAGAAGCAATCGATACACCTTCCAACTATGCATCTAGAGACCCTACTGAGCAAACTGCAAGCATGGACAAATGAAATGGCTCCCTCATAAACAGTCAGGGATGCTCTCATATTTTGCAGGAAAGACCATTTTCATAAGATACTTTGGGGCATATTTACAAGACCATTTCACCACCAGAGCGTCTTTTTTTCTGATGCTCCAGTGGCCTAGTGCCATTTCACATATTTACAAGGTGGCGCTAAACCACTTAATGTGGCTTAATGCCACCTAGTAAATATGCCCCTTTCCACTGCAGTCTGCTGCGGCAAAGGGGTGTGGCAATGGGTGTTGCAGTGGGCATTCCACCCCAACACCCATTGCTTTTTTACACTGCCCCAGATTTACAAGGTTGGGGCAGCGCCAAAAACATTCTGCAGCACACATAGAAAAAGCAAATCACCATTATTGATTGTTTATGTGCGGGAAGGTGTCCCTTCCTGCACATAAACAATCCCCCTGCAGCGCAGGCACCCTTGCAACATGGCGCAGGAGTGCCTGTGCTGGCGCTAGGCAGCTTTTTTAGAGCCAGCGCTAGGGGAAACACAGGGGTGCACCACATTTTTGTAAATACGGCTCATCCCTGCATTTGAAAAATGTCAGAGCACGGCGTTGCCAAATTACCCCGCCGGCATTTGTTTGTAAATATGCCCCTGTGTGTAATGTTGGCTGCTTGCAGCACCCTCCCTATTATGATAGCATTGGTGCCTAAGAGGTGAGCCTGAGAGTAGAGGGCACGGATGGAAGGAGAAATCTGCAATCTGGTCCTTCTCTTTCCAAGATACATCCCGTATAACAACATGAAGTAGTAAATAAAAATTAGGATGCGTAATATCTGTAGAAGAACATATACCCCAGCCTTTTTTCACAAAGGGCTACTGGCTTTGTAGCACAGATTCTTTTAACTTTGTCTGGAGTGTCACAATTTGCTTAAGGTCAGACCCCAGAAGCGACCTGGTTGTCCCAAACTGCAAGGCTGTAAAAGTGCCTTTGTTTGTTGTGTGGTCACCGGGTACGGACCCAGTGATCTTGACCCAATAAGGTCGTTGGACTTGCTTATTCATTTGTGAATTTTATGGAGTTGGCAGGGCAGACAGCTACTTATTGCCTTCCATCAGGACCTCTGTTGTGCAATAAGTATCAGCAGTAACCACATTTACCAGCACTGATAAGATTGGCACTTCTTTTGCTGTCGCGCGTTACTGATTCTCTCTATCATATAAGGAAAATCATTGTTTATAATAACACCACACTCTGATTGAACTTTGTCTTTATTAATGTCCTTCCAGGTGAAAGGTGACCCCCAAAGCAGTTTCTGTGAGCTCAATCTCTTCGTGACAGTGCATGACATGTTTTTAGCAGGCACAGAGACCTCTTCCACAACTCTACGCCATGGGCTGTTGTACATGATGCTCTACCCAGACATTCAAAGTAAGTGCCATATTTCCTTTTGGTTATTCATGGAACAAAAGGGCTAAATGATCTTAGCTCCCATCAGGGCTCTATCTCTCCTCTTAAAAAATAACATTATTGATCAAAAAGCTAATATCACAACTTACCAACAGTATACCTTAATTGACTTGTGACCATCTGACCCTCTTAATTTTCTCCCCCCCCAACTGTATCCAAATGAGGCTTCTAACAGTCAAATTCAAGGGGCATTTACCCCATCTGCCCAATCATTTCATTTATTTTCAAATATAGTTTATTCACGTAGTAAAAATATGGCAAAACCATTGTATTCATGAAATTTTAAAAGGCATCTATTTATAGGCAGTGGCGTAACAAAAACAGTGGGCCCCCCTGCAGAATGTGATGAGGGCCCCCGAGTCCCACGTATCTCGTAGATATTATTTGGCCTTGGACTGAATCGGTCCCCCTTTGAAGGGCTGTCTTCTAAGAAAACGACAAATTCTATTCTGTGCAATTCCATTTATATATAGCTCTTATTACCCATGAGGAGCGGTAGCAAGCACTATACAAATGCAATGAAGGGTAAATGGGTTTGCAGTGGCTCAGTGTCCTCCAGACAGCCCAAACATTTCTGTCAATTGCATTGCATCTAGCATTGTATTGGGGCGGAGGGGGCTTGTGTTTTGTTTTTGTAAAATCAAATCCAAGTAGTGGCTAAAACAAATGCGAACCTGCAAAGTGGTATTGGCAAATAGGGTTATGGGCAGTAATTTTTCTGTGGTTGCTGGTGCATGCCACTTATTAACAGGGTCACTGGAATTATGCGACAGGGAATGACCAAATTATGTGGCAGGGTTGACTAAATTATGCAGCAAGAATAGGGATACTATGCAGTGTAATGTGGCACCTTTTGTGATAGTACTACATCATTAGTTCGTCATTTTTATACATCTGAACTAAGGTTTGACTTCACTAGTACTAGCTTACCATCCAAATACAGGAATAAACAATTAATGATGGAAAGTCAACCTTTGCGTAAGGCCTTCCACTGTGCAGCAACACATGTTGCTGCATTTTCAGTAACTTTTGGGCCTTTTAAAAAATGGTCCCACAAGCAGCAGTCCAGATCCTCGGAGCAAAATATCCCTGGCTTTCTGTTCTATCTCAGAAGCAAGGCCAGCTAAGACTCAAGCACTGATGTTGCTTGGGAGACTGTCATGAAGTATTGACTTCAGGGTGATGGCTTGACAGTAACACCATGTCATACAGTTACTAAAACAGTCACTACACAGGCAGCGGTCCAGAGCAGGATGCCACTGTGCTCCTCTTCCTCAAATATGCTCTTTGGCCAAGTTTGGCTTGAGCAGGACACACACACTACAGAAGGGGCACAGACGAGGTGCAATATTCCATTATGGCTTTTTGAGGACTACTGGATGCTAACCTCTTATTGTCCACTTCACAGAAGGCACTTGTGTGCCTGTCCCACTGCGTGTTTGGTGGACGGACACACAATAGACTGAAGAGGTGGATCAACTTGGCACTGTGCATGGACAGCAGCTGGCACTGCGCCTACTGAAGCTTTCTGCTGCAGTAGCATGGTATGCCCCAGACAGCTTGGCAATTGTGGGGTCTACCTCTTGGTCATCTTTCCCATCTCTGCAAGTGACAGCTGGTGCTTGGAAAACCTTGTGATGAAGTAAGAAGGAGGATGCCATGCTCTAGATCTGAGACACACATACATTTCAAAGACTCACTTGAAATGCATATTGGCTGTGCAGGTGCTGGTCCTTGCTGCTATTCCTCAAGCTGATCCATTTTTGCAGTCAGCTGGTGCCTGCTTCACCTTCTACAACTCTATACCAAGTGCATATCATATAAGTCTACTTCTCTGTGTCTGAGGGAGCACATTCATGTGCTCATTGGGAGATCCTCCCAAACATCTTCTTGTTCCTTGGAACCATTTGTTTATTTTGCGGCTTATGTTGCTTTTGCTAAGAAAAGACCTTCCAGTAGGGCTAGAATGCCTCTCGGCGAGATTTCGCAATTCCGGCGGTCGTGGCAGGTCGCGACTGTTCACATTGAGAAATCTGCGTCTTTACCACGCATTCCTTTACCATGCATATCATTACAGCGACATGCCTTAGGGAAGCACTGAACTTTGGAGTGGTATAATTTACTGTTCCAACTACAGTCTGTGCAACAGTAGGGAAAGTGTTAAGAGTGTAAAGTACAACGCCGCTTTCCCTAAGGTATGTCGTTGTACCGATATGCGTGATACAATAACGCATTGAAAGACGCATTCATTGTAATGGCAGTGCATGGTTCGCGCAGCGTTGTAAATGCTGTTTTCCCATTTTGACTATTTAATTAAGAGAGGAAAAACACTGTATGAACAAAAACATGAACGCGGTGCACAGTGCAACATTTAAGAGCCACATTGTATGTGCAATCAGGCTAAGACCCAATATTAGTTTTGTGGTCTCCTTATATTAACTTAAACACACAATCTATTAAATACTAAAGGACAATTTAACTCTCAGTGCACAGAGAAATGATAAAGCGTGTTTAAAATGTGCAGTGTATGACATTGTAAATAAATCTGAGACCTTGCCATGTCAACTTTAAAATGCTTCTTTATGGAAACACAGCACACTAACATTACATGCATATTAATTTAACACAAATTTTTATTAATTCTAAATTCACGCTCATGCACCCACACTTTCTTATTGTGTCAGGATCTTGGAAGAAAAATTATAGTCTCCAATAAGCATAAGCTAAAGCAAAGTTTCTTTAAAATATAGCTAACGCCAAAAATATTCAGGGGCAAATGACTCAACAGGTTGGATTTCACGTTTTGTATTCAAATTGAATTCTCTGTTTACGGTCACTTTGTTCACTTACAACATTTTATGCATATCAACTGAAGTTGACACCTATTTTACTTACTGCTCTCTCTCTGTCTAGGAAGAGTCCAGGAAGAAATTGATCGGGTGATCGGAAGAGACAGGAAACCTACAATGGATGACCGGGCCAACATGCCTTATACCAATGCTGTTATCCATGAAATTCAGCGATACAGTGATATTATTCCCCTCTCTGTACCTCACATGACATCAAGAGACACAGAGGTTAATGGCAACTTTATACCAAAGGTAATTCTAGTTATAATTTCAATCCAGCAACCTCCTCTTAAGAAAGTCCAGTTCTCTTCAGACAGTTTTCCTCAAGGACAGACATCCATTTTAATGGTAAATCAAAAGACATGGTTAGCCATTGATGATCTTAGTTGCTCATTAGCAGTATACACAAACAAATCTCTGAATGCCTGTTAGAAATGGTGGTGTCTAGCTAGCATTGGCTTGCACCTGTATAAGTAGGGACCCTTATTTCTAGTCAGGGTAAAGAAGTTACTCACCCAAGATAAGCCCTGCTCACCCCCTTGGTAGCTTGGCACGAGCAGTCAGGCTTATCTCAGATGCAATGTGTAAAGTATTTGTACATAAACACACAGTAACACAGAGACAACACTACAAATGGACACCACACCAGTTTAGAAAAATAACCAATCTTTATCTAAACCAAACAAGACCAAAACAACAAAAATCTAACATACACAAATCAAGTTATTACTTTTAAAAGGTTTAACCTCCTTCGGCTGCTAGGCCTTTCCCCCCTGTGCTAAGCCTTTTTTGGCTATTTGGGGTAGTTCGCGCTTAGGACCCTGTAACCTTTTGACCACATAAGGTATCCACGCCAAATTTGCGTCCTTTTCTTCCAACATCATGGGAATTTTAATGGTACCCAGGGTTTGTTGATTCCCCTGGAGGGGACCCAGAAATGGGCAAAAATACAGCTACATTTTTTTTGGGGGAAATGGGAAAAAGGGCTACAGATGAAAGCATCTGGTTTTTTCCTGCAAATGGTATCAACAAAGGGGTTGTGGTACTGAAATCACCATCCTCCTAGCTTTCAGGGACAAGCAGACTCTTGTCAAAAAACCAAACTTTTTTACACAGTTTTGGCATTTTTCTGGGACATAGCCTATTTTTGCTATTTTTTGTGCTTTCAACCTCCTTCCAGTTAATGGTAAAAATGGGTATGAAAGCAATGATGGATCCTGGAAAGCTATACATTTCTGAAAAGTAGACAACATTTTGAATTCAGCAAGGGGTCATTTGTGTAGATCCTTCAAGGTTTTTGTATAGAAACTAACAGTTGAAAATAGAATGAATTGAAAATGAGTTAAAAAAAACAGCCATTTCTGCCAACGTTTTCACCTGTAACCTCTACTAAGTATGACAGATGTTTGAAAGCAATATACCGTTACATCCGCTAGACCCTTCTGGTTATGGAGATATATAGGACTTGTAGGTTCACCAAGAACCAGAGGAACCCAGAGACAATAACTGAGCAGCGTCTTGCAATGGTTTTTTATTGTGTCCTGGGTATATAGCAATTCATTTGGGAAAATATAAACAGGGAAAAATCGGTATGAAAGTCACCTATGTATTTCTGAAATGGGAACAAAATATAGAGTTTAGAAACAGTAGCTATTTGCACATCTCCAAAATTATGGGTACCCATACCAGCATGTGAATTATAGGTCATTTTTCAAAGTGACTTCTTTTTTACACATTGTCTTACATTTGGAAGGCAGAAATGCATTGAAAGTCAATAGGTAATAACAGTTGGTGTACAATTTTGTGTTCCCCTGAGGCTCCCAATAAAAATGGGACCTCACTTGTGTGGGTAGGTGTAGTGCCCGCGACAGGAAACGGCCCAAAACGCAATGTGGACACACCACATTTTCACAGTGAAAACGTACCCATTTTTTGCAAAGTGCCTAGCTGTAGATTTTGAACCCTAGCTCTGCCGGCACCTAGGGAAACGTAGCAAACCTATACATTTTTTTAAACTAGACACCCAGGGGAATACAGGATGGGGTGACTTGCCTGGCTCTCACCAGGTTCTGTTACCCAGAATCACTTGCAAACCTCAAAATTTGTCCAAAAAACCCACATTTTCCTCACATTTCTGTGGTGGAAAGTTCTGGAATCTGCGTGGATCCACAAACTTCCACCCACCCCGCATTCCCCAAAGTCTTCCGAGAAAAATGGTACCTCACTTGTGTGGGTAGGCCTAGTGCCCGCGACAGGAAACAGCCCAAAACGCAATGTGGACACACCACATTTTCACAGTGAAAACAGACCCTTTTTTTGCAAAGTGCCTAGCTGTAGATTTTGAACCCTAGCTCTGCCGGCACCTAGGGAAACCTAGCAAACCTATGCATTTTTCAAAACAAGACACCCAGAGAAATCCAGGATGGGGTGACTTGTCTGGCTCTCACCCGGTTCTGTTACCCAGAATCCCTTGCAAACCTCAAAATGTGTACAAAAAAACACATTTTCCTCACATTTGTGTGGTGGAAAGTTCTGGAATCTGTGTGGATCCACACAATTCCACCCACCCCGCATTCCCCAAAGTCTTCCGAGAAAAATGGTACCTCACTTGTGTGGGTAGGTGTAGTGCCCGCGACAGGAAACGGCCCAAAACGCAACGTGGATACGCCACATTTTCACAGTGAAAACGGACCCATTTTTTGCAAAGTGCCTAGCTGTAGATTTTGAACCCTAGCTCTGCCGGCACCTAGGAAAACCTAGCAAACCTATACATTTTTGAAAACTAGACACCCAGGGGAATCCAGGATGGAGTGACTTGTCTGGCTCTCACCCGGTTCTGTTACCCAGAATCCAGTGGCGGCTGGTGACATTTGAAAGTGGTAGGGCGTAAAATTAGTGGTGGAGCACACCGCGGCGAGCGAGCGCGAATGACCTAAGGAGGGTTCGGGGGGGTTCTCCCCCGAGAAAATTTTGAAAAATGAGTGGGCAAATGGTGCATTTTCAAGCCAGTGCCTACGTGAGCTAAAGTGGCATTCAAGATGGCCCAACAGAGTCAAATGCCTACTTTTTCCACATAGAATATCATACTTGGCTAATTGAAGGCAGACTTTCTATCTCTTGAACATAGTTTCGTAATCAGTATTTAAAATATAGAGGACCCCAATATCGGCTGTGGAATCTGGGTTAATAAGCGGCTATAGCATCAACAGAAGATGTGCACCATATGTAAAGATTCTCCATAATCAGGGTTATGGTAAACTGTTGGTTTTATCATTATGGTTCCCCACCAGCGTATGCAGAAAACAGGGTCTAGAACTTCAATATTTAGGACAGGTAGAGACAGTCAAAGAGTCAAGCAGATATGAGAAACATCCTCCACACACCGCCTCTGTGCACCCATGTACAACTACCCTGCACATGCACACACAATTCTGAAATAGTCATGTACGCCACAAGGATGCCCATTTATATGAATCCTTCTAGAGATCACAGAGAAACCAAATTGAATGCACTATGCTCTCAGCTCACATGCACAAACCTGCAGTCACCAAGAATCCATGTAGTAGTGCCAAGACAAAAGCCTTTACGAAAGCATGGGTCCCCCTTGCGTGCACCTTAGTAATGCTGCACAAACCCCATCTTTACCGAGCACTGTACACTAACACTAATAATGTGCACAGTCCCTGGGCAAGGTTTTGCACCAGGGTCCCATATGGCTCCACCAAACCTGTCAAACTGCGGAAAACCTCGGATCTGAGGCACATACCACCAGGTTAAAAGCAAACATACTCAGCAGAGATCTTGCCTATCACCTTGTCCTTCCTGTGCCTATTGCAGCTGCTCAATCGAAAAGGGCGGGAAAGAGTTTGTTCTATCAAGGAATCTTTGTTTGACATTCTGACGTTAGGTCACAAGATGGTAAATCCTTTGGCAGATAAAGAACAGATACTTTCGCCTCACACACTCCGCCTGCACCTCAGAAAGCTGTACTACTCTCATTTCATACATAAGGTCCAAACTAGCTTCCCAAATGCATGGATGAAACACAGGAAAATCAGAACAATGCTGCTTTTTTGTAACACGTTTGATTATGTTTTCTTTTTGTGACGCATGCAAGGTAACATTCATTCATTATTTCTCTCTTAATTATGTCACGTTTTCATTTAGAATTAACACAACTGCAACCCAAACAAACAACAATTGTTGGGCCTAAAAGACATAACCGATGCATCATTAACATACAATGGCATTTACATTTCACTGTGCATATTAACAATTATTTATCACACTATGTAATATGTGTGAAGTCACCATATCCTCACATGTATTTACATGGATTTTAATACTAAACCCTGCTTGTAAGATGCATTCACAGAGGTGTGGTAAAACTGCACCAGAGCATGCAAAAAGCATCCCGTATCAGCACTTGCAAATGCAAATACTAAGAAGGCACAGTTCGGACAAAAACCAACATTTCTGTTTTGCGGGATAAAATGAGAAATCAGAGGCATCAGAAGAAATGAGGAATATGGCATCACAACCTGCAGCTGCTTTTTCAACATAGTGAAGCTCCGTCCAGAAGGTGGAAATGGAAAGCTCTGGGTACTTCTCCTTCAATCATTAAAGACCTCGGGTCCAAAAACGTACCCACCGAAGCTAAGCTAAGCAGTCAATATTGTACGTCCCTGGCGAGACTTGAGTCTGCTTCCCCACCGCGGCTCTACCGCTCTAGCCCAGGCATAAATAACTTTAAAAAATGCCTGCGGCCTTACCTCCTGGGCTGCTGGTGAACTGCCGTGCTGACGGTGCCGACTCCTCAGTTCAGTCAAGTCAGAGCTGCTGCTGTGTCCGTGACACAGTGGCTAAGGCTTCCTCGTCCTCCTTCCAGAAAGTACCACCAAGTGCAGACAAGCGCGGGAAGCAGTCTGAGGTTGAGTCTGCGCAGACTCGAATCCTCGGCTTCCCGCCTGCCACACCCCTTTCCCAACTCCTCACAGGGTGGGTCCCACCACGCCCTGTAATGAGTTGGGAAAGGGCTCCACTCTCTGATTGATGTGGAGGGTTAGCGATACCGGGCTTGGACTTAAAACGCCCGGGGCTAACTTTACCTCCACGCCATCAGGGGGTGGAGACTGGGCCCTGAAGCTAGGTCTTTGCTGAGCTGATGGCATCACAGCCTTCAGGGCTGTGAGGTTGTCAGCCCGGCAAACACTTAGGCTTCTTTGGGCCCGCAAGGGGGAGCATGCAAGGGGAGAGTCACGTGACATGCCTCCAGCCGCCACAACGAACGGCCACTGTCACGGCGGCAATATGTAGACTATTTAGAAGATAAGACATAAAAAAAGTAAAAACAAAATATGATGAGCATTGAGCACCCCACTTTGGTAACGGGGGCAGAGTCCCGACGCCCTCGGGGAGAAACCGCCACTGCCATAATCCCTTGCCAACCTCAAAATTTGTTTAAAAAAAACACATTTCTGTGGTGGAAAGTTCTGCAATCTGCGTGGATCCACAAAATTCCACCCACCCCGCATTCCCCAAAGTCTTCCGAGAAAAATGGTACCTCACTTGTGTGGGTAGGCCTAGTTCCCGTGACAGGAAACGGCCCAAAACGCAACGTGGACACATCACATTTTAACAGTGAAAACAGACCCCTTTTTTGCAAAGTGCCTAGCTGTAGATTTTGAACTCTAGCTCTGCCGGCACCTATGAAAACCTAGCAAACCTATACATTTCTGAAAACTAGACACCCAGGGGAATCCAGGATGGGGTGACTTGTCTGGCTCTCACCAGGTTCTGTTACCCAAAATCCCTTGCAAACCTCAAAATTTGTCAAAAAAAACACATTTTCCTCACATTTCTGTGGTGGAAAGTTCTGGAATCTGCATGGATCCACAAAATTCCACCCACCCCACATTCCCCGAAGTCTTCCGAGAAAAATGGTACCTCACTTGTGTGGGTGGGTCAAGTACCCGAAAGAGGCAAGGGCCCAAAACGTATTGAGGAGACATCAAAATTACCTATCACAAAAACAACCTGGTTTCTTAGATGGAATGCACACCTTGGCAGAGAGACAAAAAAGACAAATATTACTGCACAACCATCTATTCCTCAAGCACACACACATACTGGTTGGATTTGGCATGAGAGCGAGTGATGGTTCAGTATATAAAATTTTATTAACAAGAGATTTCACAAAAATGAAATGCACTGTCAATAATTGAAAGGACAAAAAACGGAACTAATGACTCACAGCTCGTGAGCTGTAAAGCCACGTCAAGGCCCCAACCGCTTTACAGGCCATTCACACATCTTTCGTACATGATACACACAAGACCATTCACACCAGGCACAGAACCAACACATTACAACATTCACAAAAAAGAACAAGGTACACCCAGCTTGAGAAAGTCAGAAAAGACAAATATTACTGCACAACCATCTATTCCTCAAGCACACATATATACCGGTTGGATTTGGCACGAGGGTGAGTGATAGTTCAGTATATACAATTGTATTAACAAGAGATTTCACAAACATGAAATGCACTGTTAATAATTGAAAGGACGAGAAACTGAACCATTGACTCACAGCTCGTGAGCTGTAAAGCCACGACAAGGCACCAACCTCTTTACAGGCCATTCATACACCTTTCATACGTGTGACACATACAAAAATATTCACACCGCCAGCCGCTTGCCTATCACATTACAACACTCACATCAGCAGACAGTGCCATTCAAGGGCCCATCACTTTCACACGCCCACATGCCTGACACAGCAACCACACCAGCTGACCGATTGCATGGACTGGCGTTTGGCTACCTGTGTGTGTAGTGACCAGCAGCAAGTCACTACTCACACACCGCCAGCCAAGCGCCAGTCTACGCACACCGCCAGCCAAGCACCAGTCTATTCACACCACCAGCCGAGCGCCAGTCCACGTACACTGCCAGCCAAGCGCCAGTCCACGCATACCGCCAGCCAAGCGCCAGTCCACGCACACCGCCAGCCAAGTGCCAGTCCACGCACACCACCAGCCAAGCACCTGTCCACGCATACCGCCAGCCAAGCACCAGTCCACGCACACCGCCAGCCAAGCGCCAGTCCACGCACACCTCCAGCCAAGCGCCAGTCCACGCACACCACCAGCCAAGCGCCAGCCTACACACACCGCCATCAGATTTAGGGTTTTTTTTATATAAAAAAGAAAACACAAACAAATTGTAAATAGATACAAATGTACTAACACAAAATCTGAAACTAAATACATTGCACAAATGCCAACCTTGAAACTGAACAAAAAATATAAAACAATACAGACCACGCAGTTCACTTTACCACTCATGGATGCTCCCAAAACTTCTTATGCGTGTGGTACATTCTAAAACAAGCAGGCACACACAGCGCAGGGTTAGAAGGACACTCGGGGCAGTACATACGAGTCTCCTTCCACATACCTCTTTGCCAACAGATTCTACATCTCCTACTGGGAAAGTCTTTTGAGGGCGTGGGAGGCATGTGATCAGGAAAGTAGTGATCTTTTAATCTAGCCACATCCTCCACCACTCCAACTCTAGGAACACTTGCCTGTTCCACTACAACAAGGCTGCCTATTACAGACTCCTGACATTTAGCAAAAGTCAACTTTTACTCAGGACAACAATCCTTAAATGCAACAAAAGCATTAAACATTGCCAAGTGGAAAAGATGGATAGCCAACTTCTAATACCAAATGTAAGCCTTACGAAGAGCAGTGTAAGGTTCCAACCGCTGATCTACTCTATCAACACCACCCACGTGCCTATTATAGTCTAAAATGCACACAGGTTTGCGCGCTTCAGCAACCTGACCCCAAACAGTCACAGGTGAAGTGCTTTCATCATGGATGGTAGTCAGCATGTAGACATCTCTCCTGTCTGAAAACTTCACAGCTGGAAGTTCCTCGCTACGCAACGCACTGCACTGTCCCCGCACAAGCTTTTGACAAACAAGTTCTTTTGGGAAACCTTTACGGTTAGAGCGGATTGTGCCACAAGCAACAGTGTCCACTTTGGCCAATTCCCTGAACAACTGCACACCAGTGTAGAAGTTATCTACATATAAATGGTGACCTTTGTTAAAAAGTCCTCTACCAAGTTCCCACACAATTTTCTCAGTCACTCCAAAAGTGGACGGACAACCAGGGGGGTCAATCCTGGAATCCCTACCGGTGTACACCCTAAAATTAGAGACATATCCAGTCCTACTGTCACACAGCATATACATCTTAATTCCATAGCGTGCCCTCTTACTAGGAATGTATTGCCTAAAAACCAAGCTGCCCTTGAACAAGACCAAAGACTCATCCACTGCTATTTCTTTCCCTGGAGCATAGATCTCAGAAAATCGATCAATAAAGTGATCAAAGACAGACCGAATCTTAAAAAGACGGTCACAATCAGGGTGATCTTGTGGCAACGCTAAACCATTATCAACAAAATGCAGCATCCGAAGCAGAAGCAAATACCTATCACGACTCATGACTGCCGGAAATATAGCCGTTGCCATCAAGGGACTAGTAGACCAATATGAAGACATTGATGGCTTCCTTAGCAAGCCCATCAAAACAGTTAAACCCAAGAACTTCTTCAACTCATCCAGATTTGTGGGAGTCCACCGGGTAGCTCTAGAGTGGGGCCTAAGGCTGACACTGTTGTCTCTCAAATACTGTTCAGCATACAAATTAGTCTGCTCAACAATCTCTGCCAAAAATACATCGTCCATAAACAACTGAAAAAAATGTATCGGCAAAAAGTTTTCAGTATCCACTCTACACCCTGGAACACCAGTAAAGTCTGGCAATGCCGGCTGCACCATGCCTGGGGCAACCCAGAGGTCAGCACTTCCAACGGGAAGCCTTGCTGTCCCAGGCTGCAGCCCAGATGCCTCTTGCTGCACTATCGGCACATCAATGTCCTCCTCTAAAACAGGCACTTCATCCGCACTAAGAGTAGCTTCATCCGCGCTGAGAGTAGCTTCATCATCCGATGATTCCTCGTGGACAGAAAACTCACTGCCTGAATCTTCCACTCCCTCCTCTGCCTCAGATGCAAAGTCAGTCTCTGAACCATAGTCAGAGGAAGACTCAAAAAGCATACCAACAACCTGCTGAGCAGTAATCCTGCGGCTAGCCATAATCCTTACTAAGAAAGGAGACTTCACAAACAAGTCAACAACAACCAACACTGCAAAATAAGTAATAAACAATGTGTGGCTTTAGCACAAAGATCTATGTACTCAAAAACAATATGACTCACTTGCCAAAGATAGCTACACTCACCAGCACCTACTCTGCAGCGACACAGCAAAAACCAACGATATCCCACTAGAAAGAAGAAACAAAACCAATTACTCACAAGACAACAAAATACACATTGAGCACAAATGCAAAAAGGGGTCGCTTCCATGCAGTCAAAAAGCATCCCTGGTGCCTAGTGGGGGCATTTATGTTGCACGATCGCGACGCTGTGCGCGATCGTGCAACACAAATGCCCTTCTAAGAGACATCAGGGGAGAGGAAAAACTCTTACATCTCCCCTGATGCCTCGACGGGTAAAGAAACCCCCCTCCTGGAGCAGGAACACCTACCTGGATCCGTGGACGCCTAGAAGCAAATGGCTTCCAGCGCGTCCAGGGCTTCCTGATGACGTCGGCGCGCGCTGTGCGTGCTGACGTCATGGGATTGCCCGGGGGGGTTGGGGGTGGCAGCGGAAACTCTTCCGCTGCCATCCCCCTCTGTGGGGGCTAGATGGGCTGCCCATGGGGGGAGCGCCAGCGCTTCCCCCATGGCTGGGTGCCATGACGGAGCGGTTCCGTCAGGAGCACACGCCCACCGTGGCTCATGACGGAACCGCTCCGTCATGAGCATAGAAAGGGTTAAAACAGTTCAGTCAATATAACTTTTAGCACAAAGTACCTGGGATGTGTCAAAATAAAAGAAAAAAACAGGTGCAAGAAAGGTGAGGCGCCAGAAAGCAATGTGATGCGTTGGTTCCTTACATGCAGGTAAGGTGATGCGTCAGTTCCTTGCTCCCAGAGGAGGTGATGCGTTGGTTCCTTACTGTTATGCTGGGGAGGTGATGTGTCAGTTCCTTACTGTGAGAGGAGGTGATGCGTTGGTTTCTTACTGTGCTGGGAGGTGATGCGTCGGTTTTTTACTGCATGGGAAGGTGATGCGCCGTTTCTCCAGACACACAGCCTCGGTTCCTTACTGACGCCCATCGTCGATGTTGACTTGGCACACAGATGCAATGCGTAGAAAATCCGGATGCTCTGGGGTCGATGCGGCGGAGGTGAAACAGGCACTGTGTTGATTTTCCCAGCCGCCAACAGGCACTGCATCGATCCTTCGGCCACAGCACGTGATGCGTTGGTTTTTTGACCACACGGCAAGCTTGCGGCGGGATAAACGGGCGCAGCAGGTCGCTGTGTGGATTTTCCTCTTTTTTCTGCTGCAAAGTCACCTCCAAGGTCCCAGAATTGGAATTGGCAACTTGTGGCAGGTCAGAACCTCCAGCAGAGGAGTTCAGGGGCTGCAGGTGAAGTCTTGGATGGCCCTAAGACTTCCAACAGGAGGCAAGCACACACATGCCATTGGAGAACCTTCATAAGCAGGATACAAGGGAAAGTCCAGTCCTTGTACTTCTCCAAGACAGAGGCAGCAAACAGTAGGCCAGCACAATGCAGCAACAAACAGAGTGGCAGTTCCCCTCATACTGCTTCTCCAGCTCTTCTTCTTGGCAGTATCTCCTCTTAGTCCAAAAGTGTTCTAAAAATGTGGGGTTAGAGATCCAATACTTATACCTCTTTTGGCCTTTAAAGTAGGAATACTTCGAAGGATAGTCTTTGTAGTGCACAGATCCTGCCGTGCCCTGTCCTGGCTCCAGATACACTACAAGGGGGTGGAGACAGCATTGTGAGAGGACAGACACAGCCCTATGCAGGTGTCAGTGACAACTCCTCTCACCACTGTAGCTCAGGGAGGCCCATCAGCCTGGTGACTGCCAATCAGGAAATGCAGGGCACACCCCAGCTCCTTTCGTGTGATTGTCTAGAGTGAATACACAAACAGTCCAACTGTCAGTCTAAACCAGACGTTGATTCCACAGGCAGGCAGAGGCACAGAATGGTAGAGCAAGAAAAGGCCCACTTTCTAAAAGTGCCATTTTCAAACACACAGTTTAAAAACCATCTTCACAGAAAGATGTGTTTTAAATCCTGAGTTCAGGGAATCCAAACCCCAAATCTCTATCTCTTCCCAATGGAAAGTTACACTTGTAAGATGTTACAAGGCAGCTCCAATGATAACCTATGGGAGAGATAGTCCTTGCCATAGTGGAAAAAGAAAGTAGCCGTATTTCACTATCAGGACATGTAAAAGACACCGGTACATGTCCTACCTTTCGCAAACACTGCACCCTGTCCATGCGGCTACCTTGGGCCTGCCTTAGGGATGCCTTACATTCAGAAAAAGGGAAGGTTTGGGCTTGGCAAGTGGGTGCACTTGTCAGGTCGACATGGCAGTTTAAAACTGCATTTGAAGACACTACAATTGCAGGCCTTGGACAGACACTACTCATTTGGGTGGAACAACCAGGGCTGTAAGCCCACTAGTAGCCTTTGATTTACAGGCCCTGGGCACACACAGTGCACTTTACTAGGGACTTACCAGTAAATCAAATATGCCAAGCATGGATACCCAATCATAATCACAATTTACACAAGGAGAACTTGCACTTTAGCACTGATCAGCAGTGGTAAAGTACCCAGAGTACAAATTCCAGCAAAACGAAGTCCAGCATACAGTAAAAAATACAGGAGGTAGGGGGCAAAGAGACTGGGAAACAAAGGATGCCATGTCTAACTATGCCGCTATAAAGTCACATTGTGTACCTGAAAATCTTTTACTCAATGTCACTAGATATTTTAACCCTTAAAAGCCAAACTTGAATAAGAATTACCTACTTCTCACTTATCTCTTTTGCTACAATTGCTCATGTACTAGAGTTTGTTTTAGACAATGCCAAGAAATGATCGCCTCCATGTACCAGATCAGTGGCAAAACATGAACCTAAAGTGCCCTCTTTGGATTTGGTTGATAATTTCTAGTTTGCATGTCTCACTAAAATACTTCAACTGTGAGGAGGTGATTAGGCCTTCATCATAAACTTGTGTGGTCTCCTCCCATACCTCCATTACCTCAGTCACCCTATTCTGAGATGCTGGCAATGATAACTGGGTTGCTGATATCCAGTTCATCTGGGTGCACTGCTAACAGCACCAAAGATGGTGGTAGTTCAGCTGACCCATCTGTAAGGACAGATCTTATAGTACCAAATGAAAAACAATAAAAATCACCATCGAAATGATCATGGGCTTTCACAAACAGATGAGTATTTTATCTGAGAAACCATTCCAGCTTGTACTACACAAGATATATGTGCATTTGTAATGTGCCTCAAATTAGAGTTACATGTCTTGCATCCACAGTAAGTGGTGGAAGCTTCCCTCTAAAACTAGTTGCCCCATTATAGGGACAGATATTATTTTGATGGACAAAACATGTATTTGTGGCAAATTATTCAATGGATGCATCACTAATGCATATCACTGACACACATGTAATCTTAAACCTTCCTCGCAAACATTATTATACAGTTCCTGGATGTGAGAGGCACAGGAACAACATAGGTCTGTAATTAAAGGTCTGTAATTATGATACTCTTTCCAGTGCATTCATTACAATGGAAATGGCCTGCACTTCTTTTATTGAAAACCTCACATAATAGCTGAAATGTTTACCTCTGTTATTTGCAATTTTGTTAATTGTTAAATGGTTTCCTTATATGCCCCCTTACATCATTTCATGTGCTTCTTTTTAATTTAAAACATAATCTTATTCATTAATTCTTGGCATTGTAACATACATTGATAGTCCTAAATCCAGTGCTTTTCAGTGTCCAAGCACACCTTCCCTGGCGATAAATATTTCACGTTTTCCACCAATCTCTGTCAAAATATCGCTTGGAGAATAATAGACCTCAATTTTTCATACAAATTTCAAAGCACACTTTTCTAGTTTTATTCTGAACCCTTGTTTCTTCATGGCAGACATGTCGAAAAAACAGTTAAAACCTATAGCTTCTTTTTCATTTGTTTAAAGGCCATGTGATATGTTTTGTCTATAAAAGCCCCTTTGTAGTTCTCAAAGACAGCATATAACGTTGTGTATTAAGCTGAGACCCTGAAGGCTCGATGATTCCAAGTGCTCTATCCAAAGAGTTTCACAGTGTGCTAAATTCTTCCTACAGTCACTTTCTCTTGGTAAACATTGTTTATTTCTTGAAATTTTCTCCACACACAAGAAAGTACCCAAACTGCACCTATTTATATAAACCACATATAATCTGGCACTAAGCAACCACCATAGTCCAACTGTTTCTGCCCCTGATGTGAACAGGATGTGGTACTTGCTCAGCAGGTACAAATTTCCTCTTAACTCTCTGTATAGTTCACATAGAAAAAATATTCCCAATGCCATTGCTGTGGAAGAGGGACTGTTTTCTGGTACATATTTATGTAGAAAGATGGTTCCTTTAGCATCAAATTTGTACCACCTTTGTCTTCACACAGGTTCAACAATTTCAGCTCAACTAGATTTTAGCATGTTTATGGTATACATTTTACAACAAAGGGTTGTTTAGTTCAAAATCACATTTTTATCAGTTTTATCACACCAAAGGAAGCTAATTTCACAGGCATCCACCATCTATTGAGGAACATAATTTAACCTCATAAGCAACTTTTAAAATGTGATTAACACAGGTTTAAGCATATAAGTACTTTCAAAGCGAGTAAATATTCGTAAAGGACAGCCTTTTTTTAATATACGTGCACAAAACAGTTCCTCCTGTCTGTTAAATCATTTAGGATGCCAGCTTTCAAAATCAGTAGTATAGAATGACTCAAGTATTTTGAACTTGGTAACGCTATCACCTCCTATGACCCTTTTCAGAACTCTGTCTAAAGCACACAAAAAAATGTGTTGTCACAGGGGTATGTTGCTTTAAAGTGTCTGGCCGTAGGAAGCATCACAACCTGGTCTTTTATGACCACAGAGAGGTCAAAACGGTGTTTCTTATGAAGAAAGGGCGTACTGGCTATACATATGTTTCTTGCATGTACATTTCAGCACAAGGAACGTATATTCGGTTGTGCATGCTGTAGAATTATCCATTTTGTTTTATATAATTTTGTGTGTGGTCTCTTGTATTTTTTGTGCCAGCTGTATTTTTGCATGCCTTACAATGATTCATGAATAGAAACCTAATCTTATTGTCTCACCCATTTCCACTTCTATGGATTATTGGGCATGCCACTGTGTCTCTCAAGATGTACTTTATGATGTCTGATACTTCCTAATTCTTTTCTTTTTAATATCATTATGTAATAATTACTCCCTGTTTTGTGGCTACTGTCAGTTAGGCTGTATGAACAACTTTCTTGTGATAGCCTCTTGCTTGAAACATCATCTGAACATTGTTTGCTTTTGTTTCGTACATTGTTTAAGTACAACAGATAGGTTTAATTCTCATACGTTCATCATATGGAATACTTCCTTTAACTCTAGTTGTATGTTGACTGCAAGCATGATGTATGATGTTGCTAGTTGTTTCTTCGTAAAATAAGAGTTGTTTGGAATGAATTATTCTCAACCATCAATTTCAGATTCAATTATATAATTTCTTAATTATGTATTCCTTTTGTGATTCTGAGATTCAATTCTTTGTTGATCAAAAGTTTATTCATTATTTTGTATAGTTTTATCATCTGTTGCATAACACAAATACGCTATCTATAAATCTTAGCCAGATGGCCACATTCTTTCTCTCTGCAGTCTTCATTTTCCATGCTACATAGTTTTCTCACCAGCCTCCTAGTAAGTTCATGTGGCTAATGGTGAATCATGCTGATGGCTGTTCCTCTTAATTGATGATAGATGGGATGTTGAAAAAAATATTTATGTGTATAACATAGTTGTAGTATTTTAATAACTATATCTATATGCTGTTTTATATGCAGGAAGTATTTGCATACCGCAGTGCCATCACAGTGATGTATGCTAGTGCATAGGTAGCAAACAATAACAGCATTCATTATGTGATCACGTTCACAGTTGACGTCTTGTATTTGGTCATAAAATCTGCACTGTCTCTGACATATGATGAAAGTCCTGTCTTAATTAATGTTCTCCCTCAACTATTACAACTGTGAAAGCTTTTGGTCCCTGGGAGTGAGCTGGTTTAACTCATGGCATATGCACCACCAGATGCATATGTCAACCTTGAGGAAGCTGTAACCTCAATGCTGATGCCCCACCATCTCTACATCACTTTGGAAGGACCCAGCTTGTGTTTCAGGACTTGTCCTCTATGTCGATCTGCAAATCTTTGTTGATCTCATTTTGCTTTCACTAACTGCACTACTCTTGTTAGTGAGTTTCTTGAATCTTTTATAGATTACACTATATAGATGGAATGGAAACAGACCTAAACTGGGAGGCTAAATACCGGGATGAATTCCAAGAATACAGAAAATTGTGATACACCTGTGTTTGATTTGAATTACTGTAAGCAAACTCAGCAAGTGGGAGCCACTTTCTCCATTCGCCAAAAAACAACAGAGTTATTTTTGCAATGTCTGATTTCTTCTTTTAGTCTGACCAACTTGTTCAGAGGTTCATTCCAAAACCTAGAAATGAATTGGACTCCCCTATCAGTGACAATAACTTATGGCAATCTGTGTAGCCAAACAATCTCTGTTAAACTTTTCAGTTAACTTGGGAGCTGATGACAGTTTCTCTAAAGGGATTAAATGGACAATCTTGGTGAAAGGCTCCACCACCACCATGAGGGACTGTATCGACCTAGCTGGTTTTCCATGAAATGTTTATTTTATGCACACGCAGTACATTTCAAAATATATTGTTCAAATGGTTTCTACATATGTGGCCATCAAAACATGCATTCTACCAGTTCTTTTGTCTTGGAAGGGCCGGGAATCTGCTGTAGGGATATCATAACCCAGGCAAAGGAATTGCTATTTTAGATCTTTGGTTGTGTACTAAAAACCTACTTTGACACTTTCTGTGCTGAGGTTCTTCTTGCGACCACTCTTCCCTATACATCCTAGATTGTTGTTCCTTTATCTTTTCCAAAATCTTAATGTCTTAGCTCCTGTATCAAGATTGAATTGCCAGTACTGTATGGTTAAGCATGTGAAATTCTTCTCCCTTTACATGTCAGGATAAAGCACCGACTTTTCCTTGTCTTTTTCCTGGTCAGAAGGTAATTTCATAAGAAAAGTGAGAGAAAATAATATCAATCTGGGATGTCTGACATCCAAACATTTCATGGATTTAAAAAATCCAAGATTCTTGTGATCAGTCCTGGCAATTACTTTGTGTACCACCCCCCATCAATCAGTGACTCAATTGAGTAAAAATATCTTTAATAGCCAAAAGCACTTGATCATAGATTGTGCGGATTCTCTCTATAGGTGTTAAAGTTCTTGCGCAGTAGGCTACTTGATGTAATTCATCTGTGAGTTGGTGTCTCTGAGAAATTATGGCTCCAATCACTAATGCTGACATCAATTTCCACAATGAATTGTCTAATAAAATCTGTACATCTGAAAATGGGAACAGATGTAAACGTTTCTTTCAGAAATTGATAAAAAAACCTTCTTATTCTATTTCCCCCAAAAAGTGTTTTCTCGTCTTGTCCAGCTGTGTTTTTGCAAGGACAGTGATTGAAAAAATCTTTGAAAATTATCTGTAAAATTTTGAGAAACCAAATAATTTCTGTATTTTTTTACATTCAGTTGCTGAAAGTACTTCATTGGCTGCCAGTCCATAAAAGGGTCCTTTTAAAAAAATGCTCCTGCTTATCTTTAGAGCCTTCAGAGTACTCGGACCAAAATACTTAATATCCAGAATCACTCCCCATAGGACGACACGCCCTCTCAGGTCCTAAAGACCAACCTGCTCAAACCTCACTAGCACAGGCTAAAAACCCTAGGAGGAAAATCTTTCACAGTCGTGGGCACTAGGGCCTGGAACCAGCTTCGCTGGGAGTTTAGATTCACGGACTCAGAAAGGATCTTTAAACGGCAACTTAAGACCTTGCTTTATAGCCTCCCCGATGCCATGTTCTACTCACTTATTCTCTGACTCATCGTTCTCCCCCAAGACTGATCAAGTTAGACTAAGGTCATACTGCCACATTCCTTTTTCTGCTTCGCGCCAGGATGCTCCTCCGGGAGTGGCAGTTGCACTTTAGAAATTCAATACTCATACTCATACTCTAGACTGAAGGGGGCGAGTGAGTAGTTTAATAACATAATAATGGTCAGATGGGTGAGCTGGGTGGGCAGAGGAGAACAATCTATCGCAGGTGACTGCGTGATTGTGAACTTCGGCAACCCATCCCTAGTTTAGAGGGTTTTATATGTATGTGGGTCAAATGAATTGGCGCCAAACAACATCACAGCTGTTCCCCTTGGCTTTTTTTATAGACCAAAAGAGGCAGTCTTAGCCTCACAGGAGTCTCGGGTGCCCTGGATGCTAGGTAGGAAAAAGAGAGACACTCAGGGGGGAATGCAGCTAGAGGTTTTTAGTGGCCCAAGGGAGCCATGGAGTGCGGGTGATGGGTTTGAGTGCCTATCTGCGTTGAATGATCAGGACTGACTTGACCCTGAATTAGCTCATTCTATGGATGTGAGAGATCAGGATAGTAGCAAAGTGTCTGAGCCAATGATCATTAAAGAATATCATATGACTACTATTAGAAATCCTAAGCCCGCCGCACACTCTGGGGCAAAGGAAATTGAAGGCTATAGCATAGATCTACATACTCAGGGGTGGGACTCACATCATGGAAAGTGGCAGGGCTCAAAAATAAGATTGATGTACCTGATTGGCACGGATTGATGTCTGGTGCCTATATCCTTTGCTTTCTGGAAACATGTCAAATGGTGGCTCATCCTTTTGATGGATACATATTTTTTTTTACCCCGGCTAAACCATCAGTGATGGTTAGGGTGAAGGGGGGGTCTAGTGACCTATATCCTGAACACTAGTGTATGGAAAATTTTGAAATTCATCAATGAATCTCCCTATTTTCATTTATTGCTATGCAAGGTGGGCAAGCCATGGAACATTCTTTTAATGAATTTTTACAATGACAGCTTGAGAACCCAAGTAGTGATTGATCTGGAGTTAGCCATCCAGGCAGTCACGTCCTTGCATTTTAAACCTGTGAGCATTATTTGGGTAGGAGATTTTAATATAAATCATTGTTCATTCATAGACAAACCAATTTGCGGAGTCATTGACCTACAAGGTGAGGCACTTGCACATTTCAAACATGATAATTATGGAACAGCCCTGAATAGTCTAATGTTGAAGCTAAGCCTCAGGATGCAAAATAGTAAGCTGAATGAGAGCGAAAGCTTAGCACCCACATTCTTTAGAAATAATTACGAGTCCACCATTGACTTTATCATGGCCTCTGAAGCCTTAGACCCAGTTATTAAAGGCTTTGAAACCACTATCATTGGGTATAGCGATCATGCAATGTTAGAGGTCAGGATGACCCTAGTCAAGAAAAGCTAAATTACATCGAAATTAGGATTCGACCCAATCCTGGCAATGACAAATGGGTATTCAATTAAGTGGGAGAAAGTAGATCACTTAGCCTTTCTGCCATCCATATTACCGCACACTATGCCTGAGATAAAGCTATGCCTAGATCTTGAGGCTGATCCATTACAAATAATTTCTTCTTTTTCAGCCATCACTTTTTGTGTTAAACAGGCATTGAGTCATAGGTCACACCCATCGCAAGCCCGAGAGAGGGGTTGGTTTGACTCAGATTGTAACCTAGCTAGAAAGTAGTTGCACATAGCTCTACAGCAGCAACCAAAGGATATGGCATCAATTAGGTTGGCGTATGTGCATTTTAAACAGACTATCGCTCGGAGAAAGAAACGCATAATGGAAGCAGCATGGGAGCATTTGGTACAAGCCAGTGCCCTTAAGGATAGTCGATCCTTTTGGAAGGCTACTAACAACAACTACTTTAGGGGTCCCCATGAACCCTCATTTGAGGTGCACATCACAGAGGAGGCGTGGGTTAACCACTTTACTGCCATTTATGATAACAGTCCTCTCACAAGCATGGATCAAGCAACACAAAATAGCGCAGGAAATCATGGGACCCAAGGGACAGATTCCCTGCAGCACTCTCTACAGCCTCTCAGTTTGTCTGCAGTTAAAACGGGGATGGACGAAAGCAGCAAAGGAAAGGCCCCAGGCCCAGACGGCACCTCTCTGGATCTGTATCGGGAGCAGCAAGACCTGAAGGCCTCCCGCCCCACTCAACAATCTACCAGCACCACCAACCCGCAATCTATGTCGCCCAGCTTCTTCTCCATTCCCACATGCAAGCTGAGGCCTCTGATTTCTAGACGTAAATCCTCTCACCCCATGCCCATGACTACCCAGAAAGTGAACACTGACAACACGATCACCAAAACCCACTTTATCAATGACAAGCTCCCGCCGTCTCGAGACATCTCTCCCCAGAACACCCTCATCTCCTCTACCGAGGAGATGGCGCTACGTCTTGCCCTGCTAGAAAGCCAGCTAAAAAAGGCCTTACGAGACCTCAAAGAAATCACAACGAACCTCTCCTCACTCCGTCGGCCCAGCCAACACCCGCTACCGACCCCCACCACTACCATCATTAAACGCTTAAGGCCCTCTAGGGCTCCTTGGCCCTGTTGGAACACAACCCCACTCCTTGACCCGGCACAAAGACCCAAAAGAACAATAGCTGCATTGTCCATGTGCGAAGCTCTTGACCTTGCCTCCTCCTACGATTCTTCCCCGACTGTCACCCCAAATCCACAAATCCAGGTCATTACTGGACTTAGAAGGGATCGCTCTCCACCCAGATCTCCAAGACCCCCAACATGCCTCACATCCATTCCGAGGGCCTCCACAACGACGAAACTCAAAAATGGAGAGACCAACTGCATGCTTATTAACTGCAGATCAGCCATTAAACACGCCACAGAGCTGGCTGAAACCATCCTGACCCATGACATAGACATTGCTTTCATCACCGAAACTTGGCTGAGCGAGTCCTCCTCTCCAATCATGGACATGCTTGTGCCCCCAGGCTTTGCAATTATCAATAAAGACAGAAAAATCCACCGCGGAGGGGGCATAGCAATCATACACAAGAACATCATCTCCGTGACGGAAACCGAAGCCCTCAAGTACAACACTTTTGAATGTCTTACCGCCAACATCAAGACAAGGGAAAACAAAACTCTATCCTGTCATCTCCTTTACCATCCGCCAGGCAACAACACTTCATTTGGAGAACACCTATCTGATCTGATATCTAACTGCGCACTCCGTGACTCCAGTAACCTAATTCTAGGAGACCTCAACCTTCACTGGAACGAGGAAAACAACCGGCTGATTCATAACCTGAACGAACTCCTACATAACTACAACCTCACCCAACACTGCTTAGAGGAAACCCACAACAAAGGATCAATCCTTGATGCCATCATTGCCCATCCTGATGCAGTCGCGATCGACCGCACCATGCCTGTCGACTGGTCTGACCATCACATCATCCTATTCCACATCAACCAATCGATCCTTCGCCAACCCCATAATCAGGAACACCCCACTTGGCAAGAAATCTAAAGCAGATTCCCATGGACGTTTTGGAAGAAAGGATAAGCTCTCTCCTCCCCATCTCCTCTGGCGATCTATCCACTACAGAACTCACCTCTCACTACAACGCCACTATGATCAACATTCTGGACCAATTAGCCCCCTTAAAACAAAAAAGAGGTAGGACAACTCCCTCCAGATACTTGTTCAACACAGACATAAACGTCGAAAGGCGACAACTCAGAGCAGCAGAAAGACTCTGGCAGAACGATCCGTCCCAATCCTCCTGGACCAACTCAAAGCAAAACGCAAGAAGTACAAAGTCCACATCAATCGTGAAAACGTCCTTCTTTCGCAACGCCCTTGAAAACGCCAAAACAGACCCAAAGAGCTCTTCACCCTCATCAGGCAACAAACTTCCAAACCCATCGTATCCTCAACACAGGCCTCGAATGCCCTGTGCGAGAACTTTGCAAACTTCTTCAACGACAAAATCTCCAAGATTGAGCTCTCCTTGGTCACCAACAACAACCTCGTCCATAGGAGCCCGGCCCCAAGAGCAGAGGGCAACACAACCAATCACCCCCACAATCAGTGGAAATCATTCAACCCTGTATCGGAAATAGAGATAGTCAAACTGATCTCCTCCTCTAAACCCTCCACACATGCCTTGGACCCTATTCCTGCCCAACTGGCCAAGAAGCTAAAATTCTCCCTAGCACCGCTCTGGACCAGGATCATAAACAGCTCTCTGAGCTCTGGAGTCATTCCGGATTGCCTCAAAGTTGGCCAAGTCACTCCTTTACTGAAAAAACCAGGCTTGGACACCAAGGATTTGAACAACTACAGACCCGTCTCCAATCTTCCTCTCCTGGGCAAAACTATGGAAAAGTGCGTTCTCCTTCAAATGACTCAACGCATGGACAACATCAATCTCCTGGACCCCCTCCAATCGGGCTTCAGAAAAGGGTGCAGCACAGAGACAGCGATCCTTAATATTATAGATGATATATACAAGTCCCTCGATACAGACCAATGCTCCTTACTAATCCTCCTGGACCTCTAACAAACCCAAAGAAATTTTCTCCATAGTAAACAAGCTTTCTAAACCAGATCGAATCATGCTGAAGCCAGCTCCCACACAGTCATTTTTGCGACTCGCTCAACTCTTTTCTTGGAGAAAATTGCTTCCATCAAAGCCAGTATTCCTTCTTCTACTTTCTCTATACCCGATCCAAACACTCACCGCATTGCTTCTCGGATGGATCAAATTCCTCCAATCTCCAAGGAGACTTTTTTAAATTTACTTAGAAAGACCGACTCTGGCTCTCCTCTCGACTGCTGCCCTCCACATATACTTCGGGAAGCCTTTACTATCTGCCCGATCCCCCTCTCTCTCTTCTCAACAACTCACTTAAATATGGCATTGTTCCTGATATTTTCAAAAGTGCCGAAATTCTTCCCATTCTGAAAAAACCGGGCGCAGATCCGACAGTTCTAAGTAACTATCGCCCTATCTCCTTGCTACCCTATCTGGGCAAAGTCTTAGAGGCTTACGTGGCAAACTGCTTGAGCACATTCATCGAACATCACCAGCTCCTGGATTCCCATCAGGCTGGTTTCAGACCAGCTCATTCAACGGAATCTGTTATACTTACAGTTCTGGATGAATTAAGAAGGGGAGCTGATAGCGGTACTTCCCAAGCCCTGGTCCTCTTAGATTTGTCAGCTGCATTTGACACGGTCAACTATACTATTCTGCTCGACCGTGTCAGAAATGTCGGGATCCAGGGTATGGCGTTGAACTGGCTCTCCTCCTTTCTCAGCAACCGTTTCCAAGCAGTACGGATTGCCAACTTATCATCTAACAAGAGGGAACTGACTTGTGGAGTCCCACAGGGCTCCTCCCTTTCCCCTCTTCTTTTTAACTTATATCTCTTGCCTCTAATCCAATCCCTGAGAGAAAGCAAGATTGGTACGTTCAACTACGCTGATGATCTCCAACTGGTGTTTGACATCAACTCATCAGCATCTTCAATTTCCCACTTCCAATCCACCATGATTTTTATAAGCAACTGGATGAATTTCAACCAACTCAAGTTGAACCCCGACAAAACTGAGCTGATTCTCACTGGTGGTTCTTCCAACCCCTGGCACTCCAACTACTGGCCCCCTCTTTGGGTAGCCCTCTGATGCCGGTAAGCTCAGCTAAAAGCTTAGGCATTGTGATCTCTAATGATCTGTCTATGAATGCCCAAATTGGCGCTGTGGTTTCCGCAAGTTTTTTTCAACTGCGGAGAATAAGGAAGATCAGTAGATTTCTGTCCAGGGAAGCTTTAACCATGGTTATCCTAGCATTGGTTACTTCCCGACTAGACTACGCCAATTCATTATATTTTGGCATCCCCGCCTATCAACTGAGACGCCTTCAGCTGGTTCAAATCCAAGCTGCCAGACTTATTTTCCATCAACCAAAGCGGCAGCATGTGACTCCTATTTTGAAGAAGCTACACTGGCTTCCGGTGGCCAAGAGGTGCGCCTTCAAGTTGGGCTGCACCATCTTCAAAGCCCTTCACGGCAATAGCCCAGTTTTCATCTCCTCCCTAATTCAAAGATACACCCCTCCAGGGTCTTGCGATCGTCCCATCTAAATCTATTAGCCATTCCCTCCTTCAAACGCAAAAAGCATGGAGGCTCCAGATTCGCAGTTTTGGCTCCTCAATTTTGGAACTCCCTCCCGGTGGAGCTAAGACGGGCTACGTCGTATACACAGTTCAGGAAACTGCTTAAGACTCACTTATTCATCCAATCATATGACATTTAAACTCCTGCTTCCTGCTAGCACCTGTCTGCCCTACCAGCGCCAAGAAACCGTTTGGTGTATGTGCGCTATATAAACACTTTGTAACATAACATAACATAACATAACATAACCTCTCGGCAGCCTTCGATACGGTGGACCATCAACTACTCATTAAGGTACTCCAAGAAAGGCTAGGGGCTGAAGAGGCGGTCTTGCGCTGGTTCGGCTCCTTTCTCCAGAATCGCTCTCAAAGAGTCAAAATCAAAAACTTCTCGTCGGACCTTCATCCTGTCAGCAGAGGCATCCCCCAAGGATCAGTCCTCTCCCCGCAACTTTTCAACATATACATGGAACCCCTCACCACTATACTCAAAAGATCCAATATTCCCTTCCACCTTTATGCGGACGACACCCAGATCTATCTCGAAATCTCCTCCATTGAAGACATCCAGAGACTCAACGACACTCTCAGAGAAGTCCAACACTGGCTCTCTCTAAACCACCTGAAATTGAATCAAGACAAAACGGAAATCCTCCTCATTTCCAACAAAACAGAGAACCCCCAAGTCGCAGAATGGCTAAAAGCAATTGATGCTCTCAACGACAATCTCTCCCTGGCCGACTCCGTCAAATCGCTGGGAATCACCCTGGACCCTAAACTAAGCATGGACAAACACATCAAGAACACTGCAAAGAGCGCGTTCCTCAACCTGAAACTACTCAATAAGATAAAACCCTTCATCCCGACCAATGACCTCAAACAAGCAATTCAATCCCTGGTACTTTCCAGATTGGACTACGGAAATGCAACCCTCACAGGCACAGCAAAATCACACCTAGCTCCCCTCCGATCTACTCTTAATGCAGCGGCAACAATGGTCACCGGAGTAAAAAAATATGACCATATCTCACCCGCACTCAGAGAGCTAAAATGGCTCCCAGCTGAATTGCGAGCCAGTTTCCGAACTGCCTGCCTCATGCACAAAGCCCTCCACACAGGGAAACCCGCTTACCTGGCCTCCAAACTCACGAAGGCCGGTCAGACAAGGAGCCTCAGGAGCTCCAATACTCTACTCCTCATCCCGCTGAAAACTCGCAAACAAAAAACCGCAGCCCGATCCTTCTCTGGAAATGCGCCCAAAATATGGAACGCCATCCCAGTCCATATCAGGATTATCCCCTCATTTCTAAAATTCAAAAGGCTACTCAAAGACCTCTACCTCAATCGTGCCTTCCCTAATGGATAGATTGCAACCAATTACTCTCAAGCGTGCTCATTACTGCACTATGACACTTTATATCCAAGACCTCTACCTCATTCCTAGCCCGACTCCTCCCCACTATCCCCCTGGTTCGGAAGGATGCACGGCTTGAATCTACTGTGTTCACTATTACGAGACTATGTAACTTTCCCTCTATCGTTATACAACGCGCAAAGTCCTCTACTGCACCCTGTGGCTTCCTGCTCACTACTGTTACAATTTGTGTTTTCCTCTTTACAAAGTGTTGTAAAGCGCTCCGATACCTTCGGGTCTGGCTAGCGCTATATAAAATTCCTTAATAAATAAATAATAAATAAATAAATGTTGTTAGCGAATGTTAACAATGCCATTGCAGAGATAGGCCCCCTACCTCATGGAAATCTTCTATTATAATCCTGATATACAAAAAGGCGATAAATCCCTTCCACAAATTATCGGCCCATATCACTGTTAGATGTCACTGCAAAAGTTATGGGGCGTATACTACTCAACAGATTGGAAGATTGGGCTTCCGCTAATAACATACTAGCTGATACCCAATTTGGATTTGAAAAAAAGGGCTGAGTACAGCCCACCAATGTTGGAATAGCTGATACCCAATTTGGATTTTAAAAAGGGCTGAGTACAGCCCACCAATGCTGGAATTTAAGAATCATCGTTGGAAACTAAACAGTGGCTAAGAAGGGATCGCTGTATCTATCCTTCATGGATTTGTCAGCAGCCTTCAACTGCGTTTCACACTCAAAGCTGTGGAAAATTATGGAGTATCTAGGGGTTGAGGCAGGAATTATCTCCTTCATTAGGCAATTGTACTCATACGCTAATGCCTTGGGGGTTTTGGAAGGGATGGTGAATGTTCGGGCAGTTTTAACATCGGAAGAGGGGTTAGGCAGGGATGTGCCCTAGCCCCCTTCCTGTTCTCCCTATACACGAGTCGGGTTGAATCAGCCCTAATTATATCTGCTAGGGACATATCGATGATAGATTTGCGCCCCCTCCCAGTTTTACTTTATGCAGATGATGCTGTACTAATTGCCAGAACTGGGAGGGGGTATCAGGGCCTAATTGATGATTATATTGCCTTCATGTCGGGTCTGGACCTGAAAGTAAAGGGCACCAAGATGTACACAATGACCTACCGGCCAAATCCAGGGTAAAACCTTCCTTTTATTTTTATTTATTATTTATTTTTATTTATGTGTTTTATAGAGCGCGAACTTGACCCGTTAGGGTATCAGAGCGCTTTACAGGAGAGCAACGCAATCTATAGACAGACTTGGAGGTACATGAGGGAAGGGAGCACGTATTTGCAGTTTACATAATCAGTTACTCGAGGCGAGAAGCCATATATACAGATAAAATTACAGTTTATTCAAGTCGTGCCCCAGGTTCCTGATGGGGTGACAAGGTAGTCCGGAGGAGGTAGAGGACGGCCATTGGTCGGGCCTGAGTCAATGTTTAGCCGAGGAATTTGCCCATAAGGAAGGTTTTGGTATCCTTTTTGAAGCGAGCCAGAGAGGGGATTCTTCTGATGTTGGGTGGGAGAGAGTTCCAAATTCTTGGAGCCGCCCCTGAGAAGGCTCGATTGTAGGTTTTTTTTTCCGAAAGCGTGCAGGTTGGAGCAAAAGGTCTCTGGAAGATCGGGAATTTCTGGTTCCTCCGGAGATGACAAGTTTCTGTGTCAGATAAGCAGGGGAGTTAGAGTATAAAGCTTTGTGCGTGATGCATGCTAGTTTGAGTTGTATTCTTGCCTGCAGGGGAAGCCAGTTGAGAGCTTTCAAGTGTGGGGAAATATGATCGTATTTCCTTGTGCCGGGAAGTAGTCTGGCGGCCGCATTGAGGCAGGCTTTGAGAGGTGCCAGGGAGATCTTAGGTAAACCCGAGAGGGTTGAACAGCCGTATTCCAGTCTAGAGATGACGAGCGCTTGGACTGCCATTTTTAGGTCGAGAGCATTGAGGAAGGGCTTCAATTTCCTAAGATAGCTCAGGTGGAATCTGGCTGTCTTGGCCATCGAATTGATGTGGTCTCGCATGTTTAGGTTGCTGTCGAGGGTAATTCCCAGGGATTTGGCCGAGTTCACAATGGTCGGTGGGCAATTTAAGGCAGTGATAGCCTTAATCCATGACTGAATCTCGAGGTTGGTGTTGGGTGGGGAGATCATGAGAAATTCAGTTTTCTTTGCATTGAGTTTAAGATGATTGGATGCGAGCCATTGGACAGTGAGTTTCAGGGCTTCGTTCAGGGAGAGGATCTCTTCGAGAGAAGAGGTTTTGATGTAGATCTGGGTGTCATCAGCATACATATGATAGGAGATATTGGCTGCGCGTAATACTTCAGTAAGCGGTTCTAGGTAGAGGTTGAAAAGGGTGGGGGACAGGGTTGATCCTTGAGGGACTCCAACCGTGACCGGGGATGGTGAGGATAAGTTGCCGTTGATTAGGAATCTCTGAGACCGATTGTGGAGGAAGGACCTAAACCAGTCTAGAACAGTGCCATCCAGTCCCATCCTGAGTTTGAGGCGTTCAAGAAGTTTTTCATGGTTGACCGTGTCGAAGGCCGAGGATAGGTCAAGGAGGATTAGGAGACACGTTTTGCCTTGGTCAAGGGCTTGGAGAGCATCATCCACGATATGGAGCATGGTGGTTTCGGTGCTATGCCCTGGTCTAAATCCGGATTGGAAGTCATCCAGCAGGTGGAAGTTGTTGATGTGGTGATTTAGCTGCTGTTGCACACATTTCTCCAGCACTTTGGCTAAGAGTGGGATGTTGGAGATGGGTCTGAAGTTGTCGGGGGAGGCTGGATCCAGCTACGGCTTTTTCAGAATGGGGAGGACTTGGCCGGCTTTTAGAGATTCAGGTATCGTTCCCTGCTGGAGGGAGGCGTTGATTATTGAAGTCCAGCTGGGAATGATGGATTGGGCGACGGCAGCAAGGCAGTTGGCAGGGAGCGGGTCATTAAAGTGGTTGTTCGGGTTTAAGGTAGAATGGATTTTAGAGATGGAATCTTCGTCATAGTCTTTGAAGACAGTCCAGTGAGCATGGTTTTTGGGTGGAGCAGGGCACAAATTGTAGAATATGTAGAAGGGCACAAATTGAGCGAATCACCCACTTTCTGGTACTTAGGGATACTTTTTGACAGTAAAAAGTCTTGGTCCCCCTTGATAGCAAATAGGTGTGCGCAAATGGAGAAGTCCATTAATGAGATATCTTCCTTTATAAAGAAGTTGGGTTTGAAGGCACTAAGGGAACGCCTCACCATATATGTGAGTAAGACTGTTGCAGTGGCCTCATATGGTGCAGGGTTCTGGGGATTGGCTAACACTCGGAATGTACAAAAGGTTGACAACGTTTTTCTTATACATATTTTAGTTCTTCCGCCAAGCTGCTCAAACTACATAGCCCATTCTGAAATGGGAATCTCGTACGTATCCGATAGGATAAAGGTGGCTCCAATCATGCTTTGGCATTCAATTTGGTTGCGAGAGGAAATGGGGCTGAATAAGTTAATGGGTCTGAAAAGTCTATAAAGAGCCTATTGTGCTGTAATCCTATAGTGTCAAGATACTTCAAAAGGAGGCAAAAAGATTTTTACTGGAAAGGAAAATCCTTTAAAAAGGACGGATACCCATCACTCACCGAAGTGACATGCTTCATCATCTGGGTTCTCCTTCCTGGTTACTTAATTGTGTAACCAGGGGCTACAACCTTCTCTCTGAGGGAAGGAGCTCACGGATGTTTTCAATATATAGAAATAAGTGAGAAACTATTCTCTGAATGTGAGTGATGGACTCAGTGCATGGAAGTGAAAAGTGAGATTAAAATTGGTAGTGGAAGAACAAACATTTTTTTAAATAAGTATCTTCTACTAACCAAATTAAAAACAGTGCAAAAGCAGTTTTTAGCAAATTAACTGCCTAGATGTAACTGGTTCTGGTCTACATGTTTCGGCCTTCTGGGATATTAAATTTATCCTAGGCCTTCCTCAGGACCACAATAAAGATTTGCTACTGCGTAGTGAAACAAATTAAATAAACAAGTGAAAATTCAAGGTTGGAATCAATACAACCAGAAAAACCTGATTTGCTGGTATGACGATCCTCCATAAGTGACAGGATATTGTTAAATCCCGTATCTTCCGGGGGATGGACCTCACCTCACCTGGCCACAGCTCAGGAATGGAGGCCCCGCTCTGTCCGTCGGTACCTCGGGCGGCCGTTGTCAAATATGCAGAATGCGACCGCCAGGGTGGCGGTCGCATCCTAATAAGGGTGCGGGACCGCCCCATGTCTGGCGGCCGGTCCCGTTTCCACTGGGATGGCGGTCGGACTAAAGTTGCCCGCCATCCTAATCAGCCCCTTTATCTTAATTCTATCCTGATATTCTTTATTTATCTATCATTATTCCCTCTCCATCATAAGCAACAGCAGGTTAAAGTGTTGGAGTTTATAAAGCTCAGATTTACTATCTCCATTCTATCCCCATTTCAACCTGAGCAACAGTATCGAAAATGCTGAACTTTGGTAGGGTCAAATTCACTATTCCCCACTCCATCATAAGCAACAGTAGGAAACATGTTGGACTTTGGATTGGTAAGATGCATTTTTCCCACTCCAACGAATGCAACACTGGGAGCAATTTTGTGCTTTTAGAGGGGTCGGATTTACTAATACCTCTCCAAAACTAAATTACATGAAATAAAATTAAAAATATTTTAAAATATATATTGCAAAATAAAAAAAGTACCATTGAAAACATACAAAACACAGTACATGTAGGGGCCAATTCCGACTGCCCAATTACAACAGAGGTGGTCGGAATTGAAACCGGACAGTCATTCCGGCTGGATTCCGATGGGCTCGAGGAGCCCGTCGGCCAGTTGGAGACTGCACCGTAATCCCAATAGGACGGCGTTTCCTCCATCGGGATTATGATGTCGGTTTCCAACAGCCTTTCCGTGACGGCCTTTACGACACAGAAATGCTGTCAGAAAGCAACTCTGGGGGCTTCTAGCAGGGCCCCCTTGCTCCGCGGCCTACGGTTGTGGGCCTGGGGTGCACCTATGGTGCCCCCTTGTAAATCCCTGCACCCTGTGGCAGGCATCATGAGCCTTCCACAGGGTGCAGGGATTTAAACAAACTCTAATTTCTTTATGGGAGCTTGTGCTACGGCTGGTTTACAGCCGTAACCAGCCGTAGCACAAGTTCCCATAGAGAAATGGGAGTGTGCGAACACACAGTGTGCTGTCGCATCGTAATCATGCGGTTGGGCCCGGAGAGATGTTGGTCCTGAATCCTCGAGGGTGTCGGTCGGGGCAACTCCGACCGACATCGTCATCGGCCCCTAAGTAGTTAAACATATGTATCAATGTAAATACAACTTAAAATCACAACATTAACAAATAATAAACACAATTTAAAATGAATACCAAATATTTTTAAAACACTTCCACCTTACTTCCTCACAAACCAAACAACCTATCGAAAATAAAAAAGTAAAAAAATAATTATAATCTATCAAACATGCTAAACACAAACCAAATAATAATTACAAATGACAAATAACACAAATATTTCAAAATATATTTACTAGTTTTACAAAATAGCCAAATATTCATACATTTCTCCATATATTGTTTTGCATATTTAATTAACCAATTAACAAAGCAATGACATAAAAATTAATTCATTCATTTATAACATTAAAAATATATATTTAAAATACTTCCTTCGCTAGTCCTCTACAAGCACATCTCACCCAAAAATATTCAAAATATTATGTATTATAAAGTATTGCACTAAAGATAATAATAAAAAAATATTACATTTAATACTTTAAAAACAAATTTGTATCTAAAAATTAATTAACTCATTAATATAATTAATAGCCTGATCAACCAATGAAAAAGTTAGTTATCAATTTATAGAATACTATAAAATATCTATTATTCACAAACAAAACAAACAAGTAGGAGTGTACCTAATTTCTGTAATTTGCTTTTGTGTAGTTAAATGAAATTTCAAAGTAATTATAAGAAGTTACATGTAACTATGCACAATTATGTAAAATGCAAAATTGGCATTTGGTATGCTATTTCAGCTTGAAATGCATCCTCACATCCACTTTAGACATGAGAAACATTTTGTGCTAAAAAACGGTATTTAGTTTAGGATTTGGTCAGATTTAAAAAAATATATATTAAGGTTGCAAAGCAAATACGGAAGTAGAATTAAGCATAAGGGTGAATTTGAGGAAATAAATAATGGTATAATGCAGAATAATGAGTCGAAAGTCAAAGGAAGAAGGTGCAACCTGCACATTTTGGTCCTTCACACCTTGGATATGAGGTCATAAGACTGGACAGAACTGGGCGAATTGGGGAGGAAATACTTCATTTCATAACACCTCCCTTTCCAATACAAAAAATACCTACAATGGCAAAACTGCACAGGACTCCACATTATAAATGGCCCTCCTGGTGACAAAAGAAAGGAGTATATTTACAAGGGGATAGCGCCACCAGAACATCGCTTTCAGTGATGTTTGCAGTTTATTGTTTATGTGCAGGAAGGTGCGCCTTCCTGCACATAAACAATCATTAAATAATGACGATTTGCTAATTCTGCAGCACACATAGAAGTAACAACTTGCCATTATGGATTGTTTATGTGCAGGAAAGAATACCTTCGTCCACATAAACAATCATTTCCTGCCAGGCAGGCACACTTGCACTATGGAGCAAGGGTGCCTGCATTTGCACTAGGCAGCTAATTTTAGCACCAACGCTAGGGTAAACACAGGGGTGTGCCATATAGTTGTAAATACAGCACATCCCTGCATTTTGGAAATGTTGACGCGCAGCGCTGACAGATTTGGCTCAGCTCCGCGCTCCAACATTTCGTTGTAAAAATGCCCCAAAATGTGTTAAAGACTGCCTTCATTACATGACAAACCAGCTACTAGTGGAAAATTAGAATCACTTCCTCTGTGACTTTAATTGCTCCTGGGATACACAGGAAAACTCGTCCACAAGCAACTTAAACTCCTTCTTAAACAATCATGGCCTTCAACAATTTTGTTTTTGATATTATTCCTAAGAGGTTGAGGTAGGTTATTATTGGGGGACTAGAGAATGTTTAGAGTCAGTTTTCTTCAGATTGCTGAATGCGGTCCACAGCTTTGTTAACTATTAAGGGGCATATTAACAAGGCGGCGTTAATGAATTATCGCCGCTTTAGCGTCCGTTTTCGGACGAAAAGCAGCGATAATTCTATCGCCGAATTAACAAGGACACGCTAGCGCGTGATTCCTGACTTAGCGTCCGTTTCTGCACGCCTCCATCGCATCGCTAATGAGATGCAAAGGGGGCGTGCCTGTGAAAACAACAGGGAAATATCGCTAACCCAGGTATCGCCATATTAGCAACGTGGGTTAGCGATATTTTAAATTGCGTTAAGTATGCCTTAACGCAGGAATTTAACGTCTGCTAAATTCCTGACTAAGGCATACCTAACATGGGGGTGGATTGTGTGGCTAAGACCACAGGCCCTATCACTAAGTATATCGCCGTTTTCCATGGGACATCGCTGGAAAACCAGCGATGTTCCATGTAAATCATCGCTATCACTGGAAAATTATCGACTTTGCGCTAAGCGTTGTTAATACAGCGCTAGCATGGCGATAATTTCCAGCGATAGCCGGCGATAGGATTCCTCACACTAACAGCGGCCAGCGATAATTATCGCTGCCGCTTGATAATATGCCCCTTAATTATTAACTTGGAAAGCCAATACATCTCATTTCAACATGTTAAAACATGCAAAAACAGGTACATCGAAATGCTGTTTGTATGTATTATTGCATTAAAGCTACTCTTGTTGGCTGCTCCACAGCTTGTTCGTGTTTCCTTGCCATTTGGATAGATATTAACTTTGCAGGCAAAAATCCTCCTACACCTTCATCAAGAATAGGGCTCCCGGTTTTATAGTATTTATTTGTTTGGCATTTCAATCTGTATGCATTCATATAAATTTTTTGCTCATTCTATCTGTTTTAATCCATATTTATTTTGTGCTTAGTGTAAAAAGTGAACCTAAAATGGATATATTTCCATGTGTGTTTAACTGACAAATGCTTACTCATAGTGGACATGGAAGTGATCGAACGATTAGATATTGATCATAACGCCCTTGGCCTGTCATTGAGCATTGAGAAAATCCCACACTTTGGGGGTAGGGGTCAGCGTGAGATAGGAGTGCTTCAGCCTACTAATGACAACAGATCTATCAAGTGGGAGTGGGTTGTTAAAAACCCTGTGGCCCTAAATACCATCAAGGAAACTGTCAAAGCCGACTATGATTATTTGTCTAAACTTCCTAGTAATACAAGAAATGTAAAGATGATTCACTCACATGAAAAGCTGGGGGAGACAATAAGGGATGTCCTGGGCAAACCAAGGAAGAAGAAAAATAATTTTACTACGAAAACCAACCCTGGTACAATAATGCGTGTAGAAGGGCGAAAGGTGAGCTCCTTGCTGCCATCAAATTCAAATCACAGGTGGAGATCACTAAATCTAGAGCACATCATGTCAGAAATTTCCAACGCAAAAAGGGTGTGGGAAGATCTCCTATGGTCGGATCTGCATGATGCCCTGGCTAATAGGGATTCCAAAGATTTTTGGAAAACTGGAGCTGCTGTTACCAGGGGGAACAAACCTGCGCTTGACTTTTGCATCCAACCAGAAGAGGGGGTTGCACATTTTAGTCACCTGTATACAGATAAGGGTAGGTTGGACAACGATAGAGCTATCTTAGATGTGAGTGGGGTTCCAACTGAACCTAATGGACTGCAATTTTCATTTAGCGAGACGGAAAAAGCAATTAGTTCATGTGTTCCCGGACGTGCTTCCGGTCCTGACAGAATACCCAATGACTTGTATAAAGAAAATTTGGAAATCTGAGGTCCTTATATTAATCTACTTTCTAATAGTATCCTCTCGGGTATGGACATTCCACAATCATGGAAACTGGCAGAGATAGTTACCATTTTCAAGAAAGGGGACCGCGCAATCCCAGTGAAATATAGGCCTATTAGCCTTATAGACTCCCTACAAAAAGATTTCTGCAAGCAGGTTCTTGCCCACTTCCAGGAGTGGATAAGTGAGGGGAATATCATTTCCGAGTGGCAGGCTGGTTTCAGGGCTCAAGTGAGTACCCTAGACCAGATCTTCCGCTTTATGTGTATTTTCTGGAGGGAAGTGACTGTCCACAATGGTAAACTTTATGTTGCCTTTGTTGATTTACACGCCGCCTTTGATATGGTACAGAGAGTGAAACTATGGGAGGTCCTCAAAGACATGGGTATGCCGACTCCCCTCATGAACATTTTAATAAGACTTCACGCAAACACCATGGCTCAAGTAAGATGGGGTAATAGTGGGGCGCTAACGGAGCTGATCCAAATTGATAAAGGAGTTAGACAGGGGTGTGTATTAGCACCTACCCTGTTAACCCTGTTTATTAATGATGTTATTAGCTTCCTGAGCAGGGATGGCCCTGCTCTCCTATTCACGGATGATATCCTGCTGCTCATATCAAAGTCGCCGCAAGGGCTCCTGCAGCTGCTAAATGATTTCCAGGCAATCTGTCTGGAATGGGGGTTGGATCTGAATTGCTCCAAAACAAAATGTATGCTTTTTTCATCAAGTTTAAAGTCAAAATGCAAGAAGCGTCTGTATGTGGGTGGCACCCCATTAGAGCTAGTGACAGAGTTTGACTACCTTGGTATAAGATTTACTCAAAATATGAGCTGGCTCCCACAATTGGAAAGAGTGCAACTATCCCTAGTCCAGCAAACGGTGAATATAGTTAAGATCCATAGGATAACTATATCTAGGAAATTGGCACCAGCGTTAGAGATATATAACGTCAAAGCGCTTGGGGTAGCCCTATATGGTGCGGAGGTGTGGGGCTGTTCAAACTGTAGTGGTCTCTCAGTAACTGAACAAACATTTCTTAGATCCCCATTGAATCTTCCGATGTCCACCCCACTGATTCTGCTCTATCTAGACCTAGGCCAGAAAAGAATTGTACACAAAATTGTTTTAAGAATGCTTATGTTTTGGCAACGGCTATGGTTTACTCCAGGACTTGCGTCTTATAGGGTGGGCCTCCGAGAACTAATTACACCAATTTGTGTGGCCAAGATTCCTTGGATGCACACAGTTAAGACCTTGCTCCATAAACTAGGATTAGATATATATTGGAGCCATCCGTAAATCCTTAGTCAGATCAACAAATCCAGTCTCAAAGTTGCGTATTGGGGCGCAGTTGAGACTGATTTGTTAATGAACTGCAAGGGCTCACTCTCGACTGCTTTTATGAATTTTAAACATTAATTGTCATTTGAGGCCACGATAGATGAAATTGAACCCCCTCTAGGAAGAAAATGATACGTACAGTTCAGGTATCGATGCCTACCTGTAAATAGCTTTAAAATAAAATGGGGCAAAGTATGCGAGAGGGATGAAGGAAATTGCCCCTGTTGCCAGGGGATACCGGAGTCACTTGAACATGTTTTATTCTTTTGCCCCTTGTACAACCAATTACGAACTAAATGGATAGCCCCACTGTGCAGAAATTTGGGGGTAAGAAAGTACAAGGAGGCATACAGAATATTGCAGTCAGATACTACACGTTTGATTGTACTTTGTACCGCTAGGTTCTAAATGGCTATGTGGATTAGGCGCATCAAGTACTCCTCTGTTATCTTTTAGGCTGCTTGTTATTGTATGGCTCGTGCCAGATTCGCATCATGTGCCCTGCATTATATTAAGTGAGTGCTGCTTCTCTCATTTTTTAAGCTTCTTTACACGTTTCATTACTGTTTTCAGCGTATTTTAAGATTACGTTTTTTTAAAATAATGATGTATTAGAATCTGTTATACTTGGCTGCTATTTTGATGAAATACAATAATGCACTTTGACCACTTTATTATGCTGCTTTTGCAATTGGACTGTGAACGGCCATTTACAATGTTATGTTTTATTTGCATCTTGTGTTTGTAAATGTCCTGTTCTATGGTGTACTTTTATGATCTATAGTGATCGAAATAAAGTTCTTTGTATTGTATTGCTTACTCATATTTGATTGTCTAATGAGTTTTAGCCATTTACAGGACAATACAGTCATCTGAAATCATAAGCATTGTAGAACACCTTAAACAGCTGTACTTATGCCGTCTTCCCTCTTGTATTCATTGGAAACATGTACCTAAGCTTACAGAGTCCTTCTTCCTTTTACTTTTTGATTGCTTTATTATTTTGTGTTTCCACATTTGATGGATAAGTACTAAAAGCAAATATTTCAAAGGATTAACTTGTTGCAATTCCTTTTGAAAGTTTGAGAGAAAACGATTGTTTCATTTGCTCAACAGACCCACATTTGTTTAGAAATTGGGTACAGGATAAATGGTAGAAACATGATTTTAACAGTATCCAACTTTTACACCTAAGAGGAGGACAATGTAGACAGCTTCTCAGCTAAATTAAACAAAACCTTTTTTTCTTGTCTTGGTGCTAGAATTTTAGCATATTTTTTATAGTCTGCAACCATAAGAGATGTAGGTCTATAATTCTTGAAAGTGGTGTTATCCCTGTCTTGTTTGGTATAAGGCAAGTTATCACTCTTTTGAAGGTACCTCAAGCTTTCTTTTGAGAAATAAAAGCTGAGCTTACATAATTTGAAAAAGAGAAAGTTAAAGAAGAATAAAATGCAGAGAGGTAGCCATCAGGGCCTACTTCTTTCATTCAGTTTAAAAGTGATATGGTCCTAATCACCCCATCAATAGTGATATGTTTTTCCATATGTGGCCAATTCAATACTAGGAGAAAGATCCATGGAAAATGAAGGAAACTAATTGTTAAAGGTGTCATCTTCTACTCAAGGTTATTGGGGTTATATATGTTTATAAAACTAAAGGAAACAATCGTTATTTTCAGACAGGGTAATTCTAGCTACACTGTTCTCACCATTTATAGAAGATATTAAGGGTCTTTCTTTTCAACTTTCAAATAATTTCTTAATAATTTCCGATTTCTAATTTTACCCCAAGCCCCCTTGGAATGTGGCTATCATTTTATTTATAATCCCAGACCCATATTATTTTTTTGACTTATTACATTCAAATGTAGCTGTATTTAAATCATTGAGAGAATCTTGTGATTTCAAGGTGTAAATGTTATGTTCTAAGTTACTGGTTTTCTTCAATACAACTATTGAGATGAGGCATTGTAAACATCTCATTATTTTCAAGGAATATAGCTGATGGACTGCTTTAATTCAGAAATTTAACTGAGAAAGCAGGACATTCATTTAGAAATTGTGAGCCTTTTAATAAATCTCTGTTAAATCCACACTGATTGGTACCTACTGTAGGCAGGAAAATATCAAAATCAGAACAATATTAAAGTATGATCACCAAATAGTTTAAAGCCAATTTCTGAAAGTAAAAGATTATTTGTAAGTTTTAAGCTAAAAAAAATAAAAACAATGCTAGATTGTGTGGCGTGAACTGGAGTGAAAAATATACTTATTCTTATCTGGATTACATAATCATCACATATCAGAGAAGTCTCTCCACTCCATTTTTTTGTTAGACGTTTTTACATTTTATATTGAAAGAATCTACATAATGATCACCTACAGAGAAAGGGGCCTACCACCTAATGAAAATCATATCACAATACCAAATTATCCTTCAAAAATGTTGTTAGAATATAATTGTTGTTTTTCCAAAATAAAATATTAGAATTTTTAAAGCTAATCATATACCATCTACCATTTGTTTCACATTAGTTTGTAAATACATGGGTCAGTTGAGGTTCACAAATTAAAATTATTACCCCATTCTTTTTACCAAACACAGTGGAACAGAAAATATTACCTACTCAAGATCCATTTAATGTATTTGTTTCTTCATCAGTTTCAAGAGTCCCCTGTGGTAAATGGTATTAGTTTCACTAAGTGAGACAATATCCTCTGCCATTAAAATTCCAAGAAGTACCACTAGTTAAAGCATTACCCACACAGATGTGCTTTCTTTTTTTCTTTCTCTTCAGTAATATGGGTTTCATGATTTAAAATAATTTGAAATTTCATTGTTTCTAAATGAGACAACACATTTTGTCTCTTAGTGGATTATTAAGGGCTTTAACATTCCCAAATGTTCCTCAAGTCACTAAAGGCATTGCAAAGAAATAAACACTGAATAATGGCTTCAAAGTTCTACATTTACCACAATGTAAATAAAGGAAAACCAATGTAAAGTCAATTGAAAAATGGCATAAAACAGGGCAGAAAGGTTTAAACAAAGTAAAAGCCACATAATAAAGAACACGTAGCATACAACAAAAGAAAGGAAACAACTGCATGGAAGAGACCACATACCATAACTAAAGAAGGATTGTTTGATGAAGGTCAGGAGGGAATGGTGATAGACCGATCCATGTGATGAAAACATCTAATTAAATTGTAACAGCATGAAACTTGCCACATACAAAGTGTATCTGAATGTGAAGATAAAAAATGAATACATAAACATATTATTTAAAACATGAATAATTAGTTATAATAACAAACAGGACCATAACGTGCAAATGTATGAAAAATATGATAAACAACCTCTGTTGTCCTTTTCTCCATGATGGACTATCTTTCATCTATTCTGTTTGAATTCTTCGTAATTTCTTCCATGTATGGAAGTAAAGACCTGATTTCCTCTAATAACACTTCCGAGGTATAACCTGTTGTAGATTTAATTAGAGGTTGAGGATCATTAATTGTCTTGACAGAAGAAGTAGTACTGTTCACATGTTTATAGTTATTAATGGCTAATGAATAAACAACAGATTTGTGAATGTTCGAAAAGTGCCAATTTGTTTCGACTGCTCAGAAAAGGAAGGATTAATATCTACAAAAATTAGAGTAAAATCTAATTCATTGAAATATTTAAATTTGCTAGATAATGTGTTAGAGCTGGAGTTATTTTTATTTTCCTTGTTCTGTCCATTGACTATATATTGGATAACAGAACATTTAAACCTAAATGAAAATCTAATAATAATGGAAAACCTATAGTCAGGACTACTAACTTGCAGGTGGTGTAAATAGTGAAAGAAGCACTATGAAGATTTCAGGTTAATCCATTGGTTCCTTTTGAAATATAAATGTCAAGAAATAGTTATGAAATATTTTAAAAAGGGAATATTCTACTTGCAATACTTCACACAGCCATCATCGTAAAGCATAAAAATTGTGAAGAATAAGAATCCATTTAAAAGATCATTCGGTGTTTCTCTGGAGATAAAAGTGCAATAAATAACTTTGACATTTACTCCAAAGACCAGAAAGGTTACCAACTTGTAGAGAAAATTAAGTCTGCGCTTCAGCAACAATATTGATTAAGGTAAATTATTTAGCACTTTGGCCTTTGAAGCTTTTATTGGTGCCTTGCTAAAGCCCTGCCTACTTACTTTGCTGGCTGTGGCATGAAGCCAGGCCCCTGCCAGATCTACATTTGTTAAATGTGAGTTTATAACTCTAATTAGACAAAGAGCACATGTGAAGCTCCAAACTAAATGTAATCTAAAACTGGCTCACCACTGTGGAATGTTTAAGTTGATTAAAGGTATCTCTGAATGGGATCTTCAAATTGAATGCCTCCTTGTTGTTACTCAAAGTCAAGTTCGCATAGGATTCTGGTTAGCCACCAGATACAGCTTATGTGGCAATGTAAAATCCAGCCCCCAAGCCTGCACAAGAAGTGGGAAAGATAATCTTCCCTTAAACTAGGTACCAGGAAGGAAGCCTGGATACATAGATTCTTGTTATATGCCAGTTCACAGTGCAATATGACTCCTGGAAAGCAGTGATTCATGTCCGGATTGATTATTCCTTATTCCCCCCATATATTTTACACAAGATTTTTGTTGCTCTAGCAGAAAAGATATCCACATTTTCTGGCAGATCTTGTAATTCCCAGCGGGATAATACCTCCTGCTTCTAAGCCTATTGGGAATCAAATGTCATCATTATGGGGACTGTAATGACAGATGAGATATAAATGACATTACATAACCAAGTGAGCTTTGATCACTGTGGCTAACCTTAAACTCACTATCACACCATCAGTCAGTAACTCTACAAACAGCTGCTAGACAAAATACTGTGGCACCCTGCGAGGGTTTGTTAGACCTGTCAGCCTTAGGGTGGTCTTCCCCCAACCTTTTTGTCTACTTACTTCCATTTTTGTTGCTGAAATTTGTTTTTATTTGCCTTAGGTCTCTGTGCACTTTACCACTGTTAACCAGTGCTAAATTACTTGTGTTCACACCCCTAAACATGGTTTGATTGGCTTACACCTGATTGGCATACTTCATTCACATATAAGTCCCTTGTAGAATGGTATACCATATACCCATGGCCTGATAATAGACATTACAAGTGGGCCTGCAGCACTTATTGTGCCAACAGCTTAATTATTACCTTAAAACATGTCCATAGCCTGCCATTGCAGCCTGAAAGAAGTTTTAAATTGTTAATTCAACTTAGCAATATAACCCCCTTGACAAACTTTAAACTCTTCTTTTAATGCATGTAAGTCACCCCCAAGGTATGCCCTAGGGAGCCCATAGGACAGGATGTATCGTAATTAAAAGTCTGGACATGCACTTCTACGTTTTACATGTCCTGGAAATGAAAAAGTCCTAAATTTGTTTTTCACTACTGTGAGGCCTACCTGTCCCATAGGATAACATTTGGTTGCTTATTACATTTAATAACTGCTAACTTTTGATTGGGACCAGGTAATCAGTTCATGTTAAGTATCTATGAAATTGTTATGATAAATCCTCTTTAGAGTCAGATTTTTAATTACAATTTTGAAAATGCAACTTTTAAAAAGTTGGCATTTTCTTGTCCTTAGCAGTCTGGGTCCTGCAACCTCTCCTGGGTCACATGACTGGGTGTTACTGGCAGTTAGACTTTGTGAATTCCTCCCACACAGTCACACAATCGAGGTATTAGGTGTGCCTGAATGGGCCATCTTCTGGCATGTTCCACTTACAACTGAATAGGCTGTGCTCTGCCTTCACACAAAGGGCTTGTCATCACTGTATTGTTCCTGCAGCCAGTTTGGAGCCAGAACAAGGAAGTCAGGAAACTCCAGTCACTTCAGAGACTCTAGAAACGTCTTCCAAACTTCAAAGGAGACACTGGGTATAAAAATAGAACTCTCAGATCCACTTTTCAGTTCACTTCCGGAACTGTGGAAAGGACTCTCAGAGGACTGCCTACTGCTGTGACTTGCTGTGCACTGTGCAAGACTGCTTTGCTGCCTGGAACCTGCCTTGAACCTTCAGAGGCCAGGCCTGCCTTTTGAGCTCTGCTTCTTCACCTGCACCCAGGATTACCAGAGTAACACCAAGGGCTGTTTTGCTGGCTTCCTGTTAAGAGCCACAGAAACATAACTGGCTCCCACCATCTTGAACCTGCACCTGGACCCACCCTGAGTAAGTCCTTACCCCCCCCCAGTGGTGTCCCACCAATCCTGGACCCTGGGTTGGGGTGCTAAAGGTGCCCGGATAGCAAAAATCCATAACTTGGAATTTAGGAATCACTTTGGCTAAATACTGCTCAGGGAACCAGTAAGAGACCGGAACCAACCTGTTCGTCTATCTGCCCAAGGTCCATTGCCTGTCGGCCTGACTTTGTGACTGCTTCTGCTACCTTCTTCTCCGCAGCAGCACATACAGTTCAGTGGTCTTTTGCCAAAGGGGTATCTGGCTTCGTGGAACTGTCTTCGACTGCAGCTTCCTGCCTCGTCCTCCTGGAAATTTTTGCCTTCCATCAAAACAACCAAGTCGGAACATAGAAATCTTCACCGCGCCTTGGACCTCAGGCTCTCTGACGATGATGCCCCCTTTTCGGACACTGCCTGCAGCCCTGTCCAGCTGAACTTTACCTTCTCAGAACATTTCACTCAAAAAATCCAAAGGTAAGTGCTGAGCGGGCACAATCCAGTTCCTGTATCCAATCCGTGGATGGGCCAGATGTTTGAGACTCAGCAAGGCACTGAATCTGTGACACTCCAACTCTAACCCAGTGTGCTCCACTTGATCCCAGATCAAGCTCTATAAGTAAAGTGCCATGGGCTGAAAGGAGAGTCTCTGAGAGAAAGTGCAGAAGTGTGCAATGCTGCATTGAGCTGCAAAGAAACATGGTTCATGTCTGCCAGAGGCCAGTAAAAGACACTCCTTCTGAGCCACTGGGAATACTAGAGCAACCATAGGAAATATAGGAAGAAATTGTAGTTGATTTCTTTGGACTCAATGCCCCAAGCCAACACCTTGTAGTTATAAGCCACAAATTTTCAAATTTCCCAGAAGTCATTGTCTTTCCAAAAAGCTTGGCTGACTTTGTAAACTCTGACCACAAACATATTTTCTCCACTTTTGGTACTGCGTCCACATTGTAAGATGTAACAGCACTCTGTTCAATGGTAGCAACTTTAAATACTTTACTGTACATTTAGGAGTTCACTCGAATAAAATCACTCCACTGTGGCCTCAAGCCAATGGCATCATGAAGCGAGTTATGGCCAGTTTAAAAAAAATCCAGAAATGGTGTGAAGGTCTCAGGAGCCGCCATTTCGGAGACATCATGTCAAGATCTGAGGGATTGTAAGGACATGTCTCACATCATCTCCAGAAAACGTCCTGCTGAACTTTTGTTTGACAGAAAACGGGGGCAAAATGTCCTCATGTTGCAAGGAAGTGTTCCCCAACATTGCAGGATGTGAGGATATACAAAACTCCAGGAAGAGGGGCATGAAACTGTACAAAGGACAGAGAAAAAGCACCAGGCCTTCCAGACTCTGTCAAGGGAATCAGGTAGTAATTCATTCTAAAGACCATCGAAAATATGATCCCTCTTTTGATCCACATTCTTAACTGACAAATAATCAGAAGTGATCCATGATCACTGCTTGGAGGGACAACCTCAGAGTTACTTGCAATTCATCTTATTTGTTCATGCTCAGCAAAGAAATGGATGAAGTGTCAGATCGAAAAAGTCCCTAGTAATGAACCTTTTATCAACAACCCCTTAACTGATTCTTACCTGATTCTGACAGCCACACAAGACCTTCTTGTGCTCAGGTCCCATGGAGGCAAAGGTGCCAGAGCACCACAGTGGCAGTGTGAGTAAAGAGTGATCTGCTCCACCCCTATGGGCTACCATTGGCTGAGCGAGTCTCAGCAAATGACCAGTAAGTGGACAATAAAGTTCCACCGAGCCTTTCAGTCAGTCTCATTTTTTCAAAGACACAGATAGGCTGGTAGTACACCAGCTGAGGCAGCTCAACTAAATCTTTACATTCCATTGTTGAATCCACAGGCAGTAGTGCTCCCAGAGTTGAAATGGGTAAGGTGAGAAAATATTGAGACATAAGACTAAACTTGTTATGTTTGTATGATTTTAATAGACTTTGTACCTTATGCATTGATGAAGGTCCACCCTTGAGTGCAGGGCCGGACTGGCCGTAGTGGGTACCGGGCGTTTCCCCAGTGGGTCTCCAGGGTGGGGGCCAGTTTTAGACCCCTGGGGACCATTTTTGTTGCTAGGGGCTGGTTTTGCAGCTGCAAAATTGGCCCCGAGCACAAAAAGTGGCACAAAGCTTTCCACAAGCACCCTGCCCCCCAACGCCCCCCCCTGGGGCTGGCCGAGCTCTTTGCCAGGGCCGGTTTCGGTTCCCAGTCTGGCCCTGCTTGAGCGCATGGTTCACAGGACTGGATGTCAGAGTAAATACGACAGATAGCACCCAGCTTTGGCCCATTGAATAAATTAGGGTTATCATCCTTGAAAAGAGGGATGTAGTTTTGGAGTAAGAAAAGCTTTGCACGGCCTGCAAACCAATAATTTTCTGTGTGGTCCAATCTGTTATCATGTCTATCCATGAACATGCAGTTAAGAAATTGAGCATATTCTCTGTTTAACATGTTGGCTATTACTTGTAGGGCACTACACTCATGTTCAACATGACGTCCGTCCTGAAAGATGAGTCCATCTGGGCAAGACCATACCAGTTTTATCCAGAACACTTCTTGGATGATGATGGTCAATTCATCAAGCGAGAAGCTTTCTTGCCTTTCTCTGCAGGTAAATACATACTTGTTAGGCTAAGGGTGTGTAGATTAGCACTTTGGGTAGAGAGGTGAAACGTTTAATGTAGGCAGTGTCATTGTCACATACATTTATTTGTAGATGCTGACTGGATTGCTAATGTTATGTGTGCGTATAGTTAACCATAGATAGATGACATAAACACATATAGTGTACAATTGAAGAGCAATCCAGGGGAATATTTGTCATTATTTCACACAGCACAATGCAGCAAGCCACCTTGCTGCTCTGCATGAAAGGAAAAGGACATGAATGCACCGTATTTAGCATTATACGGCGCATTCCTGTCCTTTCCTAGTACTTGCCCACTTTTGGCTGACTAGCGCCAATGCAGGCACCCTTGGGTCATGGTGCAAGGGTGCCTGCTTTGATGGCAGGATTGTTTTTGTGAGGAAAATCCTCAGAGGAATTTTCCTCTTTCTATGTGTGCTGCAGAATGCAGCGCACGTCGAAAGTGGAAAAAACGCGGAGAGATAAGGATGTTTCTCCTCGTTAAGCCTCCCCTGGGGAGGTGTAGCATTTTGATGCACTCCCATGTCTACCACTAATGGTAAATCTGGGATTGCACCAAATTCCTTGGATGAATGCGTGGGAACACCCACGCTCCAAACGCCTCCCTGGGGCAGAGTAACACAAGGCAGTGATTAGCACTGCCTTGTGTTACTCCAGATTTATCAAGCCATGCATGGCCACGCAAGGCTGGCCTTGTTTGGCTTGATAAATCTCAGTTAGGTTTTGCATCGCCCTAAAACCTTGATAAATATGCCTTGCAATGTCCATTGAGATCAATATTTTGTACAATCTTGCTTTTGTTAAATGTCTTATTGAATGCCAATGAAAGTCAGACAATGCAAAACCCTCTAAATGACCTCAATACAAAAAAGAGGAAGAAGAAAATGTATTATAATTTACCTTTCCTTATCATGAAAGTTAGCTGCTGTGATCCTTGTTGACAAAAGGACTGGTCCAAAGGGAAGGAGAAGAGAGAAAGAACAACTGAAGAGAGGGAGAATGGGAGGCAAAGAAAGACTCAACCATATATGTGTATGAGTGTGTATATATACACACATACTCAAACACACCAAAGTATTTTACACAAACTCATATAAGAGACAAATTGCCCCATGTCTTTTTAGGTCGAGCCTGGGCAGCGCATGCGCTGCTCTGCGAGGCATGCTGTATTATAGTATGGACGTGAAGCTCGCCTACTTTCATTGGCTTGTGTCATTGTCCTTTGTAAATGCTGGCTTCTGATTCGTTAATAGGCTTAGTAGTCCCTCCTTAGTACCGCCTTGTCTCATTTTGTAACCTCCCATGAAAACACCCCCTGTTACATGTGTTGTTACTCGTAGGTTTTAATTACAGCCTCCGAGCACTATTTGGGTAAATGTGTTTTTCCTGCCTGCTTTTGCAGGCAGGACACGCTCTCCCCCATCGCTTTAAAAAAAAAATTATTTAACTAGCGCTGCAAGCCTCAGTTGGATTAATGGCAGCCGTGCCTTTCGTTTGTTAGTTGTAGACAGAGGCATTCCGTGGGCGCCTGTTCCGTGCACTTCCCCTTCCTCTCCCACTTGTTTTATTTTGCTCCTGCATGGTTTGCTGTTGCACAGCATGTAAGATGTTGAAGTTGAATACCGCTTTTGAGTTCATATTTTATTTGAAAGTATTTTCTTTGAAACTCTTAGTTGTAGTCAGAGGCATTCCGAGGACGTCTCTTCTGTTCCGTGCACTCCCCCCACCCCTCCAGCTTGTTTAATTCTGCCCCTGCATGGTTTGTCTCGAGTCTGCATCTTGATCTCGGAACAGTGCAGAGGGTCCCTTACTCTTCAAGGACTTGTAGCCGGGGTGAAAGGTTTTATTCAGTGCGTTAGCTCTCCCTCTCACTGCTGCTCCCTGAAGTCTCCAACAACGTGTCACGGAGTCCTAAGTTAGTGGGTGGACCATGGCAGCGCTTCAGTACCGGAAACACTAAGCCCCACCCCAAACTTTTAAATATAAATGGCATTACCTCATTTGTTTAAGGAAGCCCGAGTCATGACAACAAGAAAACAAGTATTTGCAATGCAATAGGTCTTGCATTTGTGAGAGTTAGAGTTATTGGAGTTGTAAATGATAATGGGGCACATCCATCAAGCTAGGCAATTGCGATTCCTTAATAGCGATTATTAAGGAATCGCTATTAAGGAATAACAATTGCCTATGCATGTAGGTTTTGCAAAAATATTTGCGATTCCTACAAATTCCTTAATTGCGAATCACAAATTGCGATTCGCAATTAAGGAATGCCTATCCATTCATTCCTATGGGCCTAGAGGCCCATAGGAATGAATGGATAGGCATTCGCAATTTGCGTAGTACCAAATAGGTACTCGCAAATTGCGAATGCAATTTGAAGGGTGCTAGGGGGCCTTAAAGGCCACCATGCTGCACCCTCATACTTGGCATCTGGGCTCCTGTGGCGCACACATATGCCGTAAGGGCATATGTGTGCGCCACATGGCACTTTTGAAAAATGCACTTTGTGCATTTTTCATAGTTTTTGCAAATTACCATCAAGTTCAGATTGATGGTAATTTGCGACCCCTATTAGCGAAATCGCTATGTTTTTCAGTTTAGTGCATTGCATTTAAGGAATAGCAATTTGCGATTCCTTAAATGCAATCGCAATTAAGTAATCGCAATTTTGCGATTCCTTAAATTGCGATTTTTGCATTTGGGATGATGCATCCCAAATGCAAAAATACAGGTCGCAAAGGGGCAGATTCTGCGAATCTGCCCGTTTGCCACCCGATTTTCGGATGATGCATGTGCCTGAATGTTTTTTACTTATGTGTTTTGTTTTGGAGTCTAGTGGATGTATGTGGTGTGAAGTGGAATTATGTGGGTTGTATTGGAATTGTTAGTTGTGGAACTGTGTGTTGTTTAGTGTATTTGTATAGTGAAATTATGTGGCATGGTGAATAGGTTGTGGTGAGAGCTACAGAGAATAGACAGAAATGAAGAATGGGAGGGATAGGTAGCTTGTGTAGGAAGCGGTTATTGAACTTGAGACAGAGGAGCAGAAATAGTGTGTGAGAAAGATAGAAAGAAGGGGAGAGAAGGCCATAGACGCATAAAGCGGGAGGGTTTGTGTATGCAGAAGACACCCTAAGAAGAGGAGGAAAGTGTGGGTTTGAGGGATGGAAACAATGAAAATTTACGGGATCAAAACTGTGCTTGAAGACCTGAAGTTAACCACATGAGAGAGGTGGGAATAGTGCGTGAGAGAGCGAGAAAGATGGGTGAGAAAGAGTTCGAGAGAGAGAGAGAGATAGAGGGACAAGTGGAAGGGGCTCCTGGGGCGAGATGAAAGGTGGACTAGTGCACAGTGTGAGGAATTAGAGAAAGGTAACATGTGTGAGTAGGCAGTATAAAGAGGAGACAGGTAGTGTGAGTGAGGGATGAGAGAGGGCAGTGGTATTGTGAGATGAGAGTGGGTAGTGGGAGTGGGAGTGGGAGAGAGAGATGAAAGGGGAAGTGGGAATGTGGGGGAGAGATGACAGTGTGCACTTTGGACAAACAGACGCGGATCACTAACAAAAACTGCCTAGTGAGCAGGAAGAATTTTCCTTACTTCAACTGTTGTCATAGTGTTGTAAGATTTGTGTGTGTTCTGTGTGGACTAAAATAATTTCAACAATACATGTGCCACTCATAGAATGCTGTGGAGATGATATATAGGCTGAATCGGTAGTGGATTACCGGTTGTTGCACTATAACACACACAATTGCCTGTTTTAGAATACAGTCAAAAGACAAATCAAAGTTTACACAAAAGCAGGATGCCAAAACACAGGGCCGGCTTTAGAGCGGTGCGACCAGTGCGGCTGCACTGGGTGCTGACCTGGAGGGGGCACTTACCTGGGGGTGGTGAGGGGTGCCGGGAGGGGGGGGTACTGAGTTTAACAATAACTTACAATTTGAAAGCACCTGCTGCAGAGTTCCTTGTGCACACAGCTTTCAGGCAGAAATTAAAATGTCAAGATAACTCTTGTGATTGATGTTCCTGCTAGAGAGAGAGAGAGAAGAGAAAGATTGGAGTTTTCTCTAGTGGCAGTTTTGACTCACCATAAAGTAGCGCTGAGGCTTAATATGCCTGCTGCAAAGAACAGATCTATATGTTATGTGGATAGGCAAGTGGATTATTAAAATCAGCCTTTCCCAGCGCTTTAAACCAAATTAAATGTACATGAGAGAGGGTCTGTGTAGAGATGAAGGGCACTTTTGCCAGGTGGTGGTGAGGTATTCCGAGGAGGAGGTCATGGTGAGGGGAGGCACCAAAAAGACTGTTGCACCGGGCGCCACCAGCGCTAAAGCAGGCCCCACCAAAACATTACACCATTTCATTCGAAAAACACGTGTTCTGTTTTACCTCTCTTTAAACCTCATAGCATAGAGGTAACAATTTACTCTATATATCAGGTTCTCTACCAAGCCCCAACAAATGCACAGGTTAAAAGTAGAGATTGCTGATCAATCAAAAAAGACGTGCCTAATAGATTAAAGCTGCATGCCTCAGGATATGTTATATATTTCCTTCAATGTATCAGGATCGCACTTCTCAACCTCACGTCAACTTATTGGAGCACGTTTGGTAAACCACTAATCATACAAACACACGTGTGCATGCACCTGAAATTTGAAAGCTTGCAAATTTCACATTGAAAGGTTTGCTGCTGCCTAGACTCGACCTCAAAAGGTAATGAAAATTTTATAAACTTCCCTTATTTATTTGAATAAAATAATGCAAGAGGCTTAACATTCTCAAGTTATACGTTTTGTTCAAGTGAGAGTTTTGTGAATTAATTAACGAGTAATAGAACAGTCATACGCTACAACTTTGTCAATCAAGACCTTGTAATATAGGTACCTCTTATGAATATTTGTTCACAGTCATAAAGTTAAAGGGACGTTACATTTTACGGGGGAGTCAAACAAAACAAAACCTAAAAAGACAAGAAATTCAAATGTTAACTGACTCACCTTCCATCCATTCTATCAGGAAAGGTTGGAATGAGAGGTGGATGATCCATGCTATCAGGAAAGTTTGGAGTGAGAATTGAATGAATGCCAGAATGTATGGGTATGATAAATGGCACACCCTTCTCTGGGCCTACCACAATCAGGGCCTGAAAAGGAGCAATTCCCCACTGTTACAGAAATGTGCCAAAAAGGCAAGTGAAGATTAAAAAAAAAGCAACGTAAATAAAATAGAGTTCAGTAAGGAAAAAGGGAAACAATAGTTCAGTTGTAAAGTAGCCCGAGTGCAAACACTTACAAGTGATAAAGCAAAAAAGTTCTTTAAAAAGTAAAGTTGAATAGAATGCAAAAGAAGTTGCTAGAGAGTTACCTAAAGAGAAACAAATAAAAGTAGCATGACATTAAACATTTAAGAGATATAACCATCGACACAAACTAATACATTTCAAAATAGAGGTTTACAAAGAAGAAGATAAAATGTATAACATATATGGCAGCCAGAAGAAGGCAAACCAGGGCACAATAAAAATGACAATAAATATTTCCACTTTAAGAATTTTCCATATCCTCACTTATACGTTTTTATGGTTTAATATGTAATATTTAATTATTGAACATCCAAATATAAGATATACAACTGGAGGCAAACATTTCCGCCCAAGGAATGTCTTAAGGCATGCAAGGTCCAACACCTACAGTCAGGTGTTGTCCCAGAGAGTCTAAAAAGTCTGTCTTAACACCACTCATAAACAAGTCGATCAAGAAGTTGTCATCATGAGAACATCACAAACACACATCCCTCTCCCCAATGTAATCAATAAAGCCCAATGCTCATTAAATGCACTGGATTTCTCTGTATCCATCTCAAACATCAACACATATCATTTGTTCACACTGGAAACAATAACCACCTGTCACTATATTGTCAGAGCCCGAAGCAACCTCGGGCTAGGACGAAGTACACTACAAAACTGCCATAAAAAAATACATGCAATAACACCTCTCCTCGCCATCCACACCATTTCCTCGGGACCGTGTCAGTCGCCAGGGCCCTAACCAGCTTCACCTTTAACATGCCACTTCTGTTGAGAATCAGAGATCATGATAATTGGGCATGTCCGCCAAAGCCTCAATGTGCATTTCTCCCCATGTATGAGGTTTGTGTTCAAAACATACCAACATATCCCCAGTACCAAACCAATTTCCCAGGACACAGTCCCTTTCATTGGAATAGTGTGTCAGAAGCCCAGATATTACACTGCGACAAGAACCACTGGCAGAGAGAGCGACACTGTCGCAGAAGAGAAAGTGGTGCAGAAAGAGAGTACTAGGCAAACTAGGTAGAGGCGGCAGTGGGGCACCTTTACCATAAGCATGATCCAGACTCCCGGAGCCTGATGGTAGTTATAGTCATTCCTGGAGGGCAGCTTAACCAATTCGTGAGCAGCGTTCACAGCGGGTCACGCTTGGAATGCTGGGAAGGCTAGTCCGTGATGGATAGTCAAGCTACAGATTACTATTTTCTAGTCCTTGCACAATAGTTGATGTTAGTTGTAAACAGCGCACCTTGGGACCTGTTACCCTGCATATGTGTTCCGTATTTCTAGTTGTGGTTCTTCCTGTGATGTTATACATCTCCGCTAAAGTGCCAAATTTTGAAAAGCAAATATAGAGCGAGAACAGACATAGAAGTAGGACTACGCATAGGCAATAATTTGCATATTTTATATATGCTTAACTATAATCAGGGCTTTAAATTGGATGATAAAAGTGGCTGCAGGAGGAGGGGGTTCTCTGTATGCGGTGAGGTCTAAGTAAATAAGGGCATGGCTTGAACACGTAAATGCGTGCTTAATCTTCCCGTGCCTACAAAGCTCTTAAAAGCAGAGTGAGTAATGCGAAATGAGAGATTTTTGTTTTAAGCAAATAAATGCAATTTGCATATAGACATTGAAATTACACACGTACGGTTTCTGCGGGAGAGTGAGCTGCAGTGGCAATTTGTGTGGGTCTTGAAACGGGAGCAGAAGTACTCATGTAGCAGGCGTTGGGTTCAAAATATACCAAGGAAGCAAAGAAAATATTGAAGCGTCCACACGCTCACTTCGTCCACACTAGATAACAAGCGCGTGGGCACATTAAAGAATGCTGCCCTTTTAAACACATGCAAAAGAAACAATTGATGGACAGAATGCTGGACAATGCAAACATTCACCCCCAGTCACAAGGATCTGGGTTTAATCCATCATTCTTTTGCTCACCACACCACCCCAGTTTGGACCCAGCCATATGCAAATCAATCTTGACCCTGTTCCTTATGGGAACAGTCCGGCCCAAACGCCAAGCCAGGTCCTCCCTGGACCGGAAACAAGCATCCTGGGACAGGTTTCAGGGCATCACCCTTCATCAGCCAGGCGAGCTTGAATCCAGTGGTGTAGTGAGCACGGGACCAACGTCTGGGCATACCCTTCCTGCTTAGGGCGACATATGCAAAAGAAACAATTGATGGACGGAATGCTGGACAATGAAAACATGCACCAAGGCGTAAGGATACCATAGTTAGTCCCTGCTCTGTGGGAGGAAACAAAGACAAAAGAAGGAGGGACAAGAGGATGGATTGACCAGTAGCAAGCAAGTATTTTTGAAGGACACTGAAACAAACAAATGAAAGCAGTGTAAGCCCACAAAGTATATATATATATATATATATATATATATATATATATATATATATATATATATATATATATGTATATATATATAAGTATATACTAACGTGTATACAAGAGGTCTCGAAAGCTCGACCTTAAGAAACATGATCGTGTGCGTTGATAACTAATTACCGTTGTTTTCCATTGCATGATAAATAAATTGGACCCAAAAAGAAGTATTTTTCCGTAGCGATTGTTTTAGAGTGCGTTCTCCTTGAAAGAACCTTTATGAATATCCGAAGGTACCAGCCCGAAAGACTCAGTATCAGTGGCCATCCGTCTGCAGGAGTGGTTCCATGCGTCCGCCACTTTTTTATAAGGAGTACTCCAATTGGTGCGAAAAGTGCCATCTCTCAGATGTACTCTGAATGCGCGAATGTTTAAAAATCACCCTTCATCGGGGCTTGGCCGTAGGACAATCAATTGGATCGGATCAAGAACCCAACACTAAAAACTAGCTAACTGCCAACTACACGTCACACTACGGGAGTTTGGGGCTTTGGACCAGTTTGATGCACATGTAACTGCCCATCTATGCGGCTGTCCGAGGCCCCCGCAGGGGGCCACTAAAGAGGGCAGCCCTCTAGTGCCAGCTGGGCACCCCACACCCCCGTAGGGGCAGGGACTCAGGGAGGAGTCCCCCAAGCCTGGTCGCAGCGCGATAGGCTAGAATCACGTCCGGGCGCGAGGACAGGGGAGGGGTATATAGGCCTCCCCCACCATCTTGTCGTCCTCTTTCGCGCGCCCGGACAAGCCGTCTGGAAGGGGGCTCCCCTCGACCCCCGCATTCTGAGTGGGGGTGGGGAAGTGCCCCTTTGCGCCGGACACGCCGTTAGGATCGTCCCTCATCGTGGTCGTCTGCGTTGGGTGTCGCGATCCGGCTTGTTAGCCGTCGGCTGCTCCGAGGTGAGTCTCCCCCCCGTAATCCCTCAGCAAGGGTTCTCTCGGCTCACGTGGCTGAGGGATCCGGTGTTCTGGGACCAGTCCCAGCGGGGGCCTGGCGGGAAATAGGGGGCGATCGGCAGTGTCCGGCCCTGCGCTGTATTCCGGGGTAGTCTCACCTCCTTCTCGACCGACCCCTTCTCCCCCCCCGCCCTCCGATACGTCCAAGCGGCGTGGTGGGTCTGGCCCGGGCCTCTCACACGCGGGTAGTGTGGCCGGTGTGGGGTGAGCCCAGGGGGCTGCATGGGGGGCAGATTAGTTAGAGTCCGTGTGGCCAGGCTTCGTAGTGCGACGGGGCTCTTTGTGGGCACAGGGAGATTGAGGTATTTTCCTTGTATGCGAGGCCACATCCCTAGTCCCTGCTCCCCCTGCAGGACGCGCGCGGCACCACCCGCACGCGTTTCGGGCTCTGGTGGCGCGTGTTGCCCCTTTGGCCTCCGCCGCCACCTGCGTTCCCTTGGCCAGGGCTGACCCTGCATGCCGTCGCTCCCATCGCGTGTCCGGGCAGGTGCTGGGGAGTCAGGCGGTGAGTTTGCCTCCGCACCCCCCTCCCCCCCCTCTGCCGAGTGGCAGTGTGATTTGCCCCAGGTTGGGGCAGTTGGCCTTTTTCTGCCTTCGGGCATGCTCCTTGGCGGGGGCCGCGCCTGGCGCAGGTGTTGCAGGCGTGCCAGGCAGGCCAGTTTCGATCGGCGTCAGGCGCCGCTGCTCTACTAGCTCCTCAGGGCAGAGCAGATGTCATGCGGGAGTCGGGGAAATCTCCCTCCCCCATCCGTACCGGGCCCACATCGTGGCTCGCACAGGGTTTTATGGTCGTGCTCGTCGCTGCCTGGCGGGCCTGGCGCCTCTTTGCACCGGACAGGCCGTCTGCAGCCATGGGTGCTCCCCTCGCTGTGCCTCGTCGCGCCGGTTGTCAGGGCGCTGTGTCGGTGATTTTACGGTGAGTCCAGGTTGACTGGGGCGTGCCCAGTGTCCTTTAGTGGCTCATTGTTTCATTCGGGCATTGGGAGGTGCACAGCGAGGTGGACGTTTGAGCCATGGGTGCCTTGCCCCCACGGGACACGCGGTTGTGTCCTTGGTCTGGCGTCGGTGTCAGTGAGGGGCCATATCAGTGCGGGCATAGTATCCTGCTGGGTCGTCGACATCGCGAGCGTCGAAGTAGGCGGTGAGTGCAGGCCAGGATGGGCCTTTGTCTGGGCCGACTAGCCTCCTTGCTGGGGCTCGGCCCCCGCCCGCCAGTTGGGTGTCAGGGTTGGGGGTGGTCCCGTCACAGCTCCCTGGGCGGGGTGCCCAGCAGGGCCGGGGTGCACAGGGCGGCTGGGTTGCATGGTAGGGAGGGTGGACTAAGTGCGGGAGCCCCAGTCTCTCCACTGGCACTGGTCCGGGCCCTGTCGGGTATTCCTACTGGGCATCTTCCCTGGCTGATGTATTATTGCCAAGTGCGGGCGGGATCGGTGTAGCTCGCTGTGGGGGCGAGAGGGCGGTGAGCAAAGCGGGTCCCCCTCTCCCTCCCGCGGTCCTACCCTCCGGCGGTGTCCATCCGAGGGTCACGGTTCCCAGGGTCCCAAGGGGCGGGGGCAGTGAGCACCGCAGCGCATTGGCAGTTGCGGTCGGGACAGTCCAAGAATCGTTGCGCACGGTTCCGACCACGGCCCCAGTGGCGCTCGCTTCCCCCCCCCTACGCACTGGGTGGAGTTCATGCGGCCCCAGTCGTCCCCTTCTCTCAGCGACCTCTGGGGCTAGATAGCATGCGTGCAAATAATTGGCTTCGTCGCTGGTATTGGGAAGATTTTTGCTGCACAGTTGGCAATCGCAGCGTGAACAATAAGGTCAGCGCGGGAGCATTGGGTATATATGGCAGCGCATTTGCGAAGGTGTTGTTCGGTGGGATCCATGCCCAGGCATGTGACCACCGGCGGGGTGAGTGCGGGAAGCTGGTCATTACAGTGTTGACTGAGCTAGCGCAGTGCGGTCGCACCCGTGTCTGCACCCCCCTTGTTGGGTGCGAGCGCGGAGGCATGTTTTGTTGATTTTGGGGCCCAAGAGACCGTCTGAGTTCTGGGGCGGCAGCGGGGCAGTCATGGCGCGGAGGGCCAGACACCCTGTTTGTGGAGCTTGCAGATGGCACAGTGACGGCAGGGAACAGGCATGGCCTCAGGTGTTTGTTTTGTGCGGTTGCGGGGGCGTTCTGGTTGCACTGTCATTGATCCACGGCCGCCGCCGCGTTCTGGTTCTGTCGTTTGTGACACTGTGCGGTGGTGCTGGAAGCGGTGTGAGGAAAGTGCAGGGAAGCACCTTTTAAATGAACTTAGAATGATGACTGTATTTTATGTTCTTTTCTTTTAAATGGGCGTTTAATTCTTTTCCTGAGCCAGAAATAGCAGCAAAAGAGAGAGGCCGGGGGTTAGATTCACATCACAGGCAACTCGACCTTTGCTTCCACAGTCAAAGAGACTGTGAGCAGCTTTTAGGAAAGAGTCTCTTCTCTTCACACGTGTCGGATTCTATTCATTCATTGACATTCAAAATGCCGAGAAATTTGCAAATGTGTATTCCGTTTGTGCAGATGCTTCTACTTAAGTGCAACCAACTGCTTAAAAAAAAAAAAAAAAAAAAGTTGAAGGGTTGGCTCACAAAAGAATTTAGAAGTCATGAAAACGAAGATTGTTCATGCTGTCTAACGCACGCTCTCCAATTTTCGGCTAACGGATTTGGTGTTGATTAGTCTGCAAAGCAGTTGGCATTGTGGTAATTTTAATCATTCATACACTGTAGGGTGAACGATTTATAAATAGCAAATCGCTGCGGCGTTTGGCAGACTGAGATTTTCTGCCTGAGAACCGGATGTGGGGATTTCAGGATCGCCTAAGCGAGTCACTGGCCTCCTGTGGCTGGGGGCTGGGAAAGCGACGTTTGCATTGTAGAAATGTCAATTATTGTCTTGGGTCGCAGCGGGGGACTGGAGCCGGTTTCAGGTGTAGTGGTTGTCTGTTTGGGCACCACATGCTTCGTGAGAGCGCAGGGTTTTGGGCGTTCACGGGGCCTTCGTTAGCTAAGGTTTTGTTAATCTCAGCGAACTGGTCATCTAGCATAGAACCGTATTGCCATTCGTAACTGCTTTGGACAATGCAGGAAACATTTCCAAACAAGGAACGCAACATATTTAAGCTATTTTGACGTATGTGTCATTGTATTTGAGGCATATAGATCGAGGTAATTTCTACTTTCTACATAATGTCCGTGTGTTGCGGTCCATTTGCAGGGGCTCCACGGGGGAACGTGTTGGAGCCAAAGCGTGTATAGGTCTATGGCGGAGGCCACCCTGTTGTGGGGATCCTATGCCCGAGGCGATCAAGACGCTAAGTCCTCCTCGCACGCTGAGTGTCAAGGTGTGCGGGCTGTGTTTCAGGTTGGCCAGGGCGTTCTGTTTGTTTGTTTTCCCTGCTCCATTTATGTCTTTACTTTTAAACTAATTGGTAACAGATGTCCAGCGCTGAAAGGGGAGACGGTTGTGCCCAGTAGTCACACCTGCACAGCGTCAAACCGCCGTAGGAATGGAAGCTGAGCGCATTATGTCGCTGGTCGCCCTGCCGGGCGCAGCGGAGAGTTTACCAATCGAATTGGCTTGAACTGTGCTCCAGGGTCGCGCATGCCGTGGTACACACTCTTTTGACGGGCAGCACCACTTCACAGCATCTCTCTCTGAAAGGTGTGGGGCAGGGGTTTGCAGACCCCAGGTTCTCGAGTGGCAGCTCAGGGCGCTTCACGCGGGTCATTTGGACGCCCACCATGGCATTGGGAGGCAGGGGACCCTGGGGAGACGGGTGAGATGGCAGGTGGTCATTGGCCCAGCTGCAGAGGGGTGAGAGCAGGCAGCAGATCAGAGCTGTGTGCAGGCAGTGGCCAGCAGACATGCCTCTTGGTGGCAGGCCAACAGTTGTCTTTGCCGCGAAGCACTACTGGTACCGGAAATGGTGGTATCTAGTCCCACACTACCAACAGAGTAATGGGATGATGTACTGCTGGGCACTGTAGGACACAGTGTCCAATACATGAAATGTAGTTGTACACAGGGGCACACACTCATACTTGCAGAGGTGTCCAGGAGGCCAACAATTTTGTCATGTTGGAGGGGAAAGGCCCTCTAACGTTTTTTGGACATATACGGTTAACATTGTGACTGGTATTCAGGGATGATCCTGTTCGCCAGCACTCCTGCTTTTGCAGATGAGGAAGTTGATATCCTCACCGGTTAACTTTTCTGCCCAAGATTATGTGGGGGGCCGGATTTAGAACCGGTGCCCTCTGGTGAGGACGATGGGAGCTGGCCGCTTCTCTGCTGTCGGCGAGCTGTGAAGTTTCGGCGCTCACATGCTCAGTCGAGATGTCTTGTTTGATCATGGTGGGGCCAGCCCAAGGGAGGATTTTGCAATGAGTGGGAGTTGACAGTGGTGGTTCGTATGCACTGTTTGTTTTGGATGTCACAGTTCAGCTGTCCTGTGTGCCACTTTGCGGCTGCTCGTGGGCCGGCCAGGGTGCGTCCACTCTGGAGACCCTGTTCTCTCCCTCCCAAGAAACTCGAACACCCTCCACCGGAAGCAGAGCAGCCTCTTATCTGCTATGACGTGTGCGCATTAGTACAACACAAAATGCTCACACTTGTACAAACACGTTAATCTTGGTGGCACTCGAACGAGGTCAGACCTTCCTCAGTCCTGGTATTTTCGAGTACAGATCATTGTAAACCTGGCACATTCACCAAAGTGCTGCAATTGTGCTATGATCACTACTACCAGAATTTGGCGGGGGGACGGATAAGGGTGGGATTTCATGGGCCCGCCCATGTTCAGCATCAGCGTGCTTGCTCCTCAAACCGGGTTAGCAAGATGTTTGTCCCTGATGGAAGCATTGTTAACTGTGCCCACTGCACTATCGCTCTCCCAGTTTGCGAGCAGGGTCTTAGTTTAAAAAGCAGTAAGCTGCACAAGAGTAATTCATACTCGGGTGTCTAGTCTGCTCTTCTATGTATGTACACCAACAAGGTTGCAATCAACATGCATTTCATCCTTATGAGGTCGATAAAACAAGTACCATGGAGCTGAGTAACAAACATGTTATGCAGCGCCAAGATACCATGGGGTGAACGTGTTACCAAGTACAGTCAGAAGCGGAAATTGTTAATGAATCTGGTGAATACAGTGGGATCACTCAGCAGGGTAGTAAGCGAGAGCCCAGAACAATTTCCATGGGGCGGAAGGGTGGCACAGGCAGCAAAGTTGACAGCCAAATTGACAACGTTTCGTTAGTCTGGCGGGCTGCGCTGAGCAGAGCATTTGCAGGCGTAAGTAACAGTTTCCGCTACCAGTTCAAAGGTGCATCTTTCACTAAGTTACTCAGATCACTGGGACAGGAAGTAAGGTGGGCTGGATATCCCTTGCTTCTACCTGCATTGGCACATCTTGTCAGGATTGATTGTCAAAGGTATTGCACTTCAGCCAGGTATTGTTAGCACCCATCTACACCAAGCCGACTGTTAAGGTCACCCTGGGCCCCATTTACACAGCCCAGTATTAGGCCCTTGTGGGTCAGTGCCATGAATTACTAAAGTGAACTGAACAGGAGGCGTGACCATGGGTTACGCTAGCAGAAGTTTGGGGAAGAGCTAAACTCCACCCATGGTCATGGTGTAGTCTTAAGTAAGTTGGAGTTGTCACTCTTATTTGACCAGGGGTTCGACGCTACACGAGGGCATCGCTGCGCTGCGGCCAGAGCACTGTCTTTGTGTTTCCCAGGGGGCAGGTAGTGAAGGCAAGGCTCTTCCCTAACCTGGCACCAGAACACAAGGTAGTCAGGGCCAACTTGTCGGTTGGGTGACTTGGTAGGCACCGTGTAGTTGTCACTCCACGAAGGGGTGAGTTGTCTCCAATAGTGGGCACAATACATATAGGTGTGTCTGACTTGGGTAGGCACCGTGTAGTTGTCACTCCACGAAGGGGTGAGTTGTCTCCAATAGTGGGCACAATACATATAGGTGTGTCTGTTTGTGGCATCTCCTAGCGGACCCACTTAAGGTGTACTGCAGCTAAACAGGGAACTGGGAAGCTTGGTTTCCGTCACTGTGGCAGGTTTAAAGCATCCAGGGTCGGAGAGGCACAGTAGGTACTGTGCATCTGTGATCCGATGGCAGTTAGGCAAGCGGGGTGCGCTGCGTAAGTTGTAATTGCACGAAAGGGTGAGGTGTCTCCAGTAGTGGGCGCAAGACATACATTGTTTCAAACCAGCTTCGATACTATTAAGGTGTTCACCAGGGTAGCAAGCATAGGGGTTTGTGCATACGTCTGGGCAACGGGGCGAAACAAGTGCACCCCAGAACCAAGGGCAGTTGACTGTGATCCTGCAGTTAGGCGCAAACGCCCGCCCGGTCAGTAATAGATGCCACGCTGGGTGGTGACGCTGTCAGCCAACAGTGGGCTGCTGTCCCAAGTAATGGGGACACAAGGTGTCAAGCACAAAAGGCTACTATGTAAAAGAACATTTGGCATGTCCAGTGATCAACAAAAAGCTAAATTTAACTGAGCTGGTAATTTTCCACCGCTGGGGTTGCCCTGGGGTGGGCAGTGTGAACGCCCCTGCCCCCCTATTCGGGGGCTCTCGCAGGGAGGGTTCTAGCCTGTCGACTTTTCCTGCAGTTCAGGTCAAATGCCCTGCCCGGTTAGCTATATTAGTCTCACTGGGCGGTGGTGCTGTCAGCTAACACATTGTGCTGCGTCCCCAAGAAAGGGGGGGACAAGGTGCCAAGCACAAAAGGCAAGGCGAGCAGTGTGATCCCCCCCCCCCCTATTCGGGAATATGCTGGGATGAAGGGCAAAGTAGGACTTAGCCAATCCTTAAAGTTAGGCACCATATGGCAGCCAGTGCGCACTGCATTAATCAGACGGATTCTCTAGCTGGTATCCCTAGGGGGGTTCACCACGAAGGGAGCTGAGCTGGCGAAATTCCCATAAGAAATAAGGGATGCACGGCATGGGCAGGAGGGCACCCTGGCTCATCGTCACACACGTCTAGTCATGGACATCCCCGTGCGTCATGAGTTAGAAAGCAAATGGACGGTGCAAAGGTTAAAGTATAATCCTTCTCCGCCCGAGTGGCCAAAAGTAGGCAGGTGGGTGTGGGAGCGGTCTCCCAACAAGCGGGCAGCTGTCCCTTTAGTGGGGACACAGGTGCGCTAGACACACCGTCCTAGTAGGACGGCAGCTAGGTGAGCTCAGCAAATTCATGGGGCAATGTGAGCCAGGGAATCTGATCTTCCCCGCCCAGAGTTGGCACGGGGCTGAGTTATGTATGTGAAGTAGTGGAACTTTCCCACAGGAGGGTGGATAGTTCTTGGCACAAATTCACAGGGCAGAAGGGCCTTTGTGTTGCATTAGACACTAGCTGATCCAGGCTATCGGCAAGGGCTATTGTGATATAGATGGGGTTCATCTATCACCAGTGGGAGGGATCTCTTCCTTAGCTTTGCAGGAGGCCTGGAAATGAGAGGTTGCAGGTGAGAAAGGAGCTTTTGGTGGGGGGCTCTGGCGGCGACGGTGGCCACCTCCAGAGCTGTGGCGGAGTTACAGGGCGATCTGGAAGCAGAGGGGTACAGAAGGGTACCTCTGCGCGGCACCATGGTGGGTGCCAGAGCCAAATCCTAGGAGCCTCATGGGAGGTTCCTAGAAAACCGTGTCGGCGCCCCGTTAGTCCTTCGGGCGGTTGTGGGCCTGAACAACCGGGGGGTTTGCTATGCTACGCTCCGCCCTGAAAGGGGCGTGAGTAATAAGGAACCATGTGTCACGTGATCCGGGAAGAGGATCACCAGAAGTGGCAGCACAGATGGGGTTCGCCCCAGTGCTGCTTGGCTCATCAGGCGGGCAGGCGGCCTAGACGGTTGCCTGCCCTTGGATCGCCTGTAAGATAACCCACCATATTACATAACGGTGTATGTAATAAACCTGCAGCAATTTTTACCCAAACAAGAAATCTGTTGTGTGATTATTTATGAGCATGCATGTTACGTTGGAGGGGTGGGGTAGGTTGCCAATGCGGGTACTATGCGGCTGTCCGAGGCCCCGCAGGGGCCACTAAAGAGGGCAGCCCTCTAGTGCCAGCTGGGCACCCCACACCCCCGTAGGGGCAGGGACTCAGGGAGGAGTCCCCCAAGCCTGGTCGCAGCGCAATAGGCTAGAATCACGTCCGGGCCGCGAGGACAGGGGGAGGGGTATATAGGCCTCCCCCACCATCTTGTCGTCCTCTTTCGCGCGCCCGGACACGCCGTCTCCCACCCTACCGCTTACCCGGCGTGGTTCGTGGCAGGCAGGAGGCAGAGAATGTTGTAATGTTGTCTTTTTCGTTGCAGGCGGAGTTACAGGGCGATCTGGAAGCAGAGGGGTACAGAAGGGTACCTCTGCGCGGCACCATGGTGGGTGCCAGAGCCAAATCCTAGGAGCCTCATGGGAGGTTCCTAGAAAACCGTGTCGGCGCCCCGTTAGTCCTTCGGGCGGTTGTGGGCCTGAACAACCGGGGGTTTGCTATGCTACGCTCCGCCCTGAAAGGGGCGTGAGTAATAAGGAACCATGTGTCACGTGATCCGGGAAGAGGATCACCAGAAGTGGCAGCACAGATGGGGTTCGCCCCAGTGCTGCTTGGCTCATCAGGCGGGCAGGCGGCCCAGACGGTTGCCTGCCCTTGGATCGCCCGTAAGATAACCCACCATATTACATAACGGTGTATGTAATAAACCTGCAGCAATTTTTACCCAAACAAGAAATGTGTTGTGTGATTATTTATGAGCATGCATGTTACGTTGGAGGGGTGGGGTAGGTTGCCAATGCGGGTACTATGAGGCTTGACAGACGCACAGCTCTACTCCTCAGTTGTGTGCACAACGGCACATCTCGGGTGTTAAACATGCAGCTCTATGCAGGCCACACAGTGGTAGACAGTGTGCAGAGGTCTCCTTCACTCCATCCACAAGACATTCTTCATGACAGTGCCCTGCACAAGTAAGAAATTTCAAAATACCTTGCTAGCTGCAGTCGAAAAACCTCAGTGTGGTAAAATGTTTACAGGAGTCGTCCTCACCGACCCCCCCAATCCCCACAGCCCCTTAACTTTAGCTACAAATCGCATCCTTGCGCCTTTCGGCAGGGTAGAATAATCAATGAAAGATTCAAGTCGCCCGCTTTCCACCGGCTTTGGACAAGGCACTGCGAGGCACCACTGGCTTGAAACAGTATTTTGAGCAGTTATTTTGAAAGAAATGTTGTTGTGTTTCAGCAGCCATGGATGCAGGAGGTACACGGAGGAAACATTCTGCAGTTTTTGAAACGCCAGTGAAATGGCGGCATTCCTTTTTCAATGTAACCAAACCACTGTTCCGCATTGTAAAGGTACATCAGCCCCAGGAGCTGCAGAGGAAGCGCCATCTTGAGATCAGACAAGCACAGTGGTTGCAAGGGGGTGGGAGGCAAATGGCTCGGATTCCTACTCTCTGTAAGACTGTCGCTGATGCTGGAAAAGAGGTGGTCACCTTGAAGTTCAGAGCCTTATTGTAAATAACAGGATCTTTTACTACCCTTCCCAAAGTATGCCAATTAGGTGAAAATACAGCGGCCACTCATTTCAGTTCATCATACCATCAGTCTGTTTATCACCGAAGGGCCTTCATGGCTTTATGCAGCGTTTCAATGCAACTTTTTTCGGTAAATGTTTAAATATTTGGTAACTTTACAGCCAGCCAAATACTTCACTTTATACTGTAGTCCCACTTCTGTTAAAGCGCTTTCGTTTATAATAGTAAATATCCAGTATTTGTAAGCGCACAGCTACCTCCGGAGAGGTGTCCCGGCGCTGGGGGCCGTCGGGAAGATTAAGCAAGCTATTGCCCAGAGTCACATGGTGCTGAGCTGATCTGCCGCCGGTGCCGGGGATCCAACCGTGAGCCCCAGGTTCTGGAGTCAGTCGCCCTGGCCGCTGCGCCACACCTCTTCCTGTAGTCCAATAGTCCAATATAGTCCCAGTGCTAATTCCTCATTTTTTGTCCTCTTGGCAGTAGCCACTGCTGCTAGCTGCTTCCCGTATCCCAGTGCTAATAACTAACTCTTAGTCCTCTAGGCAGTGCTGCAGCTGTGTCTCTGTACCTACTGGTAATTCCTCATTCTTAGTCCTCTAGCCAGTGTTGCTAGTTGCTTCTCTGGTCCCATCAGTAATTCCTCATTCTAAGTCCTCTAAGCAGTGCTGCTAGCTGCGTCTCTGTTCCCACTGGTAATTCCTCATTCAAATTCCTCTAGGCAGTGCTGCAGCTGCGTCTCTGTTCCCACTGGTAATTCCTCATATTAAGTCCTCTAGGCAGTGCTGTACCTGTGTCTCTGTTCCCACTGGTGATTCCTCATTCTAAGTCCTCTAGGCAGTGCTGCAGCTGTGTCTCTGTTCCCACTGGTAATTCCTCATTCTTAGTCCTCTAGCCAGTGCTGCTAGCTGCTTCTCTGGTCCCGTCAGTAATTCCTCATTGTAAGTCCTCTAGGCAGTGCTGCTAGCTGCGTCTCTGTTCCCACTGAGGCAGTGCTGCACCTGCGTCTATGTTCCCACTGGTGATTCCTCATTCTAAGTCCTCTAGGCAGTGCTGCAGCTGTGTCTCTGTTCCCACTGGTAATTCCTCATTCTTAGTCCTCTAGCCAGTGCTGCTAGCTGCTTCTCTGGTCCCGTCAGTAATTCCTCATTGTAAGTCCTCTAGGCAGTGCTGCTAGCTGCGTCTCTGTTCCCACTGGTAATTCCTCATTCTACATCCTCTAGGCAGTGCTGCAGCTGTGTCTCTGTTCCCACTGGTAATTCCTCATTCTAAGTCCTCTAGGCAGTGCTGCACCTGCGTCTATGTTCCCACTGGTAATTCCTCATTCTAAGTCCTCCAGGCAGTGCTGCAGCTGTGTCTCTGTTCCCACTGGTAATTCCTCATTGTTAGTCCTCTAGCCAGTGCTGCTAGCTGCTTCTCTGGTCCTGTCAGTAATTTCTCATTCTTAGTCCCCTAGGCAGTGCTGCTAGTTGCTTCTCTGGTCTTGTCGGTAATTTCCACATTTTAAGACCTCTAGGCAGTGCTGCAGCTGTTTGTTTGTTCCCAGTGGTGATTCCTAATTCTAAGTCCTCTAGGCAGTGCTGCAGCTGTGTCTCTGTTCCCTGTGGTAAATCCTCATTCTTAGTCCTCTAGTCAGTGGTGCTAGCTGCTTCTTTGGTCCCAGTGGTAATTCCTCATTCTTAGTTCTCCAGGCAGTGCTGCAGTTGCTTCTCTGGTCCCAGTGGTGATTCCTCTTTCTCAGTCTTCTAGCCACTGCTGCTGGCTGCTTCTCTGGTCCCAGTTGTAATTCCTCATTATTAGTCCTGTAGACAGTGCTGCAGCTGCTTCTCTGCTCCCAGTGGTAATTACTTATTCTTAGTCGTCTAAACAGTGCTGCAGCTGCATAAAGGGACCTCAATTAACCACAAGGTACCGCACCCTTAATATAATTATTTTAAAAAAATGCAGCTGAACAAACGTTTCCATTTGTTTTTATTGAAAGTGAGATGCACAATAAACAACAATGGCGCATTTGTACACTAAAGCTAACAAAAATCTCACTTTCGAAAAAACCAAATGGAAGTGTATGCTCAGTTGCAATCTTTCACTTTATAATTGCATTAAGGGTGCAGTATCTTATATGGGTACTAGAGGTTCCTCTACAACTCCACAGGGACACCTAGTAACAGCCTTTGGTACTGCACCCTTTCCTTGCTTTGTGAATTTTCTTTTATTCCTTATGCTATTGCTGGGATATTTCTGGGAAGAAAAAAAAATCTAACAAACATCATTTACAATGCCAGGAGCTAAAAGTTTCACTAATGCGAGACCTATTGCATTGCAAATGCTTGTTTTATTTTGTTTTCTTTTCAGTGGGCAGTGCAGTGCAGTCCTTCAATAAAACTCAAACTCACTTCTTTATTTTATGTTTGGACTCCATGAAAGTCCTAAAATAGAATTGCAGATATCCTCCCTAAGGAAAATAAATCCGGGGATCCCGCAGCTGCCACAATGTAATTAATCATTTTAACCTTCCTGTTTACTGCAGCAAATAGGCCTTTCAATGAATGCCCTTGTCCTCTGAGGAGTTTATTTTGCCTCACTCTCCAGTCCTTTGCCGCAGATTATTATCGGCGACTCTTGGCTGTACCAAAGCACGCCAGCATTGTGTGCTCTTGCTCAAAGATAAATTATAAACATTTAAATGAAGGGAGGTGCAAAAATCACTTTGCTATATGTGGGAGTCAGATTGTTCACTTATTTTTCCTTTTTTTGTCAAGTAATGTCTGTAGCTCATTTAACTTGAGAATATTTGGATTGTCTACTAAACAAAAGCGTACCCTGAATTTGATAGCTATTAATGCTTTCTACATTCTACTGACTGGTCTGCTTTATGCTCCTTTCATTTTACAATACTATGTTTACCTCATGTTACTGAAAAAACAAAGGGGTATATTCACAAGAACGTGTGCTAAATATCACCAAAAAATGTTAACGCAACTTTACACATCGCAGTCCATCGCGGGAAAATAACCCCGTGTTAACGTGGAATTCACAACACGGCAGTACCATGCGATAGTCCCCCGATAACACGGTCAATGTCCGCGATACAATCACCGCGAGCGTGATAAAAACACAAACCACAACGCGAAAAAACATGCGATGGGCCAAAGCGCGATGAGGAAATCAGCGATAAGCAGCGAGAGGCCAGCGAAACCCACGCCTAATGCGGGAAAAAGCACAAGAACAGCATACGGAAAATGCCACCACAAACGAAATCAACTGCGGAGTACCACGAACGCACCCTGACCGACTGCAGAGGACAACATGAACCCCACAATCCCCACGGAGGAACACCCAGGAATACAGGGCACGTGGAAGGGCAATGAGAAGAGGAAGAGGAAGACGGGGTACAGTCTACAGGAAAACCACATGATCACCACAGATGAGACAGAACACCACCACCAACTGTACGTCACCTCCAACGTGTCATTGGCAACAAAGAGGCAAAGATGGCACACCACCTCGGACCATGTGAATGCTGCCGCATGGCAGAGGAGGACAATGGAAGAGCACAAGAGACGCTGGACTGATGTGAATGGCAAAACCAAGCAGAAACCCGCTGCCAACACGAAAGCAGCAACGCACCCCAGAGGAGGGGGCCAGCAGAACACCAGGAGCTGAATGACATGGAGAAGATGGTGGCCACAGTCACCAGTCTGGAAACTGTGACATGACAATGTACAAGTACAACCTGTAACCAGCAAATATGTTTTATTCACACATGCTGTGCTTGTGGACATTTAGTACTGTCCCATGATTGACAGGGACGGCCACAATGTGACGTTCTCATGAGAAGAAATTGGCAATGATGGTGTTCCTACGGGCCAATCCTGCCGCAGCTGCAGTGGGATGTGGGCCACCTGCCCCATCGTCCCCATCATCTTCCGGTACTTCTGGAACTTGGATCCAGGGGGCATTGGTGCGTACACAGATGTTGTGCAACACACAACATGCAACGATCATCTTGCACACGATGTCCGGGCTGTACAGGAGCCTTCCACCTGTGACGTCCAGGCACCTGAAACGTGACTTCAACACGCCAAATCTGCGTTCCACGATGCCCCTGGTGCGTATGTGGGCCGCATTGTACTGCCTCTGGGCGGGTGTGTTCGGGTCTCGAAGGGGTGTCATCATCCAAGGGCAGAGTGCATATCCTTGATCACCTGTGACAGTGCAGAGAGAAAAGAGTCAATACTTGATTCGGCATGATGTGTTGGCAGGCCCACTAGTCCAGTGACGCCTGTGCTGGCTGTGTGTGAGGTGAGTGTAAGCCAGCCCTCAGGGAGTAGCTGGTGCTGGCAACAACTTCAACAGTCATCAGGCACTTAGGAATGCAATGTCAGAACAACAAGGGAGCATGACTTGAGTCGCACAGGGTTAGTGGCCCCGGATGCACAGCGGCCGACACGGGCCTACCGCCACGGGACGCTGACCTGCGGGAGACTGGGGTAGGGACATGAGGGCAGAGCAGGGTCTCGAATGTCTCAGAGGTGCCTTCCGCGGAGTGTCTCGGGGGAGAATGGGAGGTGTACCCCCAGGCAGGTGCGCAACACCCATTGGGCTCAAAGGGCTTCAGCCCCCCCCGTCGTGTGTGGCAGCCCAAGCTGAGACAGCTTCCCGGGCACACACACAGCCGCACCAGAGTACTTCACAGGTCTTTAAAAGACCATTAGCATGTAAATGAGGCTCTGTTGTTTTTTCACCCCTTTATAGAGCCCCTGCATCCCCACTCTGCCTGTTGCTGGAAGAATTAGCCCCACCCGAAATTTGGCTCTAGTTCTGCCTCTGCCCCCAGGGCATGATGCAGAGGGTACATGCCAGCTGCGACCGGCAACATGGCGGATATGAATGTCACAGACTCATGCCAGACACCAAGGGGCAGATTTACAAGGCCCTTGTGCCACTTATGCGTCACTTTACCCATGTTAAAAGTGACGCAAAAGTGGCGCAAGGGGCTTGTAAATCTGCCCCCAAGTCCGTACCTGCCCGTTGCTGATGACATCCCCCAGGCCACAGGCTCAGACACCAACGATGTCCCGCCGGAGGCTGACGGTCACTCACGGCGCACAGGGTTAGTGGCACCAGGTCAGTCCTTGCTACTGGTTGACCTCCTCCGTAACCGTGATCCGTGTTACCACCGGACTGTGACGCATCTCCCTCTCAGTCCTCCCCCTGCGTACACTGGCATGGACCCTGCCATTGATCAATGATGACTCATTTCAGGATGTGGGACATGCTGGACTGCAGTGTAGACGGGCTGCAGCGGTGGGGTATGTAAACGAATGGGGACCCCTGAGGGGCCTGTGTCACGGAGGACAGCGATGGCCTGAGGAGGCCGCCAAGGTCGCGGGCATGGGTCTTGGAGCTAGCACCGGCACGTGGTGGGCCCTCTTTGACACACAACGGTGTCGGCAGGTGAGCAGTGCGGCCTTGGAGCGCTGGTGCGGGCAGGCCTGGTCTGGGTATCAGCGTCCTGGGGTGCAGCAGGCGCGCAGGCCCCGCTGCTCACGGCGTAGGCCTCATGGCGGACTGCGAGGCGCAGCCCTGGCAGTGACGTTGGCCTTTCCGGGAGTGAACCACGCTCTGCGCCACTGGGTTTTTGTCCACACCCCTGCGCAGGCCTGGCGTACACCGGGCCCACCCACTACGCTCACGCACACAGGAGGGGGACGCAGCGAGCGACATTATCGCGATCTGACCCAAGGCCTGGGGTGAGATGGTTGCGTCCACTGTTCACTACTCTCCAGTCACCAGCAGTTGATGTCTGCATGGACATATCTGTGGTTTGCATGCCCATGTCTGTCCGGCACATCCACGCCTCACTTGTCGTTGTATACATTCCCATTCACGGGTCACTTGCATCCTTCGCACATGGCTGCATTCCGCATCTCCACACGTTCAGCTGTTGTGTGGCTGTGGTGCCATGATATAGCTGTATTGTGTGCAGGGGAAGCCCAGGATCCCCATGGAGTTGTGTTGTCGTGTCTGGTAAGTGGGCATGTTGATTGACATGTTGTATGTGGTTTGGTCACATGTGCATGCCCACAGTTGTGCGTTGTGAGATGGTGGCTTTGAGGTGTGTGGTGTGTTGATTTGGCACTTACCAACGAGCAGTCCAGTTCCATAGATGCCATCCTGGAAGCGCTGGTTGATGATGGACTGTCGGAAGATGTAGGAATCGTGCACACTGCCTGGGTAGTTTGCGGCGACATTGGTGAACATTCCCCGGTGGTCCACTATTGCCTGCACATTGATGGAATGCGTGTGCTTTCTGTTGCGGTAGTGGTGTGCAGTATCCGCAGGGGGCACAAGTGGGACATGTGTGCAGTCAATAGCCACCAACACGTGAGGGAATCCAGCTATGGCGTAGAAGCCTTGCTTTGTCTCCAGCTATTCCTGCGCAGTGTGAGGGAAGTGAAGGTACTGGGGTACCAAGCTGATGATGGCATCCAAGAGAGGTGTGAGGAACTTTGATAGGGCTGGCTGTGAGACTCCTCCGACTCTGGCAGTTGTTGGTTGGAAGGTCCCAGAGGCCAACAGGTGCAGCACGGCCAGCAGCTTTGTCTGCGGAGGGATGTTGGTTCTCTGCTGGGTTGGGACCGTCAGCCTGTGGGCAATGATGGTCAGGATGCGGAGGATGGTTGTCCTTTTGAGCCTGTAGTGGGCGATGACTTCCTCGGGCGTTAGGTCTGTGAGACTGGTGCGTGTTCAGTAGGTCTGCTGTCTTACTCTGCGCTGCCTCTGTGGTGGTCTGGGGAGTGCGGGTCCGAGTCCTGGGGCGGTCCTGGGGGTGGTGGCGGTGGGTGTTGTGGCCCTATTGGGGCTCCGAGCTGCATGATGAGTAGCTCCATGGCGTCGTTTGTTCTTCGGGTTTGGCTGTGTGCGGGGCTCCGTTGTCTACTGCAGGTAGTTGTCCGGCTTTACACCAGCTGGAGGCAGGTGTTAAATACCTGCTGCTACCGCGACTTATCGCCTGTTTTTGGTTCGCATCGCAGATCTGGCAGTTTGTTGTGAAAGTGGTGTTGTGGTTTTTTCGTGTGTTTTTGCACGGGAACGCCTACTCTGCATCTCATTAGGGTTAGTTGGTGGTGTCCACCGTGGTGTTAAGTTTTGGGGCAGTTATCGCGGGAATACTGGCGATGTCGGCAGTTTGCACCCGCTTGTGAATGGGGTGTTAAATCTATCTCCACTTTTGATGAGTTAAGGTGGAGATAAATCAGAGATAAGTCCTTGTGAATATGCCCCAAATTTTCTTTATTAGCACGGACGTGTGATTCTTGTTTCCACCAGTAAACAATGCCTTTCCTGTGCCAATCAGAAACATGCCTTTATCTGATTCTTCATCCTGCAACCAGCACTAGCTTTTTCTCTCTCCTTGGACTATCCGTCACTTAATTTCAGCCCCTTTTACCAGGAACCTCATTTTCTTGCGCTACTGGCAAACAATTGAATTTTATCACAGCACTAGTCAACAATGCCTGTCCCAGGGCTAACAGGCAACAGATAATAAAATTAGTTAGTTCATTTTCAGTAAAACACTCACCGCTGGATCCCACTCGTGACTGCCTCCAGGCGTGCAATGTGATCTGTGACCTCCAGATCGGCCCTTGAGTCCCTGTCTTCCCCCCCCCCTTGACTCCTGAGCCAATCCTCGCGCTGCTACTGTTAGAGACCAGAACTAGGATTGGCTTGGTCAGGGGCTGTTAGTGCACCTTACTACCCTTGGGGGCTGTGACAGCAATCCCCCAGGCTCCTACATTGGAGAGCCTGGCGACGGTTCAAGTGCGCATGTTGGGCTGGTCAGAGCAGCACCCGCCCAACCCGACATGCACACTTAACCCAAGGAGGCCCGGTGTTTATTGTCACTCACAAAGCAGGCTCCCCCCCAAGTTGGCCTGGCTATCTTTAGTCACTCTCCTGAAAACGTTGCCCGGGTCATGCCGCACATGAGTAAACATTTAATATGAGACCCCAGGGCAACAGGGCAACAAAGGAAACTAGGGCAACGCCCCCACGCTCCTAAAGAGAAATCATCGCTGATTCTGAACTGTGTATATGAACTGTATGAACTGTGTGTCTTCTTTTTGTTTTATTTGAATGCCCTTCCACTCCCAGCACAAGGTACAAGCCTGGATTGGAGTTAAGCTGAGAATTCAGCACTATACCCGGAAATCTGTTTAAATGCAATTCTGTAAGGCATTTTAAGCCTGCATCAGTGTGAACATTCAACACCAACTTAGGTGGGGTAGAGGCAGGTAGCCAGTGCTAATCTAGAATTTAAGACAGTAGATCTAGGGTTATTGCTGATCTTCATGCCAAGTTCAGTGAGCCTGGCAGAAATGAGCCCAGTATTTTACTTATACTGGTGCCTGGACATTTTTGTCTGATCAGTAACCTCTCTATTTATAATCGCATTCTATTATTCAAGAACGAACACAACAGATCTTGTCATATTACATTTACTTAAAGAAATCCATGTAATTAATAAGAACGTATAAATATAAAATTTAAGTAACACCATCACCAAATAAATCTTGTACAATTCCTTTCTCATCAAAACTTCCCAATGTACGTTTTTAGAAAAAATATTTGTTTGTAACACAAATTATCACATTTTAGTTAAAATTTAAATGACAAAAGGAACTATAAACAAGAGCCTGTTTCCTTTTGAGCGAGAAATCTTTGTAGTTGGTGTTTATTTCTACTGTGAAGTAGATCTCCCAACTCCCAGGAAAAGGACAAAATACGAAAATATCCACACAAGCCGCCCCATTCAACTTTGAAATCTGAAATTGGAAGATAGATATAGCTGTTTGCTATGTATACTAAATCATTTTAGTATAGTCAGGGTAAGGGAGTTACACACCCAAGATAACCCCTGCTCACCCCCTTGGTAGCTTGGCACGAGCAGTCAGGCCTATCTCAGAGGCAATGTGTAAAGCATATCACATACAGTAACACAGTGAAACCACTACAAATAGACACCACACCAGTTAAAAAAATAGAATATCTTTATCTAAATCAAACAAGACCAAAATGGAAAACATCCAACATACACAACTCAAGATATGACTTTAAAAAGTTTTAGCAATTCTGTCTAACTATGGATGCTGGTATTTTATGCAAAGTACCTTCAGATGCGTCAAAATTCACTAGGCAAAACAGCCGCAGAGGAGAGAAGCTTTGGAAAACACAGCGATGTATTGTTTCCCGAGTCCGCATGTAGGCGATGCGTCAATTCTGCTGAGGCAGAAGTGTTGCATTGAATCCGGAACTGTATGGGGTAAGTGATGCATTGAAATCCAAGACAGTTCTGGTCTGTGGGTGACTCATCTGAAAAACTGCCACACAGGTGCGATGCGTGGAAATCTGGACGCGCTGGAGATCAGTGCGGTGGTGGCAAACAGGCGCTGCATCAGTTTCTTCAGCCACGGTCCTACGATGCGTCGCTTCTTTCAGCTGCACAGCAGACCCTGCGTCAGAATCAGTGTGGGGGTCTCGTACTTCGAAGGCATGGTGCGCTGAACTCGGGCTGTGGTTGTATCTTCACCCGCTGACAGGCGCTGCGCCGATTTCTTTGGCTGCACAGCAATGGTGCATGGAAATTTCTCCTGCATGGTGGTGCTGCATCAGAAAAACAGGCACTGGAAGGGCGATGAGACGATTTTGATGGTTTCAAGCAGCAGAACAACCTGCATGGGCCTAGAGCTGGAATTGGCACCACAAGGCAGGTCAGAACTCCAAGCAATGGAGTTCAGGGATGCTGCAGATGAAGTCTTTTATGGTCCTGAGACTTTCAACAGGAGGAGACACACAAGCCCTTGGAGAAACTTCACAAGTAGGATACACAACAAAAGTCCAGTCCTTTTCCTCTCCAAAGCAGAAGCAGCAACTGCAGGCCAACCCAGCAAAGCAACACACAGCAACGGGGCAGTATTCCTCCTCACAGCTCTTCAGCTCTTCTCCTTGGCAGAGGTTCCTCTCGATCCAGAAGTGTCCTAAAAGTCTTAGGTTGTAGGTCCAATACTTATACCCCTTTTGGACTTTGAAGTCTTTGTAGTTTACAAGTTCCTGCCTTGCCTGCCCTTGGCTCCAGACACTCTCCAGGGGGGTGGAGACACCATTATGAGAGGACAGGCACAGCCCTTATTCAGGTGTGGGGAACAGCTCCTCCCACCACTGTAGTTCAGTAAGGGCCATCAGACTGGTGATGGGCCATCAGCATATGAAGTTCACACTTCAACTCCCTTTGTTTGACTATCTAGAGTGAATGTCCAAACAGGCCCCTGTCAGTCTAAACCAGACAACATTGATTCCGCAGGCAGAGGCACAGGATGATTAAATAAGAAAATGCCCACTTTCTAAAAGTCACTTCATCAAAAGGTGGTAGAATGCAGACCAGATTTCAAACGTTCTGTGTATTTCTAAAAGATCAAAGGCTTGTGAATTTTGAGCGTGCGACCCTGGAGTACGCTCCGTCCATGCGCACTGATTATATTAGAGTCAGATTGGAGCCTCGTCAGGTTCCAAACCAGGATGCACAGCTACCAAGAAATAATGCATTCCAACAATTTCATCCATAGTTCGTCCATTTTATTGATTAATTCTGTTTTCACTCCATATATCATTCTTATTCAAACAAGTCCAATATTCAAACATTTTCAACGAACGCCTATCCAGGCTTTTCGACACAACACAAGGAGGTTCCCCATTCCTCATCGCATGACGTTGTTTTATTTTAAAAAACCCAATGCATTTCGGGCATATAATCGCCCTTCCTCAAGGGTAAGCTGTAATAAAACACATAACATATAATTGCCCAATGTCCATACCCACAGGTAGATTACGTTGTTGTTGCTTGCTGCACGTTTACACAATTATGATGTTCACCCAATCGTCATGCATCCTGTGCGACCGAAATAAAATTAAATGAAATAGAAATCGGATATACGAATTAAGATACAAAAATCCAAATCAAGAATACCGTGCTAACTTCGTGTTGATAGTAATAAAACATGCAATTCTGTGCCCGTGCCTAATGAACATAGTGTGTGCCACAAACTATCTCCCCAACCAAAAAAGGTTAGCTTAGGTAAGCTAAATCCTCACTGCACATATAACCAAAGTGACTTTGAAACCCCGTTTCCTCACAAACAAGAAATTACCTTCAACCAAGTACACTAGAAGTCAGCTCAGTCAAGGGAGCAACAATGGTGCCATACCCTTTAAACAAATCTCCTGTAATAACCGATGAGACCTAAAAAGGCTCTCACCTCAGTCTGGGTCTTGGGGGGCTCCCAAGTCAGAATGGCATCAATCTTGGGTTGTAGGGGCGCCACCTGGACGCTTCTTACCCGGTGTTCCAAGTACACCACAGACCCCTGCCCTATCTGGCACTTACTGGCCTTGATAGTAAGGTCTGCCTTCTGCAGAGCCTTCAACACTTCCCAGAGGTGATGCAAGTGATCCTCCCAACTGGAACTGAACACTGCAATGTCATCCAGGTAGGCGGAGCTGAAATCCTCCTACCCAGAGAAAACCCGGTTAACCAACCTCTGAAAGGTGGCAGGGGCATTTTTCAACCCAAAGAGCATCACACAGAACTGGAAGTGCCCCTCTGGCATTGAAAATGCAGACCTCCCCTTGGCTTCATCGGTCAGGGCAATCTGCCAGTACCCAGACGTTAAGTCAAACATACTGAGGAACTTGGCAGCTCCCAGCCAAACTATGAGCTCATCAGCTCGGGGGATGGGGTACACGTCAGTCTTAGTGACGGCGTTGAGTTCACAGTAGTCTACACAGAACTGCAGGGTTGGCACTAGGTGCAGCAGCCTTTGAGACCATGACCACTGGGCTGGCCCAAGTACTGTTGGAGGGCTCTATCACCTTTAACGCTAGCATCTTGGAAACCTCTTCCTTGATGCTGGCTTTGATCTTGTCAGTCAACGTGTAAATCTTGTGTTTTACGGGAGGACTATTCCCAGTATCCACATCATGGGCACACCAGTGGGTAAGCCTGGGGTCAAGGAAAACAGGGAGGCAAACTGTCCCAACAACTGGCGACAGTCCTCCTGCTGTTCCAGGGTCAGTGTTGGCGAGAGGTTCCTACCCTCCGCAAACCCATCCTGCTCCTTGGCATACAGGAGGTCAGGAAAAGGTTCACTTTCTTCCTCCATTCCATCATCTGTTGCCAGGAGCATAGTCACTTGAGACCTCTCCAAGTGAGGCTTGAGGCAGATCGCATGCAGGACCCTCAAAGGGTTCCTTGGAGACTGCTAGTTCACCAGACAGGTGATATCACTCTGGCGTTCCAACACCTCAAAAGGCCCAGTCCACTTGTCCTGGAGAGCATGCGGATCCACTGGGGCCATGACCCACACTTTCTGGCCAGGCTGAAACTCAACTAGAGTGGCATTCTGTCCATACCAACGTTTCATATCCTCCTGGCTGGCTTCTAGGTTCGCCTCAGCTAGTTTCCTGAAGTGGGCAGTCTGGTTTCTGAAGGCCAGCATGTAGCTAAATACATTCTAGGGGTGATTCCGGGGAGCCTCCTCCTAGCCCTCTTTCATCAGACTCAGAGGTCCTCTCACAGGGTGCCCACCCCATACAGCTATTCAAAGGGGCTGACTCCCAGTCCCTTCTGCTGTACCTACTTGTAAGCAAATAGAAGGCATGGCAAGAGGACGTCCCACTTACGCCTCGTGGAGTAAGTCAGACCCATAATCATGCTCTCAACCAACCCATTACATTGGGGGTAGTAAGGGGTGGTGAACTTGTAGGTTACACCACACTGTTCCCACAGAGACTTCATAAAGAAACATATGAAGTTGGCACCCCCGTCGTATGCCACCTCTTTGGGGAAACCCATATGGGAAAAGATTCCCATCAATGCCCGGCCAACCATAGGCACCGTCATTGTTCTTACAGATATAGCCTCTGGGTACCGGGTATCATGGTCCACCAAGACCAGGATAAATCTGTTGCTCATGGCTTTCTCGGGGTCCAGAGGCCCCACAAAGTCAATGCCCACCCTCTCAAAAGAGGTGTTCATGACAGGGAAGGGCTGGAGCAGAGCCTTACATCTCCCTCCACTCTGACACTTGCCTGGCAAGTCAGGCAAGTCCTACAGTCAATAAGTAGAAGAATCTCTGCGCATGTGGGGCCACCAGAAGTGGGTGACAAGCCACTCAAAGGTCTTTTTTCTGCCCCAAACGTCCTGCCAAAGGCACGTCATGAGCCAGACCCACTAGGAAGGCTCTGAAGCCCTGGGGTACCACCAGCACATGGGCTGACCCAGGCTCAGCAACCTTAGGTTCACTATCCAGGAGACCATTCTCCCAGTAAATCCAGTGTGATCCAGACTCCTTGCCAGCTGCCTGGTGTGCAGCCTGCAGCCACGGGCCATCAAGAGAAGGGCACTCTTCTGATCATGGCAGAATTCCTCCCTGGTAAGACGCCCTTCTTGCTGCCAATGAGTCAGCTCAGGCACCACTCCCAGTTCGGCCACTTGCTCCCCTGTAGTTTCCAGGGCATCTCCCTCAGGTTCTGCCTCCTCCTGGACCGTGGGAAATTCTGGGGCTTTTTTCCCATGCCCCCTGCCCCTCCTCTTTCTGGCAGGGACCTGGGCAACTCTTTCAGGCTCCAGGTTCTTCTGATCACCCTTCCTAGCTGCCATTGTTCGAGTGCTCACACACGCCCACCCTGGCAACCCCAACATCTCCAAGTGTGATCGGCGTTTCACCCTAAGAGGAATCCTCCAGGTCATTTCCCAGTAGACAATCAACAGGCATGGTTGGGTTTACAGCCACCCTCAAGGAACCTGAGACCCTCACCCATTCAAAGGGAACCTGTGCCACCTTGTACTGGCACTCAGAGCTGTCCACTGCAACTACTTGGTGGAACACATTGGGGAATACCTGCTCTTCAGACACCAGGTGACACCTTACCATAGTCATTCTGGCTCCAGTGTCTCTCAGAGCCTCCACCCTCTGTCAATTGATGGTCACCCACTGCCTGTATTTCTTAGTGTTTCAGGTACAAGGGTCTTCTGGACCATTTCACTGTCCCCTAGTGAGAGAAGGGTCATCTCAGCTGGCTCCCAACCTTCACCTGGAACCAACTCCATCCCAACCGTTACACTGGCCACCCCGTGACTACGCACCAGTGGGTGCCACTGTCCACTTGGGACACTTGGAACCCCCCTCAATGTGACCCTCCTGACCACATGCATAACACTTGCAGGGACCCTGCTCTGCAGGTTTCCCTGAAGAGATCCATGGCTTTTTCTCATTGGGGGATGGGAACCTTTACCTTGGGAACTAGATTGGGGCTCTTTAGAGAACTCCCTCTGTTTACCCTTGTCCCCCCCACTCTTCTGCTGGGGACCCTGCCCATCCTTTGCGGAGTTGCCCACATACCCCATGTGGACCCTGGTACTCGTCCAGCGGTTCACCTCCTGAGCAAACATCCTGGGGCCAGTCAGCTGGCTATCAATCAGATGCTGGTGCAGCTCTGGCAAACACAGACTATACAAGTGCTTCCAAGCAACCAAATTGTAAAACCCCTGATAGTGAGTTACCTGGCTGCCCTTTATCCAACCATCCAATGCTCTGCAAAAATGGTAAACACATTCCAACCAAGTATGAGAATCAGTTTTCTTAAAAGATCTAAACATTTCCTTATACTGCTCTGGGGTGAGACCATACTGGGTAATCAAGGCATCCTTCATTTTGGTGTAGATGAGAGCTGTATTTGTCCTTAGGGCTGTCAATGTGTCTCTCCCCTCTACCTCAAAGTGTTTCCACAGACCCCCTTCCCCACTGGGTGTTAGGGACCTCATTCATGTGGAATGATGCCTCATAAGCCAAACACCAAGCATGTATGTCATCCCCCTTCCTGTACTCTTGCACCAGGTCCTTTGGAATGTGCACCTTCTACCCAGACTGCACTAGCTGCACGCTGCCACCATTTGAACTGGACTCTGTCTACTTGGCCTTGATGTCCAGCTCCTTTAAACTCAACTCAGGGGCTTAAAGCAATTTGTTTTCCTCCAGAGCAAGGATCCTCTGTTCCAGGGCAATGGCATTCTCCTTATCTTTTTCTCCCACTCAAACTTTTTACTTTCCATCCTGATGTTATCCAGCTCAAGCTCATTGTCCCTGGCCCTCTGTCTTTCCTCCAGCTCCTCTGGGGATACACTCCTAGATGACACATTGCTGCCACCCTCAAAAGAGGCTCCCACAGGCAGATCCTGGGCTCCAAAATCCCCTTACTGGCTCTGCACCTCCAGATCCATATTCCCATTCTCAGCCTTCCCAGCTTCTCTTGTTGCCCACCAGGCCCTCGGCGCCTTTTGCAGCTCCTCCATCCTAGCGGAGCTTCTAAGGGTGTTGCAGGGATTCTACTCTGTAACAGAACTATGCATGGTACCATAGAACATTGGTATGTAGACTCTGCATCACCATACCACCTCAATATCTATGAGCCCAACTCCAACTAGCTATAGTGCCTCACTTGCCCTCCTAACCTTACCAGAAAAACAAGTGATTTGGCACCCCAGTTTACAAATCTCTTGACCCACTCAGGCATCGCAGTAACAGGACACACCCTTTCGCTCTCTTACTTATACTCGTCAACAATAAGATAAACAGGAGACACGAAGGAAATTTAGAATATTTATTTAAACCATCGTGCTCTGAAATTCAGTATTCGTGCCACAATTAGAAAACAAATGCATACTAAAAATACTGTTAGTATGGGTAATAAACTGTATACCATGAAAAGCCCTGTCATTATATAGGACAGAGTACCCTAAGCCCCCCTCCCCTGCTACTGAAGCTAAATGATTATATATTAAAGATATCTGGGATTAGTGGCGGACCCCGTACCCTAGCATACACAGATGAACGTTCTACATCTCAGCAGACGCAGTGTTCTTGTCTCAGAACTCTCGTTCCATGTGTGTTTTTTTGTCTCCTGTACTCATCTATATGAACAGACATGTGCGCATAAACAGCAGCTGCATTTTTGTGTTATATCTAGGTGCTAGTGCCTGGCCAGAAGGAATGACAAGGGACATTGTTGTTTGACCTTGTCTGTGGTGTTGAGACTAAATCCCAGAAAAAGAACAGAACACGAAAACATATGCAGGTTCTGTGTGAAAGCGCAATGTGGCACAAAGCAAGCATGTTTATGTAGTAACGTGTGCAAAAAGAAAATGAGGCCTATAACATGCACAGTTAGGCTAACATAGGGAAAACTACAATGGGTCATGCAGGAAACACATAACAAGGGGGCATCCAAAATCTTTGCAAAACTGTTTGAGCTGATCCACTTTGTAAGACTGCAACTTCTCAATCTCAAACACCAATTTTGCAACCTCACTTGCTGGCTCACCAGAGAGAGACATGGTATGTGGATACTTCAAGTGTTATCACAAAAATAGGAATAAGCAAAAAGCAGTATGTGGTTGCGTAATGGTCTGCACGCAGTAGTAGTGTACACCAAATACTGTGTTTCAAAGTACAAACACGAGTCATATCCCACCGCTGACTACCAATGTTAGAAATGAAGGTCTCTAGTTAATTAATCGCAGTATTTTCCTAAGGTTGTTTTTATTATAAAACCTTTCTTTGGTATTCAAAGGCTATAATGTGCTTACATGCTAATTAAACTGAAAATATTTTGGATATTAGGGCCCATATTATCTATAGGGTGCACTATCCATGTTTGCACCACGACGCACCTTCAACAGGTGCACCAGGCACAAACATAAACAGCGCATATGATTGCAATGAATGCGCTGCCCTCAAGGAGGCTGCGAACTCAGGGCTGCCATGGGGCAATGCATTCAGTGAAATTCAGAGCAGCTGCTTTAATCGGCCATGCCGTTTTTCACTGTGCAGGTGCCACCTGCCTGCAATAAAGAGAGAGGGGACAGAAATCCCCCTGCAGGTAGGTTCAGTGAGTAACTGCATCTACTTGCACAGGGATGTCTGTGGGGTCCATGGGACTCACTTTTTTCCTCCAGAGGGTGACCCACAGGAGGCACATGGTAAGTGCACCACCTTTTTGTAGCGCACTGTCAGTGCGCCTCCTAACATCTTCTTTGCCTTTGTGCCCACATCCATAATATGGTGTGAGCGCAGAGGCAAAAAGATTCCCTCATTTGCATGAGGCCATGCCCCCATGCAAATGAGGGAATGCCCCTTCGAGATAGTGCTGGTGCTACATGTGCGCCAGTGCAATCCGTATTACAGAAGGGACCGCACAGCGTCTGCAGCTCCTTCTGGAATACCTAAGTGCCCTGGGGGTGCACACTCTCGTTGCGCCCCCAGGGAACTTTGTGTAATACGGCCCCAGTAAGGTTTTCTGATAAAGAGAAGACATATCTTTTTTATTACCATTTCATAAAATGTTTTGATGCTTGAGTGGATATGGAAAGACATCATCTCATAAAAGATTAAAAATCTAAAGGTCAGTTGCACTTTTTAAACATTTCTCTCCCTTTCGCCCTTTTGCTCAGGACGCCGAGTCTGTTTGGGAGAGCAGCTGGCAAGGATGGAGCTTTTTCTGTTCTTCACCACTTTTCTTCAGCAGTTCACTTTCTTCATCCCAAGGGATCAACCGAGACCTAAGGAAGAGAACTTGCCAGGTGGCATAAGAGCTCCCAAACCTTACCAATTATGTGCTGAAGTGAGATGAAGGAAGATCACCCTACAAGGCAAAACATCTTACCATTAATATATCGAAAACAATAGAGCCACTGGTGTCTCTTTCAGGAAATGATGGCTGGAATTTTACATAGAGCATTCAATTTTAAGGTCCTGTACACTAAGTTCTGTGATGAGGGATGGGCTCTGAGGCAATTTAACAAATCTACAGTTAGAGCTCATTCTTTGCTTTTAATTCAGGACAGGTTTCAACCATATATTAATATGGTGACTATCCCTCAGCTTATGTTTATATTGACCCATTTTTGCCTTAATATGGCTCACAATTCAAACTCCTCTCCCACACTTTCAAGGCACTACATAACACTGGCCCAGCATACCTCAACAAACGGATCTTTTTTCACAAACCTTCCAGACACCCCAATTCCTCTGGACTTCTACTTGCACACATCTCACACATATGGAAAACAATATCCAGTGGTCGAACCTTCTCCTACAGTGCTCATGAAGCGTGGAATGGCCTGCCACTACACATAAGAGTCTCCTCCTCACTTCTTGAATTCCACAAGAAACTGAAGACCTGCCTTTTCAAGTAGTCCGCCTAGTCCCTAGATCTGGCTCGACTCATACCAGCTCAGTGCCAGGTTACCCTACTGGGTGATAGTGCACTCTATAAATTTACATAACATATCATAGCATACCATAACATAACTTACTGGTTGTGTTTCCTAAAGTGGCAGGAGTTCATTAACTTTCCACAATGTCCCTGTAACAACTCCTCCATTCATTGTACCCTCCATTTTATTGTTTTTTGCAAATATTGTAAAGCCCCTAGAATATAATTTTTAAAACCCCTGCTCAAAAAATGCAGTTTTACTCAATGCACACTGGCATTATTCTTTTCACAGCAACTACTTGCAGTAAACATCTGTTTTGCATCAGTTGATTTGTTCAATACTCTCTAAAGATAAAGTGATCGCTTTTAGTGTAAAATGAATTATTGATATATATGCAAACTTCATTTACTTTATAATTTGTTTATGAATTTGAGAACTGTAACTCTGTATCATGGATTGTTTGTAACATTGTTATTGAATTGAATTTTGCTATATTATATATATATATATATACATATATATATATATATATATATATATATATATATATATATATATATATATATATAATATAAATTGCACAGAGGCCATTAATACATCCTTGATATGAAGGCGGCTTCTCAAACTAGTCTGTGATTTGTGGAATATTATAATTTTGATGGTAAAATACACAGCCTTTGTACCAGAGTCCCATATTTGTGAGACCATTTTCACACATTTTTTAGTTGGAAAAGCCTCCAATCAAAATAAAAGTTTTCTCAGTTTTTTTCCATGATAAAGCATACTTTGTAGAGGTTAAGTAAACATAGTGAAATTCGCAAAAATTTGAAAAGTAAAAAACAAATCTTCCTGAATTTGGAGTGACAGTATAGTATATTATGTCTTTCTAGTATTGTCCAGTTACAGGTGTATATCTGAAAAACATTTCATTAACAAATTGTGACAGTGGAATAAATACAAATATGCTAGCATGCTTACGTAATACAGTTGCTGCTGCTTTACCTCCTCTCTTTCTGTTCAGTAAAAATGGCATGCACAATTGCAGTGATGATTCGCTTCACAGAAATTGACTTAAGTCATTTGTACATTCACTGCCAGGTCAGACCCATTAGTGACTGAGGGCCTGCCCTTAATGTGGACACCCGCATTTTATCCACGTGGGGCTCTGTGTATGTAAAACAAGCTTGGGCAACGACAATAGGTCTGTCTTTCTTAGGAAAAACATCTCTCCTTCATGATGCATCATGTTCACAGACAAAGGAATCAACACATTTCAGAAAAATAATACATATTTGTATTTTGGGATATCCAAATGTAAATTTCATTTTGAGAATAAAATTGTATGCATTTTTTCTGAACTGCATACTGAAATCAATATTTCCTTTATTTGAATTTAACATCTCAAGGAGTTGTTGTCTTGTGCATGATTTGGATTTTTTATTGTACCATCCATGAAACATTTGGAATTTCCAATGTTTTAATCTGATCTAAACACGATGACTACATAGTAACTAATATTTTCTTAGAGGACATTGCTAGTTTACCATTTTTTCCAGGATCCCATGTAGATTGCATGGAAAACCTCAACTTTTTCAACAGTGTTTGCTTCAGGGTCAGAACTAGCTAGAAGTCAAGTATACAACACCAAGATCTGGTTTAGTGGGTATTGGGATAACGTGCGATGTGCTACATTAAGCCAACTGTTTGTTACAAACCTTAATGCCCTGGTTGAACTTACATTATAATAAAGTTCTTCTCCAAGACAGAGATATCATCTGTCCTCAGCCTCTATAAAGCTCTGTGTGTTCCCTGTAATCAATAGTCCCTACTGGGCAATGGCCCCTTCCTTTCTCGAGCATTTTGTAGGCAATATAAATAGATGATACATGCACTCATCCACTAAGGATCTCCGTGAAATCTGGAAATTCTCAGAAATGCACAAAGGGGTCAGTTTTGAATGTGGTGGGCTGCAGCACTCTGAAACTCCCATTTCCCCTTCTGTACACCAAAACAAATCATCTGATTTACAGAAGGCTTATGAATATGTACCTGTTCAAGTTGTAACTCTGATGTCATTGAAAAGCAGAATAAGATCATTTGTGCTGGACTCAGCAGAACACCATGAAGCGTTGTTGGTGTATTCATGCTCGATAAATTAATAAAATATATAACGGGGGCTAGGAATAGTGGGTGGCTCTATATGGGAGTGGAAAGCCTTGTCAATGACACTACCAGAGTGCAATGAGACCAAAGGTAAGAGGTTTCTTAACCATGAATGGGAGGTGGGTGGCTAGAACATGGAAGAACCTGGAGGGATTCTGACCTGGAGATGGGCTATAATAATGTGGACTGGCAGGAAATGATCACATGGGGACAGTGCACAGAGAAGGGTTCTAGTCAAGAATGGCAAGGATCTGTGTGGCAATGGTGGGAATAGCCGGGATGTTATATTTTTCCTTATTCAGTGCTATATCCATAATTAGTCATTGCAGTTACCTATTTTTGGCCTTTCTATTAAAAGACACAATTCTCTCACCAGCACTTGGAGGATTGCTTCATCACTGGGGTGGTCCTCTGCAGCAATTGCTGGTGTTCGACAGACTCTCAATGAGGGCTTTTTACACTGGTATTACCGGCCGGGAGAAGCTGCAAGTTGGAGTCGCGTGCATTGCTGCCACCTCTGGGGGACTCCAATCCCCACCATCCCTTGCCTGACAAGCGACGATCAACTCTTTAAAATTGCGCTACAGCCCGCTGCCTGGGAGCTTTTTACATTGGTGAGATTGGCTGGGAGAAGCTGTTGGGGGAGCCACGTGCATTACTGCCGCCGCTGGGGGATGCCAATTCCCATCATCCCTTGCCCGCCAAGTGATGAACTGTGCTTTAAAAAGTGCGCCACAGCCCTGCTGCCTGGGGGCCTTTTACACTGGACTGGTGAGAGTGGCCTGGAGAAGCTGCTAGGGGAGCCTCGTGCATTGCTGCCGCCACTGGGGGACTCCAATCCCCCTTATCCCTTGCCTTACAAACGATGAACTGCACTTTCAAATACATGCCGCAGCCCCCCTACCTGGGGGCTTTTTACACTGGTGAGACCGGCCTGGAGAAGCTGCTGGGAGAGCCGCATACATTGCTGCCGACTGTGGGGGACTCCAATCCCCATCATCCCTTGCCTGACAAGCGATGAACTGCCTGGGGGCTATTTACACTGGTGAGAGTGGCCTGGAGACGCTGCTGGGGAAGCTGCATGCATTGCTGCCGCTTCTGGGGGACTCCAGTCCCCATCATCCCTTGCCTGACAAGCAATGAACTGCCTCTTGGGGCACAGTTGGACTCTTGCACTCTGCTGAATCCTGTTGCAATACGGTAAAAATAAAGCTGACAGTGGGGAACCCCGCTTTGAGCCCTCCTGCAAAGCATATGGCTATTGACCGTATGTTGGAAAGATCTATGGGGTGGTAAATGCTGAAACTGAGCTCTCAGAGAGGAGATTATCACTAAGCCTTGGCACAGCTCCCCCAGAATTACTCTTGGAGAAGGATAGCTCACAAATTACTATCTTCAGTCTTAAGCAAGACTCTGTGCCTATCCTTAAACTGAAAGCCTCTGTAAGCGATTCTAACAATATGGTCCAAAATCAAATTGCAGAGTCTCCTGATAAGTTGTACTCAAGTCCAAGCCCTACAATGATTAAAAAGAGTTAAAGCCTCAACTAGGGTAGAATTTTAAACTGGAGCCAGAGAGTACATGAACTAACATGAAAGAGGCCCCTCTTAGAAATGCGGGGGCAACAAAGAGACATCGCTACCTCACTGCAAATTATGGGAGCGGGTATGGAACCTTGTTCTATCAATCAGGACATTATGGATCTTTTTTTTTAAAAGTACCTAGAGTCTTAATAAAACAGGAACTCACCTCTCTTTATGCACGCAAGCCATTACTATGAGAAAACCATTGAATGCTATTGAACGCCCCTAATAGGCTATCCACAATTACCCCCAGAATGTACCCCTTATATAATCATACTAAAAGATGTTCCTGTGTTATCTACTGAAAACAGTGAGGATTACATGGCACTGAAAAATAAATCATTTCATTTGATAAGAATAAATTCTGTTTGGAGGGAAGACCTGACACAAGAAGTGGTGCATGTGAGAAGGACTGCATGGCTGGGAGCTCACCCAAAGGAGACACTAGGGGATTGTATAATAATACATTTTTGAGCCCATGAATTGTAGAATTATTGTTACAGCGCCTCGCCCAGATGCCAACTTGCATTAGTAAAATAAGCCCTCCCATTGGGGTATTTTTAAAGACCTGATAGGTGCTTTAGATCAGCGACCCCAGTGTCCCTTTGAAAATCTTACCCATCAGCCATGGGAAAGTCAATATGACATGTATCAGACTCAGAGTCGTAATTATCATTATCCTGTTACTGCATCAAAAAGATTTGCCTCTTTGACCCTCCTAAATGAACAGGATTGACAGGAGGAGATCAAAGAGATGGGCATCTGTGATCAGGATCTGGAGCCACAGGACCCCAAATGTTATATAAGGGGCAGGCTGGGGGATACTAATAATATCTATGATTATTTTGTAATCAAATCCTGGATTGTTGCGGGTGTGAAATGTAAGCTGGGGAACCCAGACTGGCTAAATATTAGAAAGTCTGCCCATTTGATTTGCCTACAGGAAACTTGGTTTAGGAAAGATTTCCATATAGATGGTCATGTCTCCATACTCATCCCAGCTTCACCCTCAGTTAGTGGGCGAGCAGAAGGAGACTTGGTGATTCTCATTTCTATTCTATACCCCATCATTATAAAAAAAAACATGGAATAAATCTCCATACTATCAGCTGGGATACCTGCTAATTGATCAGAAGTATGAGGTCATTTTAATTAACGTCTACAACAATGTATTCAACAGCACATGTAACATGATTGTTATGGAATTGGGAAAGGAAATTTAGCTGTTTACAAAGAAAACAGGTATTGATTATATGTATCTTTGGGTTGGAGATCTTAACATGAGCAAATGTCAATTCCCCACTAGGGCAGTATGTAGCTACTCAGACTGCTATGGGAAAGAACAATCCCATTTCCCTCATGACTCATATGGTGACTTAATAAACGAGGTCCTAGACAAATTAAACTTGGAATTATTAGAACAGGATGTTGAGGAAGATGGACCCATGTTGCCTATATTTCACAGAAATGGCCACCCTTTCATTATCTATCATATAAAGATCTCAGTAAAAAGTCTGAATCTGAATAAATCATTTAAAATAGCATTCTCAGTGCTCAGTGACCATTTAAACTCACACTCAATGTTACCTGTGATAAATTGAAGGGACTAGGCTGAGCACCTCCAATTGAAATTGGGGGTAGAAACAGTGTTACACTAAAATGGGCAGGTATAAACAAGACAAGATTAGTAGAAACCATAGTTAAGGAGAACTGGGATGCTTTTGTTATATGACCTGAGTGGGGGGCAATCTATAAAAGGTTGCTGGAGGCATGTTATACTATAGTAGCAGCAATTGCTGATAACTTGAAAATCCCGGCAAAGGAACCAGGTAAAACAAGAAAGGATCATGGGTGGTTTAACTCTCAATGTACCAGAGAGAATCAGATCTTAAGAAAAGCACTACAGGCAATCCTAAGAAATAGGAAAAAGGTTAAAGAGCTAAGAAGGAATTACAAGTCAGTGTTATCTACAAGGAAAAAGGAACTCCAGGACCAGGCAGGGGCAAATGTGGAACGTGCAGCAGATACTGATGGTTGTATCTTGTTCTGGAAAATCGTAAATCCCCCTGTCCTTAAAGATAACCTCATGCCAACCACAGAGGTTTCAGCTGCACCGGGAGCCTGGACTACACATTTTGGAGGGATTTTTAACTGGAAAAACGTAGACATTGGTATAACACAGGATGCCCCGATGTAGCTGGCTTTGAACCCCTGAAGCCAATAAAAGCAGTAAAAGATCACTTCCCAAAATCCTGGAGTGATGGTATTACTATACCCATATTTAAATGGAGGGATAGGGACAATGCTAGATGTTATCGCCCAATATCCCTATTAGATTCCTCTTGAAAATATGGTAAAGGTGATACTAGGTAGGCAAGAATCCTGGGCCCAGAAAAACCATATACTGACACACTCTCAATACGGGTTCAGAAAAGAAATTGGCAACGTGGAGCAGGGCATCAACTTGCACCTAATAATTTGTAAATTTACAATGGCATGTGAGGGGCACATTCAGCTCTAATTTGCAGACCTGAGTAGTGCATTTGACCTAGTGAACCACGCAAAACTATGGCAGACATTAGCCGATATGGGCGCTCCAGTAGATATTATATACCGCCTCTCTTAGCTGTATGGATATTTAACAGCCTGCATAGGATTTGGAAAGAATGGGGAGTGCACAGGTAAATTCCGGGTAACACGAGGAATTTGGCAGGGATGTGTCCTCGCACCATTTTTATTTTCACTATACATTAACGGGGTGGATAACCTCCTACAGAGAGTAAAAGCCAATGCGCTTAGAGTGGGCACCAGTGTTACCCCTATTTTACTATACACAGATGATGCAGTGTTGCTGTCTAGGATGGCAAATGGCCTCCAGCTATTTCTAAATCATTTTGTAACTTTCATGGAGGGTAGAGAGCTAAAACTTAATTGAACCAAAACATACACTATGGTCTGTGGCAGAGGAAGAAGGGGGGAAAAAGAAAATATGATGCGAGCCAAAAGCTAGAACAAGTGAAGACTTTTATATATCTGGGCATATTGTTCTCACAGAGGATATTGGGTACCACATCTCAAAACTGCCAACTTCAAATTCATCAGGGTTACAGATCCAGTTTTTAGATTTGCCAATAAATTAGGCAGTTAACCCATAAGAGACCTTGTGAAATTGTAGAAAAGCAAATGTCTCCCGCTTGCTCTATATGGGGCCCTGGTCTGGGGCAAGACAAATTGTATTTTGATCCAGATACAGGAGAACATATTCCTACGTAGGCTTTTGGCAGTTCCAAGTTCGACCTCTGTCTACATTATCCATAAAGAACTTGATATCATGCACATAGAAGATTCCATCAATCTTAGCACTTTGACTAAATTACATAGTATTTGGAGTAAACCAGGCACTAAGTTTACTAGAGCTATCATAAGGGATTGCCTGGAACTTGACCATTATGAAAAAATACTATGGCTTCAGTATGTGAATGGTCTACTACAGGTATTGGAGGAAAGTTTTAGCATCTTGAACCCAACTAGTATTATGCAATTGAGCAAAAAGGAATTGAGAACTGTGTTTGTGGGGAAAAGGGAGGCACACAGAGAGTCTCAGGATAGATCTAAGTCCACAGTGGAGAGATATTGCTTGGGCCCAATACAACAGGGGATACAAGGTTACCTGATAAATGTGAATAACACTCAGGATAGATTTGTGCTAACTAGACTGCGCTTAGAGTTGCGTCACCATCTAGTTGTATTCCCTAAATCAGAGTTGTGGCCAGTGAATTTACCAAGGTGCCCATGCGAATGAAAGGCCAGACAAACAACAATCCACTCATGCTGTTTTGTAAGTTCTATAATGATATTAGATCACGTATATTGCGTCCCCCATTTTCAACTCAAGGCCTTATTTACTATCAGGAGGCCTTCAAATGTTTACAAAATCTGTCAGATCCTTATACATGTTGCACTATTCTGACCTATATAAAGAAGGTTATACAAAGGCATAAAGCATTGACCCATTTAGAAAGACTGTGTTATGAAGAATGCTGTAATATGGATTGGATTGTTTAATCTTTGTGTTCGAATTGCATTATTGATGGTATCTTATAGTGTAAATCATGTATTGTATGTTCCAAACCTCGAAATGTTTATGTGTGTGTGGTCTTATGACCCTCTGCTTTATTTTGCACGGTACAGTTCCAGACATCTGTCGAATGATTTTTTTTTAACCTAATGTGTCCTTTGATAAGGAGTTTTTTACCATGTGAAATGAAACTTTTTAAACTTATGTATTTTTAACTGTATCTACACCGCAACATTTGCACTATAATTTTGCACCGAAACATTTTTGTTTTTAAATTGTTCTGTGTTCGTAAAACATATGATTTTTATTTGTTCTTTCTTGCTTTTATGGCTTTTTGTATAAATCTGAATAAAGATTTTATGTGGCTATGGTTTAGTAGCGAATCTCACATTTTTAGCATGTGGCAATAGGGTATGCTACTCAGTACATGCTAATTCAATCACTATCACAAGGCTAAAATCACTGTTGATAGACTTGGGTAGTTATGGTCTTGGAGGAGTGGATTTTATATACATTATAATTTAGGCAATCTATATTCTAATCCACGTTTTAATGTGCTGTTTAAAACATATATTGAAGCTGCACTTCCAAGCATAGTTATTAGTTTCTCAATATATTCAGAAGAATACCTTCCTCTGGCGCTCTTCAAAAAAGAAGCTAAAACCTTCTTAATGAGCAAATTCCTCCAATAACGCTCCCTTGGTGCACATACTGCCTTTTCGTGATTTTTGTTCTCGCTTGACCTGCTACTTGTAACAACTCTCACTCCTTCCAATGCGCCCTGATCTTTGTACATATCTTTTACGTCCTATTGTAATGAAATCGCCCGCTGATTCTGGAACTGTATTGACACTTGTATATATCCACAGCTTTGTCCTACGTTTGTCATTTCCCTAACCCCCATCCTTGTATTCTGCCCACGCCATCCTGTACTTGGATCTGTACCATTTATTGTATATATCTCTTCCTTGTGCCCTATTGTACTCAAGCCATCGCTGATTTTGGAACTGTATTGACTCTTGTATATATCCACGGCTTTGTCCCACTAGTGACTTTTCCCTATCCCCCATCCCTGTACTTTGCCCATGCCTTCATGTACGTAACGTATCTTTCCTTGGAAAGCGCTCTGATACCCTAATGGGTCATGTTCACGCTATATAAAACTTCAAATAAATAAATAACTAAATAAAAATATATTCACATTTAACAAAATGTAATTTCTTAAGTTATCTTGAATAAGAGTAGGCCTCAAATGATTGCATTTTTCTTTCATGTTTTGCTTTTCAATGTAGGAGTAAGATAACATGTGGTAGTTAAAAGAGTAGTTCGTTGTTTGTCTTTAGTAAAGATCATACTAGGTATTTTAATTGGGAAAATTCTGCTTCCTACATTGCTTGGGGAAGAAAAGAACCCTCCTGTACCATGCCATCCTGCCTGATGATAAATGCAAGGTCATGCAGCTGTGTGCTCCTTTGCGCTGTGATGGGAAACACAGGAGTTTACCTACTCCAAGAAGAATCTGTATTGGTCCTTGTGCCTTGGGAACTGGTGTGAAGGAGTTTGGGGGTGAAATTAAATGTTTAATTGTGTGTCCTTAAAGTAGTATGTAGTCCCTACCCTGCATGCCCTACACGCCTGCTGGGGGTGTCGGCGGCCTGCGGCCTAGTCCTGCGGGGTACACGAGCTGGGACACTCTCCCCCCCTGCCTCTAAGATTGCGACCCTGAACGAGCAAGGGGGGCTGTGAATTGTGGTGTCTCTTGTCGACCCTGCCACGGCGTCCCGTGGGGGAGGCGGCAGGTTGAGTCTATTGTGCCTGTAACCTGGCCAGAATACAAAGAATTGACGGCTGAGGATATACGCTTTTGTTGAATTCTCACCTGTACCTGCATCTGATGGTCTTCCACTGAGGAGGACTACAGCGTCCAGCACTCCATCGGCCGCAGTGCTTCCAGCGTCATCAGGGAAGCGCCAGGAGGCGCTTTAAAAGCGGCAGCGGGCTCCCACAGCGTGGGACCCGCTTTTGTTGAATTCTCACCTGTACCTGCATCTGATGGTCTTCCACTGAGGGGGACTACAGCGTCCAGCACTCCATCGGCCGCAGTGCTTCCAGCGTCATCAGGGAAGCGCCAGGAGGCGCCCGCCAGAGCCCAGAAGAGGCTGGGCTGGGCATACCCTCTGTTTTGTGGACCAAGAGACTGGTTCTTGGACATCTTGTGGTACTGTGTCATACATTCTTGTTCCCCGAGTTATTGAGGCATAAGGAGGCATAAGGAGGGATGGGCAAGCGGAAAGAAACATGCGCGCCCGTGGGAGGTGGAGGAGGAGGAGGTATAGCTGGGACATAAGATGCCTTCTTGATAAGGGCAGAGTCGGTTCTAGTGAGAGAAATCGAGCTAACAGAAAAACGGCTCTCCCTGGATTCCTTTGTAAATCAGAAGCTCTCCTCGTTAGGAGGCATCTGTTTAGTTAAATCACCTGTTCATTTGAGTATTGAACATCAGCTTGCTAACACCACTAACATGGTAGGGGTAGGGACTGGGAGGAGATCAGACCCCCGTCCAGCTAGTATATCTTCTAGTTCAGACACTGTCCATACAGTTATAGAGGAACCGATTGAAACTAATCCTGATCTGCTCCAGAAGGAATATGATATTTTATTACCAATGGAAGCACTCCCTTCGACATCTGCTACACCCCGGAGCACTTAGTATCACTGGGACCCCCGTACCCGCAGCTTTGCTAGTGACTCGTAATAGTGTTGGAAGTGAGGTTATAACTAGGTCGAAGAAGTGTGTGAGAGGCGAGCCATTAAGGCCATTACTAGTAACTAACAATGAACCACCCGCAAAAAGGAGTCGGAGGGGTAACTTATCAAAGCAAAATCTTACATCTAAACTGCAAAATGTAAAACCAAAGAATAAACAAATAACGTCTATAGGAAACGATCATGGTTTTATACCAATACCATTGTCTAATTCCAAATGTAGTTCGCAGATTCAATCTGAACTAGATTGTAATTTTGACCAATGGAAAATACTGGAAACTTTGGTTACTGTTTTATTGAATCCCTTGCTAAGTAAACTATCATTAATTGAGGAGAAATTGTTAGAGTTAGAAAGGGCAGGGATGTGTCACTGCAATCATCCGCGCCCCAATTCAGTAGGTCCTGAACCACCTGTAACCAGAGGTCCACAGATAGGAAAGCCCACCTCAGAGTGCCCCATTATATGTGAGGACGCTCCTGGGGTATTGATTTTTAAAGGGAATGCGGATGGTAATACAATTGGTATTACCGATCCTAGTACAAATTATAAACCAGGGCCGGGTACATATTTGGCAGTCAATACAACAGGGATAGCAACTAATGTTAATACTGGTCAATCACAAGTAGTAAATGCAAAGGAGTCTAGCTTATCACGACAGGGGGTGGATTTAAGGAAACCCAAATCTGTGTGTCAGTCGTTAAATCTACCTGAGGCATCATCTCCACTGGTACTAATTTTGAGAAATGTCCCACCCCTGAGAGAGGACCAGATGGAGTCTACGGCTGAGCTAATGAATAAATCCCTTCATTGGCTAACTCATCAAGTAGTCAAAAGAGGGATTCGGGGGTGCTCACTTGGTAACCAAATAATAATGGCTAGAAGAGTTGAATGGCTTGGACCGGGGCAAAAATCACTGGATGGGGATTGTGTGATTTTAAATTTCAACAACAGGATCACACCGCGATATTTAATCGATCAGTTACGGTGGCATCCACGTTGTGGGACGGAAATAAGAGTATTGCCATATGATTTTTCTTTAAGCCCCGGGTAGAACTGGTGTCTCAACAGGGAGGAAAGGAATGACATTAGATACTATAGGTTATATGGGTGGTTGGGGAGTAAGCACTGAGAACAGATTTGCCCCCTTAGTGGATTGGATTCTTGTGACTGACTATCGCCGACAGTATATCTAGATCTCTTAAGTGATAAAGGGATAGCTGGTCACCAAATTTTACAAAATGAGAGTAGTAGTCCGAAGGGTAGTAGGAATGATCCGCCGTGCACCCATCTTATTTGTTCTGAGTCATCGACAAAGCAAGATGCCACTGATATTTCTTACGTCTCCTGGAATATAGCGGGCTGCAGTCTAAGTTAGAGTCTGAGGATTGGCAGGAATTCATAGAGTGCCATGACATGTGTTTGTTTCAGGAGACGTGGTCAACTAAACCCCTACATCGGCTGGGTTATCTTAATTTTTTCAAACCCGCAATTCAAGGACAGAAAGGCAGGCCCGTAGGGGGGTTAACTATTTGGGTCAAACAGAATCTTGGGTACACTATATGTACAGTCCCCATAGAGAATCAAGATATTATGGCCATACGTATTCAGGCAAACTCTAACAATCAGATCCTTATTGTAAACATTTACGCAAGAGGCCTCACTGGGGGTAGACAATCGAGTACAGTTGACTGTCTTGAGGATTTCTTGAATAATTCGACTAGAGAGTCAAAAATAGTTAAAGCGGGGGATTTTAATACCACCTTGGAACCCCTAGGATATGAGGATTATAAACTAACAGAAGAAGAAGATGCGCTATGGGGTGTCCCCATTTTGGAACTGCCCCAAGTTAAGCGATGGTCCGAAGCAGCCCTCCAACTCAAGGCATTGAGTATGGAGAGTGGGTTGAGAGCAGTAAATGGCCGTGTACCCTCTGATAAACTAGGAACCCATACTTACAATAATGGTAAGAATTCGAGTAGGATTGATTATATATTCATTAACCTGGAATATTGGTTCCTGCTTAGCGATATGAAGGTCCTGGAAAGAGCTGAAAGTGACCATAATCCCCTCTCATTAAAAATGAAAAGTCTGGGCACAATGCAGCAATCTATGAGACCACCGCTGCAGCCAATAAGAGATGTTCAGCTCTGCAGCAGTATGAGGAGGGTAAAATGGGTCCACATTGAAACAAACGAACATTCTCTGTTAGATATAAGGGTTGCAGTTTCCACAACCTTGGAAGTGTTGCAAACTATTGCAACACAATCCGAGCTAAATAGTCGAATTACGAAGCTGCATGAGGATCTGTTTGGCAAAATCGACACCTTCTTTTCAAAGTCTGTAAACAATTCTAGTCAGCAGAAAAGGAAAGAGGTTAACTGGTATAACAAGGAATGTAGGGCTGCCTATAAGTCACTGGCTGTAGCTATCAGACAGGGAGATCCTACTGTAGTTAAGCTAGCCCGGCTAAACTATAAAATCGTTAAAAAAAAAGCAAAAAGGGAATGGGACAAACAGAGGTGGATAGATCTCTACGAGGCTAGTAAGGAAAGGGACTCCCAGTCTTTTTGGCAGCAGGTAAAATGGGGGAAAAGAGGGCAACCCCCTGCGCCCCACAACCATGTAGCTCCGGAGATGTGGGTATCTCATTTTGCAGCACAATTTGCTTCACAAGAAGGGTGTGAAAGTGAGTTTGTAAGTGCACTCTCATCTCCTGTTATGGCACTGAACTTCAAAATAGGAGAAGTCAAAACAGCGCTGGGGTCAGTAGCTAAGGGTAGAGCACCGGGTATTGATGGTATCCCGGCCGACCTGTTTCAGAGTGACAGGGGTATTTGGCAAGAGTATATACTCTTGTTAGTGAATGCTATAGCCAATGGAGCGGCCATACCAGATACATGGAAGGGCGCAGAGATTCTGCCAATATTTAAAAAGGGCGATCGCTCTTGCCCAGGTAATTACAGACCCATTAGCCTCATAGATGCCATTCAAAAGATTATGGGCAGAATGGTATTAAATAGGATACTAGAGTGGACCGTTGACCAGGATATATTAACCCCTTTACAAGCAGGTTTCCGTACAAATGTGAGCACGATAGACCAGGTTTTTCTGTTTGTTTTGACTTACTGGCGTGTTGTTGTGCTGGCTGGTGGTACCATCTACGCAGCCTTTGTAGACTTGAAATCCGCCTTTGACCTGGTTTGCCGTAGTAAATTGTGGAGGGTGTGTAATGATTTGGGTATGCCTGCAGAATTGTTATCTGTGGTGGAGCGCCTGCATGCTGGAAACTACGCCCAGGTGCTTTGGGACACCCAGGGTCACAAAACTAACCCATTTCCAGTAACTAGAGGGGTGCGCCAAGGGTGTGTTCTGGCACCAACGCTATTTTCATTGTTTATCAATGGGGTTATAGATTATTTTTCAAATTTCCCGACCGACGCTCCGTCCCTTGTAGGTGTCAAAATCCCCCTACTCATGTTTGCGGATGACACCTTAATTATTTCTAAGACACAAGGTGGACTGCAGAGGGCACTAACGAGATTTGAGGGGTTCTGTTACGATCGAGGGTTGGTGATTAATGCAGACAAAACGAAATTTATGGTCCTCCATAAACATAGAGTAATCAAGGGTAGGGTGTCCCTGAATGGCGAACTTCTGGGCCAAACAGATGTTTTTAGCTATCTGGGGATCACGTTGGGTAACAAACTGAATTGGTCCGCCCAGATAGACACTTTGGCCCTAAAGCATAGCCATCTAGGTGGTGCTCTACTGAAGGAGTTCAAGACCTCACATACCCAACCCATGTACCCCCTGCTTAAAATCTATAACACGAAAGTTATACCATTGGTAATATATGGTGCAGAATTATGGGGTTTCTGTGATTTAAAATCACTGACCTTAGCGCAGAATAAGTTTGTCAGAAGCATCGTAGGCTTACCACAGAGCACCCCATTAAAGCCAGTCTATCTTGACCTAGGTCTTAATAGATTGGATGAGTTGGCCAGATTCCGCCCTATTGCGTACTGGCGAAGACTGTGGACCATTCCCGAGTTGGAACAGTATGCAGCTGCTCTAAAAGACGTATGGGGCATGGATACCTCTTGTAAGATTAAGTGGTTGCAAAATGTAAAAATCATATTGGTTAGTATGGGCTTGCGCCACTTGTGGGAGGAGCCCGAGAGGCAGCAATTCCCCCCGAAAAAAGAGCTGAAAAGGCTCTACTGGTCTATGGTGGCAAATAATAACATACTGACCATAGCGCCAACTACGTTGACGGGTAAATTTATGGAGTTCAAGTCCTGTCCAAAATATGAACATTACTGGGACGTTATTACAAAACCCAGGGACAGACGTCTTTTCTTCCAACTCCGAGTTGGATCACTACCAATTAATGCATTCACACATAAATGGCATAATGGAAATGATAGTATGTGTAAGTCGTGCCCTGAGTATGAGGAAACATATTCGCATATTTTTTTTTGTCTGCCCGGCTTATCAGGCTCCACGGAAAAAATGGCTGCGTCCATTTTGTAAGAACATTGGTGTGAGGAGTGGTGTTACTGCTATGAGAATACTGTTGACGGACACTAATGTACCATGTGTAATAGCAGTCACCAAATTTTTGAGTTGGGCGTGGGCAATTAGAGAAAGAATAACGACCCAGGTAGCATAGAATATTCAAGACTACATGCTCGAATTAGACGGCCGTATGGTCAAAAGGTGGAACGTTGCCCATCATCCATATTTTAGCCTTAGTATTATGGTACATTGGGCAAACCAGGCATTTGACCCCTTGTCCGTCCTATGGTTGTGGATCCCAACGCTAGTTTTAGTTTTATGTTTAGAAATATCGATTGTGTCAAAACCTGTTTTTTATTCATTCTTGTTATTAATGAGTTTTTTTAAGTTTTAGTAATTTAAAAAAAAAGAAAAATATACTGTGTTTTTTAAAAATCTTTATAATTCATAGGATGACTGAATATTGATTGCACTAACTCGCTCTTTTTTTTTTTATGTTTGTAAACAATTTTATGGTGGGGATGAGTGCTTTTTATGTAAATTGTCTTTTATGATCTTAATTGATCGGAATAAAGATTGATTGAAGAAGTAGTATGTAGTCGGAAACTTTCCTAACTTTGCCCAATGCAGATCTCTCTTATCTTTGAGACCTTATATTTTCTGTTTATGAGTTAGACTCTCAAACACATATGAATTTTCCTTGCTTTGATTGAACCTTTATTTGGTTCAGCTTTAGATCTCAACCTCTTGACACCTTCTGCTAAGATTTTCCCATGTTTATTTAGGTACTTTAGCATTAGGGAAGTTCCTTCAAGGAACAGAAATGGTTTCTGTTTTACATTTTTGGCCTTGGTGATTGATTCAGGTCTGCATTACTCACTTGAATTTTGCTTGGGTCGATTAACTTTACTGAATTTTGAAGATTATCTAACTCATGATTAACTGTTTGAATAACTGTAGCTTGACTAACCTGCTAATAAACCTTTAGGGTTTGGAATTATTACTATCTGTCATCCTTGTGAAACCAAATGGGTTTCAATGTATTTGAAATTATTACCTCAACCATGTGCATCCACACTTTTCTTTGCATGCTTGCCATTTTTCACTTCCTAACATCCTCTCAATTAACCTATGTTGTTTTCATATCTCATGGTCAGGGATGTACCTTTTTAGTCGCCTTTGCTTTAATGGTATTCCCTAGTGTTTATACTTAAGCATGACCTCCCACACTCTTGCAGATGTTTTCGCTCCCCTTCCAAGTGCTTAAATGTTGCCTGTGTCCTGCCTCAGCATCTCTCCCTGATCTTATAACGGTTGAGAGCAGTCACACACTTTTTTTTTTGGTTTGTCAGACATTCAAACGTCAATTACATCATTGTGTTCTGTCACAGGGCCAGCAGTATGTTTATCTTAGCTCCTCCCTAGTAGTGTCTAGGAAATGTATCCAATCATATTTTTGATCAATGGATCTTTCTTTTTATTTCTGTTTCTCAATATATCATTGTGTAATTAGCACCAACATGTGGGCAGTGCTTATCGTGCCTTCCCTGTTGTGATATATAAACGTCTCTCTTCGGTGTCTGGGAATGTCTTCCTCAGGGACCGATTTAAATGTTAGCGGAAAGCATACTCCAACGCAATTGCGAGGGAGTGCACTTACGACCAATATTATGGTCCACCAGCTGAATTTATGAGCGGACGTACAATAGTTCAACCACAGGGGATTGATTCTACGCTGCCTCTTCTATGGCCAAACATTTCCAACAGCCTGATAGATTAAGAGCCATTGTAGAATTGGATATATGTCCATCTGCCCAGAAAGGTTGGGCGTTTTTTACTGCCCGTCACCTTCAGCCAAACCCTGGCAGTAAAAAACAATAAATGCTCCCCTCACCATGGGAGATTACGCCCATAATGTGTTTTTTTGATTTTCAAACACAAAATCCCCAAAACTTTGGAGCCTTTGCCTTATAGCTCTGTCATGTTTGGATGAGCTGTAGGGTAAAGTTCAATGCATTCATAGGAACCACCTTGACGGTGGTTCCTGTGAATGCTAGAAATAGCTGTCGGCCTGACAGACATTTCTAAATTTGACTGTCAGGACCACGGGCAGGGTGACAGAGTATTTTACTCCGTTGATCTGGCAGAGGTTGGCCCAACTGCCCAAAAAAAAATTGGGCCATCAGTTTTTAATTGTTTCTTCCAATACTCCATTGCATCATTTACACAACCCACAGGTGGTGTATGTCATACCTTATGGGCATTTTGAGGGACGTTATGTGCCTTCTTTGCCATCATGCATGAAGTATGGGCTCCTGTTTCAGGCTATTTATGTGTGCTATTATTATTGTCCTCTCCACTAACCCCAATATGTGACATTATAATACTTTAGGAGATTTTGACTTGGTACTACAGTTCATCCCATTAAGGAAGTGGGTTTCTTAATAGTTTGATTAATTACCCAAACGTCGATGTTAAGTTTATGCACTAGATCTTATGCCTATTTATGGAGCAATGTATGATTAACATAGCACGTTCCAAACTATTTCATTATTAAGACTCTTTGTGTGGGTTCCTTCACTGATTGTAATTTGGTGTTCAATGTTTCATTTCATGCTGATTTCATGTGTTCAGTGACATCCAAATCAACTGGTCTTCTGACTGTCTTGTAACATAATGGGGCACTAGTTTGACCATTATTATAGCATATCTTGTGGTACTCTTATATGATCTAAGATTCTTGTCCTCATCTTTCATGTAGACATTCCAATTTAATGTAAGATGAACTGGCATGTAATCCTATACAGCTACTACAATTCATGTGTCCTTGTTTGCCACAGTGTTGTAAGGCCTAACACTCTCAGCAGTATTTTTATATGGTTGCAGACACTGCAAGCCAGATTTACCAAAGTATCACCAAATGCAGCTCAGCAGCCACAAATGTTGCACTGCCCTGTGTTGTGTGTCAATGAAAGAGCAGGAGAGCACCATATCTACAGAGTTACAACACTCTTCTCCTCTCTCTCTAGCACCAGTGCAGAATTTTGCTGCCATGCGTCTCACACACACACACACCTTTGCGCTATAGTGCAAGGGTGTATGCGTGAGTCTAGCAAAGGCTTTGTCCTGGAAGGGTTCCCTTCCTGTACAAAATACTAAGCCTACACAACTTTTAAAAATGTATCTACTCTGTATTTGTGCTGTACTGTGCAGCATACATGCAAAGGCGAACAAGAAAGGAGAAACAAAAACATTTCTCCTTTTAACGCCTACTTTCAAATGGTGTTAAGTTTTGATGTAAAACCCTGTCACAGATTTTTGATAGATAGTGTTTTGTGTCAAAAAGCATGGGTCGTTTTATTAGAAAGCCCAGGTAATGCCTACTTGACTCTAAGTAATGCAAAGTAACACTTCACACTACTTTGTGTTACTTTTAGGCAAATTAGTTTGAACATACATTTTATAAAATACATTTTGTGCTGGTTTGCACGCAAACACAGAGCAAAATGTTGGTAAATCTGGCCCCACATGAGCCACATAGGAATTGTCCTTTCATAGTTGCCATGTTCCATAAAGTAGTTTAACTTTGATGGTCCCTCATGCTATGGCCTCTTTTCCAGTAGCTGCTTCTTGTTAGGGGCTCCAGGGCACAGCCCCCCTCTCTCCTGTGAGGCCACACACCCTGCAGCTTGCCTCTCCGAGTTGACAATTAGCATTCTTTAATTTAGCAGTGTTCATGAACACATGTGTCTTCATGAACCCTGCCAGTGCTCAGGCCAGCTCCTTTGGCCTCTCTCCAGGTTCCCGATAACAAGAGGATGAGTAGGGGGCTGAGAGGGCTGAGGCATGATCTACCTACAGAGTGCTGTTAAAACACAACATTCTGTAAGTAGGTGGATGTCTGGATTGGGCATGTTTGAGCAGCGTGGTTCAACTACAGTCCTGTCACACAGACACAATCCATTTTATTTAGCAGACATACTACACGTGTGTCAGGCAGCACAGTATATCTTCTAAAATGTGGACATCAGTGCACATCAGGGTGCACATCAGTGCATCCCTGAGACCAATAAGAAGACACACAGAGCAGCAGGGGCAGGATCCCCAGCTCTGTCCCAGCTTCTTATTGGTTTGTTCTTCCAGTCCTATCAGGAAGAGAGTGATTGAGGTGGGTCTTTACCTTTTCAAATCTGCCCTTGCTGCTCTGGATGGCTCCTTGTTGGGAATCATGTCATGCTGGTTCCAATGTCCAGCACCAGATTCCTTCTCTGCTGCAAAGAAAGCAAGGTAAGTAAAAACATATTGTTTTTGTTCATATATGTATGTACGTGTTTGTGAGTGATTGAAAGTCAGTAAGAATCTGAGTTTGAGAGTGTGTATCAATAAGCGAAAGTGAGTAAAAGGGAGAGAGTGAAGGAGTGTGAGTTCTTTAGAAGACGTGAGTGATTGGGGATTGGAAATAAGTCTGGGGTATAGCTATCAATGGTGCAGCAGGGGCAGTTGCACCAGTACCCAGAGTCAATGAGTGTGAAAGAGTGATTGTATGTAAGTGTGTTTGTAAGTGAGATAGAGAACCAGTGAGAATGAGTGTGTTTATGTTTGAGCAACAGTGAGTGGGAGTGAGTATGCATGAGAATGAGTAAGTGAGAGAATTTAGGCACCCTTTTGCATGGTGCAAGGGGGGACGTTACAGATACCTTCCTGCACAAAATCAATCCTTTGAGGCATTTTCCTCTTTCTACATGTGCTGCAGAATGCAGCACATGTAAAAAGAGGAAATAATGAGGAGAAATAAAGATATGTCTCCTTGTTACGCCTCTATTAGGAAGGCGATTTGCGCTATCTTGCATCCCTCTGCATTTACTAAGCCACACAGAGTCACACAAGGTGGCTTTATGTGGCTTAGTAAATCTCACTTAAGCCCTTGGGTTGCCTTTCGTCTCTTTGTGTGATGCAAGGACAACACAAGGGCTTAGTAAATCTGGCACTAAATGTGAGAGCGAGTGAGAATAAATGAGGCAAATTTTGAAAAAAATGCTGTGAACTCCTGGCATGTGTTATGCCCCACCACTTTCAAAGATCACCATTTGCCACTGCTCTTTTCAGTGCAAACAGAGGTTTCTCTAATCTCAGAGGTCCTATATTAAGAATACACCACAGTTTACTCATTATTTTCTTAACATCATTTGATAGAGTTGAAAAAGTGGTACCACACTTCTCTCCTTTTTTATTCAACTTCTGTGGATAATTCCATATTGGTAATCTTTGTGTGAACTCTCATGCTTGTCTATTATATGTTTTTATCGCTGAACAATTTCTCCTGGTACTTGGGAATTGACCTTCTTTTAGGTTATCAATTTAAGATTTAGGGTGACTAGTTGCATAATTTAAAAGGGTATTCTTATTGGGAGGCTTAGAATAAATTTGTGTGTGGTATTCTAATTAAGTCTTAAAAAGTTAAATTTGTCTTAACTCTTCACCATTCCAAAGTGAAGGTGTTGGTCTTTTTCATAAAATCAGCGATGGAATTCTTCAGCTTGTGATTCTGTTTCTTCCCATATCAACAGAATTTCATCTATGTAGTGATGCCACATTTTCATGCTTGAAGCAGAAAGACTGTTTTTGTTAAATAGTTCTCTTTACAAATAATATATGTAGAAAGTTTATATACTGGGTTCATGGGAAAAACCCATGCTAGTACCTCCTATCCAAAGGAAAAAAATCTGAATGAAAATATGTTTTCTAAGTACTAGTTTTCCTCACTGTATGATGAACTTTATTGGAGTTTTATAGAAAGAGTTTGATTTTTTTAGTAGTTTCTCGTTAACTATTAAGGTAGCTTCCTGTGGAGAATTAGATTAGTAACTAATGATTCCACTTCAAATGTAAGCGTTATTTTTTGCTGTCTGATCAACGTGTAATTTCTTGATGAGGTGTATGGTTTCCTATGTATCCTTCAAATAAGGTGACATACCACCCACTAATGATTCGAAGATCATTCCAATGTCAGATACTCTAGATCTTGAACTTGTTGGAATCTTATTCAGATGTATTTTTGAAAGTGTATAAAAATATGGCATCTTACCGTCTTTGCAATCAGGATTTTTTTTTCTTTTTAGAGATCCAGGACATATGTGCGACTTCTTCAACTGAAGTCTCTTTTTCTCTACATTTTTAATGTTGGATCCTCCTGGAGTTATCTGTAGTTGTTTGTGTTTGCATGCAATCTCTTCCACTCACTTATATATTTCTCATGGGCTTGTATAACTACAGCACCTCCCTTATCTGCTTCTTTTATAATGATATTTTCATCATTAGCTAGATCTGTAAGGGCTTTTCTTTCTATTATCTTTCTTTTTCCTAGGTGTAGGAAAAATCTGATTGGCATCTTATTTCTTGCTGGGACAAAGATGCTTGTGCCTATGCTCTAAATATATTTGTAAATGCAACAGGAGCCGCCCATTTAAGCACATAGAAGCCATGCATACATATATATCACTCAGTGACGCTCACCTCTATGTAGTTATAGTTAGGCCAAAGTTTACATATGAGCACAGTTCTATGTTTCACTAATAAATGTAATGGTGTTTTCTGAATCTGCGTGCAATATTGCCAAAAAGTAAAAAGTCAATTTCAGCTCCTTTCTGAAAAGTTTCATGCTGAGCTGTCAAGTTGGAGGGGTCAGTCAGTCAAACTCTCTTTATTTCGGTAAAGTACCATAAAAGAAGCAAAGATACAAGATAGACATCGCCCATGTCAATAAAGAGACAGGGCAAAACATGGGGTAAGACTTGACATTACAATTGGAAAATGACAGTCAATAAAAAGTTAAAATGCAAGCAATAAAAAGTTAAAACAGGTATCATACAATTGAAACTTACATCAAAAAAATACTTTCCAACCACGGAGAGGTTAATATGCTAATTAGGCAAGATCCCCTGTCTAAAATGCATGAGCATTAAAAAACGAAAAGCAATCATTAACAGCGGGCAATTATAAAAAATCAATTGCAAGATGAATCATCACAGTAGAAACAAATGAACGGCAATCAAGAGTGTGCATTAGACAAAAAGAAAAAAGGATAGAGGCTGTTCACATCTTCAAGTTAGATGGCCTGAAAAGTGCTTAAGTCAGCAGGGCATCACTACTACAGTTCTCAAAAGTAGGCCGGGGGGCTGTCTGTGCCCTCCTTCTGATTGCCCATGAGTGGCCTAAAAATTTCGCGGTTGCGCACACAAAAAGTTGTGATGAATCAGATTGCAGTATGCGCATGGTTTCTCTAAAATCTCTGGTGCCAAGTTGCCTGCAAACAGGAGTCAACCATTTACTCCTAGGTTTAGTGTATGCTGTACAGGCAAAGAGAAAATGGCCAAGGGTTTCGTGCAGGCATAGGCAACAGGGGCAGCCCTTTTGCTGTGCTCTATTGGCCAACCATGAGTTTGTAAAAGCATTAACTGGCAAGCTGCCATGCCTAAACTGGATATACAGCTTCCCATCAGCCGGCACTATAATTATATCAAGGTAACTTTCAAGAGTGCGGCTGATTTTAAAATCTCTGAATCTTTCAGTCAATCTGCCCTGGGAGCCATCTACGTATGCTTTAGACTCAACCCAATCCCAATATAATAACTTAATCTGCCATCTATTCAGAGTTGGAGGGCAGGCAGTGCAATGGCTAGAGAGGCCTAAGCATGACATAAGGCTTTTGACATATTTGATCCAGCCTATATTATTCGCTCTGTCTAAAGCACAGACCTCCTCAAAAGCTGCAGCATAAGATGACAACTCTGGGGTGGAGACCATCCGCTGCCAAAACAACAGGGGGTGAAGCTTAGCTAGATCACTAATGGATTTGATGCCCATGTCGAGCAGGAGTGGGCATAGGGGGGTACTTTGCGGGAGAGAGGTCAGGTTTCTGAGGAACTTGTTCTCCTGGGTTGTCAATAGGCCTGGGCAGAAAACTACGCTACGCTCGCGTAGTTTGCGCAACTACGCGCTACGCGAATTGCACGTAGCACAGTGCAAAAACGCGTAGCGTAGCGGGCATTTTTTGCTTGCTCGCGGTCCTCAACGTCAAGTTGGCGACCGCAAGCGAGCAAAATGACATCCCGGCGAGACTTTTTCCTCGTTCGCGATCAGCAACATCAAGTTGCCGATCGCGAGCGTGGAAAATAAACCTCCCGGCGAGATTCTCAACGCGGGGAGGTCAGGTTTCTCATTGCGAGTGGTTGCGTATGCTCGCGACCGCTCGCGATGAGAAACTACCAGTCCGCGTTGAGAAAACTGCCGCTCGAGTACAAATCTACTCCAGCGGCAGAAAACGACCGCTTGCACTGTGCAAGATGCCGTTTGCAATGATTGCACAGTGCGGACAAGCATCCGGCACTGTGCAATCATTGCGAACAGCATTTCCTACCGCACTACGCAGTTCGCGTAGTGCTACGCGTAGCTCGCGGAGTGCACTTCGCGTAGCTACGCGTAGCGCTACTACGCGAACTACGCCCAGGGTTAGTTGTCAAGTCACTTGCTCTTTCCATACCCCAAAGCTCAGCTCCGTAAAGAGCACTGCTCACGGCCTTGCAGCTATAAAGTTTCAAAGCTGGTGCAATATGCTTGGTGTAAGAGAGGCAGTGCTTCTTACGTAGAGCTCCAGTTACCTGGGAAAACTTGAGATGGGCCTTGTTGAGATGGTTCTTCCAGGCCATGTCCTCCGATAATTTAATCCCCAGGTAATCAAAGGAGCTCACTCTCTCTAGTGGAGTACAACCTAGGAACAATTTTCCCTTAAAGGACTAATGGGGATTCAATAGCATGAGCTTAGTTTTAGATGTATTGATTTCCAGCCCCCTCCTGTCGCAGGAGAGCTTGAATTGATTTAAAAGTTTTTGCAAGCCCATTTGGGTCTTCAAGACGAGAAGAGTATCGTCTGCGAACAGAAGGGTGGAAATTCTCTGCTTGGCTAAGGAGGGGGCGTCCGCAGGGGTGGCTGATAGAAGTTCGACAACACCATTAAAGTAAAGTGAAAATAGGGTTGGGGCCAGAATGCAGCCTTGACGGACCCCACGCTGTACACCAATGGGGTCAGTAACCTGTCCCTGGCTACCCTATCTGACCCTGGCAAAGTTCTCTTCATGAAGCCTGACAAGAAGTGTGAGAATACTCAGCGGCATACCCATATCCCTGAGCACCCGCCATAGTTTGTCCCTGGGAACGAGATGAAAGGCAGATTTCAGATCTATGAATGCGATGTATAAGCTCCCTTTGCCCAACAAAACTACCTTCCAATAGATCATAAGGAGATGAAAGACCTGATCAACTGTGCCAGTTTTCCGTCTAAAGCCCGCTTGGAGGGAAGAAAGAATGTCATTCTCCTCCATCCAATCCGTAATTTTCGCTAATAGCGATCGACAGAGGACTTTCTGGACAGTCGATCAGGCTGATTAGTCGGTAATTGTAAGGGTTAGACCTGTCGTCCTTTTTAAAGATTGGAATCACTTCCGCCCCCTTCCAAGAATCTGGGATCCTCCCTCCTCCCGCAATATCATTGGCCAGGGTCAAGATGTATGTTGCCCAGTTTTCCCTATCAGAGCAGAAGAGATCTCCTGGGATGCCGTCCGGCCCAGGGGCTTTGGTGGGTACAATTGCATCCAGAGAGGTCACTATTTCATCTCTGGTGAATACAAGATCATATGATAATTGGAGTGGTTCGTGCACTACTGGTTCACTATCAAAGTTTTTAGGGATTGAGTAGAAGGCTCCAAAGTGATCATGCCACTCAATAGATGGAATATTATTGGCCAGGGGTGGGGACCTTTCGTTATTGCCCTTACCCACAAGTGTCCAAAACAGCCTGGCATCTGGGTGCAAGATGGATTTCCCCAAGTTCTTCCCACCTCCTTTCGTCCCATTCCCTCTTGGCCTTATGTTGCGCCAGTTTGTATTGGCCCCTTAGTTCTCAGCTAAGCGGGATATCCTTTTTCCTTAAGGCTAGGGACAGATGTTTTTTCAAGGATCTGCACTCTTTTGAAAACCATACGGTCTTTTTGATCGATTTTACCTGGTTGGGGCGGGCCTTGAGTGGTAGAACAATAAAGTTTGTCGCCAGATGGTTAAAAAACGAGGAATGTAGAGCTCTGCAGCTAGTTGGTGTGATTGTGTCATTTGTCTGGGGAAACAGCACCCCTAGATGAGTTTCAAGATCCCTTTTTAGAGTACTGAGTTTGTGTTCATCCGCCACAATTGTGGGCCATTTAAGCCGGCGTTTGTCGTGAGAGGGAGTCACCTCCCTTGTGGCAAGGAGAACAGGAGCAGGCCTATTCATTTCACCCCACGGGTGCTCCATTGTCAGAGTCAGAGGGCTGTGGTCACTCTCATATGTCTGAGTTATCAACATGTCTAATACAATGGGCCATAGCGTAAGGTCCACAAGTATATAGTCCATCCTGCTTGATCCAATTGGCCCAACAAACGTAATTCCCCCTTTTTTATCGGAAATGGTCCTTCCGTTTGCATCCCGAAGCCTATGTGCCAAAGTTAGGGAAGTCAGCTGGAGGGCAGCTTGTGTCCACTTCTTTATTGGAGGTAACTCCAAGGGAGGATCCAGCCACTTGATGTCCTCTTCGTTAACTTCGAGGATATCTTCCCTATCAAGGGGCTCGAAAGTTACATTGAAGTCACCTCCAACAATCAAGGGATAGGCAGCCTGATTTGTGTCCGGTACTTCAACTAGGGCCTGCAGGGTTAGTGGTTTACCTGCTCTAGGGCTCCTTGCATAGACATTAAAAATGTCAATGCACTTGCCCAGTGGGCCTTTAAGTCTAATCCAAAGGATATTGCAGTGATTAGTAGGGAGCTCCTCAGGGGCACAGTTTAGTGTGGTATTAATCAAGATGAGGAGCCCTCCAGAAGGACGGCCATGTTTGGAGGGAATTGCCGGTTTGTGGAAGGTTACACAACCTGGGATAGAAATGGGGCTCAAACTCCAGGTTTCCTGTAGGATGCAAATCTCGTGTGAGTTAATAAGCTCGAGCCAGTGCGGGAGATCTAGCTTCCCCCTTATACCCACCACATTCCATGAAATTATTTTTAGTTTCCTAACATCTATAGGAGGGGATGGATTGGAAGTGGTAGGTGTCATGGTAAATTGGACCATATAACTGGGCGGATGGATGTGCGAAATCCTGTCATCAGGCAGGACGTCATCTCCCAAGTTTGTAACCGAATGAGCATATGAGAGAGGATGGATACTGGGGGGGCACTCCCTCATGCTCAACGGAGCAGCCTTTGGGGACAATATACGACAGAGGGAAAGTAGCATCTTGGTTTGTGTTAGGGGGGCACACGCATTTCCCTGGAAGCTCTGGTATCAGTCAGTCGTTCTGTGAAAGAGGCGAGAGTAGTGTGTCCTTGGGTGACAATGCTATATTCTTGGAAGTGGACACACAGGGGAAGATATTCATTTGCAATTGAATGTTGGTAATTGGTGGAGGACAAGATCTAGCTTCCAGGGCAACTAAGTTATGTACTAGGTTCTCACTTGTGAGGGTAAGTTCTACTGCATCAACAGTGTTGTTATTCAGGACGCATCTTCTTGCCCTCAAAATGTCGTCCCTAATCACTGATCGGCAGCCCCTTACATGTCTAATCCAGTGAATAGCTTTGTTCTTAAGGGCTTCCCCCGACTCATATTTAGTGTTAACTTTAGGTACATTGGTCATATAGATGGTACATTGGGGGGCTTAGTGGGGCATTGGACGGGACCTGAGAAGTGGCCTTAGAAGTGGGAGCACCTCACTTCGGCCTGAGGTCTGGTGAAAAGGTTCTTTCGCTATGGCCGCCGAGGGCCCGGTCATCCCCCTGGTGTTTCCCGTTGAGCCAGCTATAGATTTGTAATGTGGGGCTAACGAATTACTGAAATCCCCTTCTTGTCGACTAGGTTTACAGGCCAAATAAGCAGGATTGGTACTAGGGGTATTACGTATTGTTGGTGAGTTGCGAGTGATGGGCTGGTTATGTCGTGTAAACGTGGTAGTCCCCAGAGGGCCCAGGGGAGGTGCTAGTTCCAGGCCACTGCGATCTACAATTGTGCGATATAGTTTGGAAATAAGTGTATTCAAAGCCCCTACTGTTTCTTTAAGGGCTATGATTTCCCTCTGGAGTTCGAGGTTGGTTGGTAATGTCCCGGTGTCTGCCACCCTGCAGTCGAGATGGTGAGTGGTCGTGTCCATCCTGCAGGGTGCTATGTCTGCGGGGCCCAAAGGCTTCCTGTAGATTAATGGATTTGGGTTGGCTGTCTGATCCGCAAGGGGTGCAAATCTGTTGCTCAAAATAAGATCTGTAGGGACCCCACCTTGGGTTTCGCTAAGATTACTCTGGGGGCTAGAGGGGAATGCGTTAATGGCTTCGGGGGCTTCTGGTGGCCGTTTAGTACTAGTTGCCTTTTTGAAAAGACTAAAAATACCATCAGAACCTTGGTTGGCAAGTGAAGTAGCGGATGGAATAGAGGGTTGGGGGACCTTAGGGGAAGGTACAGGTGCCGTGAGTAGTCATTCACAATCATTCAGTATATTATCTATACGGTCTAACACACTTTCCCCACGTGCCCCATCTCTCTCAAGCCCTGGACTAGTGTTCCGAATCCGCTTCTTGGTCTTTTTCTTTTGGGCACCTCCCAACCCTCCCTCAGTCACTTTCCTTTTGCCCATTTGCGCCGAGCTGGGTGGCAAATACAAAAGAGAGCTGTGTAGGACTAGATGTATTCAAGTCACAAAACCTTGGTGTAGGGGAGATACCGTAGACCAGGAACCTTAGATTGCAAATGTCAGATGGGTGGCCCAGCCCAGCCCCCTCTGGGCTCTGACGGGCGCAGACATACCCGCGTGCGTCCCGTGCGGCTTTTCAGCGCCTCCTGGCGCGAAAGTAAGACGTGGGCGTGACGGCTCCTGCTGTGGGCTGATGCCTGTTGGGGGCTGTAGTCCCCTGATCAAAGTGCAGCAGTGCTTAGCAGCAATGAGGGGTCATAAATCATTAATTTCCAATGTTAATTCCCATTGAAACTTTGCTCTCCAATGTGGAAAAAATGGCTAAATTGAACACAAAATTTGATAAAAAGTTGGAACTTTTCTCAGATACTTTGCTTTTTTAGATTAGGTGGTAAATCGTTCAGCCGTTTTTTGAAACATTTGAATTTAAAGAGGTGCATGGGATGGTCATGTATAGGTTAAAAAGTTAGGAATAGCTGGATGTAGAGTATTCAACTTTGTATCCTCTTTAGCCTGACAAATGATCTCTCCCTGAGAAATTTGTTATTATCAGGTTCAGGCAACTCTTGAAATATAGCCTTGACACTAGGAAGTAAAGATTGTACTATGTCCTTTATATGTGATGTACATGTTTTCGTAATTAAAATATGTTTTCCAGAGAATTCTTCTTTATATACAGATGAAGGTTCTTTATTTACCCATAAATGTCTCATCTGTATCTTCAGTACTATTCTGTATTAGAAGTTTTACATTTTTGCCAAGATCTTCACCTGATTGTTAGAAAGTAAATAAACATTCAATTTTTGCATGAAACATTTTCATATACTTTTGTTTTGCTTTGTAAATTAATTTCTCAGGAATCCATGATGGGGATGAATGATTTTAGTGTACATTTATCTATGGAGAAAAGTTAATCAATGATGTCAGATGCATTTTGGTCATTTATTTGTTCTTGTCTATTACTTCTCCTATTTACACATTTATAATCTACATTTGGCATGTCTCTGACTGTTTTTTCAATTTAATTACAATTATTTTTGGTTTCTTTTAGGAAATGATATAATGACGAGTCTAATTTTTCACATGTACCTTATTACATTTGAGTATCTTGTAAAATGTTGAAACATCTATGAAACTGCTCCAAAATACAATTCCACAGTATAAGGGTAAACATGAAATCAAACTTCCTCATTTTATCCAGAGTAAAACCAGACTCACTCTGGCAGTACCATTTCCATTTTTTTCACCCTGAATTTTAATTATACCATCATTAAAAGAATCATAATTGTTCACAATTGCTGCAGTAGATGATTCCGATCTAGTATTGGAAAGATGTTTTAGTGCAGCAGATTTAGAAAGCAAATATGATTGGAAAATTGCCTACCGTTTTGTGGAAGCAGAAACAAATCTTTATATTTGCTGCATAACTGCAGGAACCCCACTTTATCTACCCATCAATCAACTGCTGCTCGGCCTGCAAGATTTAGTGAATGTCCAGCACAGGAAATATGCATGACATATTTATTTGTTTCCTACTTTCTTTGCTCCATATCTTCAGATTTTCCAGGCAGGTTGCAACATTATCATAGACCTAACCACTCCATTTCCTAAAATCAACTATGCGTTCATGTATAAAATAATCAAGTCCCTTATGGGCTACGTTTTCTCCAGAATGGTTTTCGAATTGAATGAATGTTGAAAAAACTTTCAATAGGCTGGCCATTATGAGAAGATTCATATCTTACAATGACAGGTATTTGGTCAACATCTAAGAGTTCTGATTTGAAATCAACAATCTGAAGTAACCACCTTGACTCAAATGATCCAAAATACATTGTGGGATATTCACAAGAAACTGTCGGAGCGCAGTGTTAAGCCACAATTGCTAACTCCGTGCTCCGACAGTTTCAAAATGCAGGGATGCGCCGTATTTACAAGAATGTGGCGCACCCCTGCGTTTCCCCTAGCGCTGGTGCTAAATTTTGCTGCCTAGTGCCAACGCAGGCACCCTTGCATCATAGTACAAGGGTGCCTGCGTTGCAGGGATTGATTGTTCATGTGCAGAAAGGTGTCCATTCCTGCACATAAACAATCACTAATGGCGATTTGTTGTTTGTATGTGTACTGCAGAATGCAGCACACATAGAAACAGCACAAACGAGGAGAAATTAATCATTTCTCCTTGTTGCGCCAGTTTAAGACCAGGTTTTCCCTGGTCTTATTTTTGATGCTGCCCCATATTTATGCCACGCTTGAAAATAGGGGGCAGCGTCAAAAAGCAATGGGTGTTGTAGTGGAATGCCCACAGCAACACTCATTGCCTGCCCCTTTGCCATAGCGGACTGCTGCGGTAGGGGGCATATTTACAAGGTGGCGTTAAACCTCATTAAGTGGCTTTACGCCACCTTGCTAATATGGAGCAGGGCATTGCGCCACAGGAACATCATTAAAAGTGACGTTCCTGTGGCACAATGCCCTTGTAAATATGCCCATTGTCTTACTTTTTTGCCCTAATGTCAATAAGTTCATCACATATTGTTTTGGCCAAATAAACTGCTTTTCAGGGCCCGAATAGCCATATTGTTCAATATGATCAATAAGAAATTGATCAAATTTGGCTATGAGTTATAATAAAATGGCATCTGTGTTCTGCTAATGTGCATATAAGTCCAGCAACACATTGATGTACTTGTCATTAATAATCTTTTTTATCTGTTTTTGTAACTTTGAATTTTGCCAGTCATGAAACACATGCTTAGCTAGAGCTGATGATGAAACTGAAAAAATCTTACAATAAAAACAGCCAGCTTCTTGGGAATATACTAGCCTCCTGAAAAAGACCACAAACGCAATCTTAATTGTTTTTGTAAAGGTGCTTGGATAGCTCAAACAATCCTTCCAGTACTGACAATCAGAGGGCACTTTTTGAAATTCAAAACAATATGTCTTCATTATTTGATTAAAACATTCCAAAAACCTCGGTCATCAGATTTTGTATTATTTGTGTTTTCTTGGGGTTCTATTTGGCCTTCTGCATCATCTGTGTTGTGACAGTTATATTTGTACCATCCATTTAAGCAGATGATGTGAATGTGTAAGGCTCCTGCTCCTCAAAGCTATTAACATCGTCCTCACTGGGTGAAGTTTTTTTTATCACAGTGAATTAACTTTCAACTTTAGGCAAATTTGATAACTGAGCTGCTAGTAACATCTCTTTCTCTCTTGGTGCCCACTTTCAAATCTTCTCTTCATGTGTAACGTAAATATTATTTATTTTAAATTTAGAAAAATGTAATGTGGCAATCCAATGACTTTCTTATGCTCAATAAAGCATAAATAGGAAACAGAAGTAGGAATAATTTGAATAATAATAATGCTAATACTAATTACAAGAAATAAAAAGATAGGAATTTACCTTTTTACTTTTATTGTAAGATGCAAAAAAAATTTAAGCTCAAAACTATTTCTCGATGCAGCATGGTGGTTTATTTTTACATGCTTCAACTTTTTCTGGCGTATGAGTGATTCTTGACCACTAGTTCATGCAGCTGACACTAGGTACAAACCCTGTACATACTGAGTGCCGCTGATGCACATACTGATAAATCAGAACCTAAAAGGTCCCGCACTTATGACACTCTAATCTTTACCTATGCCGGCAAGTGAACTACTCTCAAGTGGCTTACCTGTGACAATGTTAAAAAGTGATTTTTAAGATAGCGCGAGGCTCCTCGTAATTTGAGGCCCTAAGCTGACTTATATAGGAAATCAGGTACTTCTTCCATTTCCCAGCAAACTCTTAAAGGGCCCTCCAGTGTTTATGTGAACAAGATTACTGAAGGTGGCCTTGTTGTGGGACTTCTTTGGTTCATGGCATGGAAGCATGGTAGTGCATTAAAAACACAAGACTCATGAAATGTCACACTCTGATTCTGGTGATGGCAATTGTTCTCCTGATATTTCTCTTATGATTGCAGATTTACAAAAAATGATTGATGCTGATGTTCCTGCTGTCCTGCTGGCTAGACGAAAGCCCCCAGTTGCCAATCATTCCAGGTAGACAGAGTAGCCTGATCCTGAGGGTGTTGAACCTGAGGAGGAGGAGAAGAACATTAGAGAGTGATATATATATTTTAGGTACTGATCTGGAGGAGATTTTATAACATAAAGGAAACATTTTGGGCAGCCCCAAACCAATATGAAATGAAGGGAAGAAGGTTGTTTTTCAACAATACTAGATGAAGAAGCTGGGGAATCTCTCTCTTTACAATTCTGTCCCGGAGTTCTATTTAGGGAATGATATAGAATTGAAAAATTTTATTTTCCTAGATTTGTATGGAAAAGATACCCATAAGGTCTCAGTGAAGATTTCCCACCGGTGGTTTGCTATACCAGTGATCCTTAATATCGGTTTGCTATCCCAGTGATCCTTAATAAGTCGGGAAGGCGGCAAGCGCAAGATCTGTATTTTTCTTTTTTTAAATGTTATTTTCCCTCATCGTCGTCTGTTGACTCCCCTCCTCCCTGCCCCACCACTCCTGCCTACACCGGCCATCACTGAAGGCCAGTGCCACTCACCTGAAATCCAGGGGTCCACGGGAGTGAAGCTTGCATGCCCACACCCCTGTGAGCTAGTGCTCCACACCTGGAGGAAACAGGATGTGAACGATTAGCCCCCGGGGGAAAGGGATAGGGGACAGGGAGTGGGAGTAGAAGGAGACGAACAAACACTGGTCAGTACGCTCAGCGACTGGTGATTCGGATGGATGGTGACTCACAGGATGGATTGTGACTTGCAGAGTTTGAGGAGCCCTTGGGAATACCTTACAAAGAAACAAACAAAAACACAGTCTGATTACCAAACTTCCCCAATAATCGTAACTATACTACTTACTCACTGGTAACTTAGCATGGCTTTCTTGGCACTTACCAATAATATTCATTTGACACCTTTTGGGTACAAGGCACAGCGAAAGTCAGGTTTTCAGGCATCACCTTGAGAGCGTGCAAAATAATTATCATATAACTGTTGGCTTCCATAGTTATTGAGTTTTCATTATTTGCACCTATGTCTTTATCATGTTTTATCTCCACATGAGTGAGGTTTTAATTCAAGCACATTGTCATCCGGGGCTCAGGAGGCCCTTTACCAGCATAGGCAGTCTTTTGCAAATGAAATGAAGAGGTAACTTTTAAAATAAAAGCTCTTACAGTTTTTTTCTGGAGGAATTTCGTTATTGTCCAAAGCATATAAACAAGCTACGATAGTTACAAATCTTATGGGAGTTCGATTCAAAACTGAACAGTCAGTGCACTGACCTTGTTCTCTCAGTAAGAGAGTGTGGGGAGGGTTTTCGCAAGTCTTTGTCTTTTCCTTTTGCAGGGTTTCAGCCACTGATGCCTGGAAGGTGGGGATCCAGAAATGCTGCTGCCAAGGAGACGGAGTCAAGTAGCAGAAGACGCACCGGTGATGCACTGCCCTGAAACTTCCAGGCCTGAGGAGAGGAAGCTCGACGAATGAAGAAGGCAAAAGAAGTCAATGGGCGGTCCAAACAGGAGTCAAGCAGGAAGTAGGTATCTCGAAGCCAAGCAACTGAATGTGGCATTGGTGGTGATTTAAATAGTCTTTGTATTGTGTGCTTGCTCATCCTGGGCGGGTCCAAGCCTGGGGTAGAGGCCATTGTGTGCCGATGAGCTCATTCATCCTGTTTACATGCGTGTGTTGATGAGCTGAGTCTATCCTGTTTACTGTTTGTGCTGAAGACTCATCTTTGCTGCCTACTAATTTGGAGCCTAGTTCATCCTGTTTACTGTGTGCACTGATGACTCATCTTTTCCTGCTTACTCATCTTGAGTGGGGTCAAGCTGAGTGCCAAGGTCATGTAACTAAAGCACCGATCGTCAATGTGCAAAAGGCATGAGTTGAGGGTATGATCCAACACATGCATGCACTCATACATAACCATAAAACATAATTGTGCAGTAGTGGAGGGAGATAGGCTTAGGGGGGTCATTAAGTATTTGACCAATTTAAGTACCACCCATAGGGAGAGCGCCATTATAGGAATTAGGTGTACAGACGGCAGAGGAGCCGCACGTCGTGACAACAACTCTGTTCCTCTTTGTCCTCTCCGACAATCAATCTATCTTTCAGATAATTCAAGACCTGCTTTCAAAGGCTGGAATCATTCCGCAAAGGGAGAAATGAATCAAGGATGTTTCTCCATCTTACTTCTGGTCCAGAAACAGATAGGATAATTTTGCCCACTTCCAGACCTAAATGGTGTTCAAGGCTCCATTCCTCATGTGCCCTTCAACATGTTGACTCTCCACTTCATCCTTCCTTTGATTCACCCAGAAGGTTGTCTTGTGTCTTTGGACCTAAAAGATGCATATTTACATATTCCAATAGACCCATATTTACAAAGACTCCTTCTGCTTTCCACATCCTGGGTCAGCATTATCAATTAAGAATATTATCATTCATCTGTCTTCTGCCCTTATTTGTTCACAAAATCCTGGCTTTAATGGTGTTCATTTTACATTTTATGAGTATCAAAATATTTCCTTGTTTAGATTTGTGCCTCCTCTTTCTCTAACGGGTCCCAGATGATTCCGTCCCACAGATTCATAATCAATAGGAAGAAATCCCAGCTGCAACCCTCTCAGAATATCCAATTCATCAGGGCAGTTTTTCTCACAGACTTGGGAATAATCTTTCTTCCCGGATCGTGGAAGGTGATGTTGAGGTCCAGGTTGATGAATCCCATGGCAACAGTAAGTGACTAAATAGGAGGCGAGGGAGAGATGGCTGCCTCATTAGTGGTGATTTGTTGGTAATTGCAACATTTTCAAATAATTGCCCAGCATCTTCTTGACCTTTGGACCCCATCATTTTAGAATTATAAGTACTTGGTACAAGTGACTCCCCATGTCTGTCATCCACTTCAGTGGTGGCTGCTTCTAAGGAATTCAGACAGGGGAATTCTCTGTATCTGCCTCCCAATATAGTACTAATCACAGATAACAGTAGCATGAGTAGGGTAGTCATGAGGCAATTCTCTGTACACGCCCTGTGGTCTCCGGAGGAGAGGCTGAATTCTTCCAAGTGGAGTGAATTGGTTGCCATCCTTTGGGCCCTTCTACATTTCCAGTTGAAACTCCATGAAACAAGTGGTTGGTGTGAGTGGGAGGAAAGAGGGTGTATTATATGGTGTGGCTGTGTGACCTCACCATGTAATGCACTCATGATACCACCTGATCCCAGTTAGAATTGTTTGTCCAATCTTAGCGTAACAACAAAGGAACAAGTGTGAAGGATTAAAAGCACAAAAATAACGAAATAAGAGTATTTTAGAGACTAAAATGAACAAAATCGACCAAAGGGTTCCGTTGGTCTAGATTATAGAAGTGAATCGAAAATCACTGCAAAACTTCAACAATCAATGGTAACCGCAAAGTTTGACAACTTTCTTAAAATTTTAAAGAGTTTTGTTTGGCCACTCCGGCCTGGGTTTGTCGACCAGCTATGGCAGGGGGAAGGTCAAGGAGGCCTGCAAAGAGTTGTAGGACAGTTACCAGGTCACCAAAGCACTCGCATGTCCAGTCCCAGGCTCTATGGACGAACCACCATAGACTTTAGTAGAGTGGTCCTGATGCAAGGGATACAGGATGCTGAAGATACTGTAAGATGCTGATGATCCTGTGTGGTCAGCAGGGGGTCTTCCTAGGGCTACTCCTCAGTCTATGGTTCAGGTGAGGCAAATGTGGCCACAGGGATCGATGTCTGTCGAAGTCCTCTTTGGTCCAGCAAAAGTCCATTTGACACTGGGCTACTGGCCTCCCGTCACAGTAAAACCAGTGGTTCCGTTTGGTTAAGGTTAGTGTCGGTCTTGGGTGACCAAACTGCTCTCCAACAAGTCCCCAAGGTCCAACAGATTTGTGTGCAATCTTTGAGCATCAGGACTTGGTCTCCCTGGCTGCAAGTCAGCAGTTGGTGGCAATCAGGCCATTGTGGCTACTGACTAGCCAGGACAGGATTCTTCATCTTTTGTGGCCCCAGTGCTGTAACAGGAAGTCAGCCAACTAACTCTTTCAATCATGTCACTTATCAATCATGTCACTTATAAAGCGCACTACATACCCGCGAGGGTCTCAAGGCGCTGGGGGAAGAGGGGGGTGGTGCTGCTACTGATCGAAGAGCCAGGTCTTGAGGAGTCTTCTGAAGGCCAGTAGGTCTTGGGTCTGTCGGAGGTTGGTGGGGAGGGTGTTCCAGGTCTTGGCGGCGAGGTGGGAGAAGGATCTTTGAGTTCACTTCTTCTGTCTGGGACTGAGGAGTGACTTTTTCATGAGCCAGGCACCACAGGCACAGTATTCTCCTTGCTAGCCCAAGGATCAGCACATGCAGTCCAGTGTCGGTGCAGTCTGTCTTGACAGGTCCTTTCTCCAGTACAGGTATAATCTTAAGTCTGAGTGCCAGAGGTGCCATATTTATGCCCAGAAAATGCCTCGGTATATGTAGCTGTTACCAACCAAAGGGCTACTCGGACCTTCCCTGCCTGATGACGACATCCTGCAATGTGTGGCATCTAGCTATCTCAGAATGCACTATTCTGCCCACTCCCAAGGTAGCAGAACCCCTCTCTCAGTGTGTGGAACTTGGTAGCCCACCCTAGAGATGTGGCTACTTGATATCTACACACCCAAGGAAAAACCAGTTTGGTAACTGGTCTCCCTTCTCTGTCCCCGACGACAAACCATCTACCTTAACAAAACAGCAGTGTGTGTCCTCTTTTAGCCCCTCAAAGGTGGCTTCCCCTTTGAAGGTTACCTTCTGGGCTCATGTCCTGTGTGGCTTTCTGCCAGGAATAGGTAGCACCTCTGCCAGTGGCACGCCTCTCTAATTCCCACTCCTGGGAGTCATTCACACTTCTCCCCAGGAAGGCAAAAGACTGTCTGGTGGCCAGCATCTGCGAATGGCCACTGGAAAACGTGGGCAAGAGAGTGACAACTGTCTAAAAGTTGCATTTCTTTATTAGTTACATTAAATTCGACTTGGGCATCAAGTCTTGTTTAATGTAATGCTTCTTTTGATACTTTGATGTTCCGTCTTTAACAGTCTCATTCAGAAGTTACCACAGCTGCATTGTCAGCATGTAACCCTGAACTCACCAGTGGGGCTACTAGCTTTTCCCTAGTAAAAACAACAATTTGGGGTTTTTACTGTTAGGACATGTATAAATACATGTTCTTTTTTTATATGCAGCACCCTGTCTTAGGACTCAATAGGCCTGCTGTAGGGGTGACTTATATGTATTAAAAAGTTCGTTTTTTTCTTTTCCATAATTAAGCCCTAGTGGCTGCCTAATGTTGTAAGGACCAGGACGAGGAAGTAATGACCCGGTTACTGATAATCTTCATTACTCTTCATTATCTTCCTAGTCAGTCCTTAGTTTCCAGCCCTTTGTGCCCTGATTTCAGCACCTTGGTTATGGTTGGAAGTGTTCTGTTTGCTTCTGTTGTTTGTTCAGTTTGCAAGGATGTGGCTTTCTTAGGTATGGTATAGAAATATCATACTTTTTGTTTTAGATAAACAGCTTAGCTGGGGTAGGTAAAAACTTTGAGTTGAGACAGGCATCAAGTTGTGACAGTGATGGGGTAGATCAGAACTTGTAATGAAGATCATCGGTAAGTAACCATGTCATGTTCAAGTCCTGAGGTATTCCTTTAACACACTAATGCATTTGGGGAGTTGTAGTCCTGGTTAATAAATCACCTGAAAGTAATGATTTCTAAAAGGAAATCCCTGGATTAGAACATGATGACATGTAGTCAACAAGTAACTTTATCCATAGCACACATTCCCACATACTAGATGCAACAACTACATATGAACCCCAGTATAAATCCCTTCACAGGAAGTAGAGCACAGCAGAGTACTTCACCTTAGCCAATAGGCAACATACAGGCAAAACATCACTAGCTACTAGCTCAGTGACCATAAACTGAAGGTCAAAACAGGTGGACATGAACAGAAATGGAATTCCAGAGAGAGCAACATGTACATCCGGTGCAGCAGGGGAGAAATTTCATATTTCCTAAAGCTGTCTTAGAAGGGAAAAATTAAACAAGAAAACCCTGTACGTCGAGCTAGCACAACACAGGTAAACAGCAGCAATAGCTGCAAGTCTATCTATCTATGTTTACATGCAGTCCACAAGTTAGGCATAAAATGTAACAACAAGAATGTATACCAAATTATATTCATGCGTATATTTTTGTGTGAAAATGGAAATGTACGAATTTTCCTATTTGCTGTTTTACCCATTGGTAATGTTTTCAGTACTAACTCTGGTAAAATTTCGATAACAAGACCAGTGATGCCAATGAAGTTCCTTTGATTAAAGATGTGAACTTCTACTCTAAAGTGCCCCTACACTACAGAAAGAGACAAAACTGATTTAAAGAATACCTTCACATGCAACATTTTCCTTCTTTAGGCTGTAGCACAGGTCTTCAAACTTTTTGCTCTGATCCCTCCTAAGCAAAATGTTTTAAAATCAGCTCCCCCCCTCCAGTCCAAAACATTATGGCAAGGATTGGGTGAGCGGGAGGGAAAGGGCTGAGTGCAGAGGGCATGGCTTATGAAATAATTTCAGGGGAACTATAGCTCATAACCCACACTAAATATGAGACTTACAAAACAGAAAATGAATCAAACAAAAACAGTTATTCACCCAAAAATACTGCTCCCCATAATTGAGGTGTTCTGAGCCCTTCGCACTCCTGGATCCCAATGCAACTACATTTGCTGCACTAATGATAACTGCAGTCCCAAGTAACAGTCTATCTCCTCTGCCTCTTATACCCCTCCGCAACCATGCCAGGCCATCACTCTAATCTTGCAACAGGCTCTCTGTCCCTTTCAGAAAAAACAGAGCTTCCACATGTCTCCCTTTTTCTGCAAGGGTGCCCTTGGTCCTAATGCTAGAAAGAAAAATAAGCCCCTATGCCCCTTTTTTAAGGTGAGAAGTCATAATTGTGATGCAATGGGCCTCTTTGACCCCCTGGGCCCAGTGCTGCTGAACCTGCTTCACTTATGTTAGCTACTGCCTTGCAAAGAGGACAGTCTCCTCTGCCCTTTGTTAAAAACATGGACTCCCATCCCACCACACCCCCTTCTCTGCCCTTTCTCTGAGGACAAACAAAAGTGTCTCCACTGCATTCATTTTTCCCTCCCACGGGCCATTGCTCTGAGGCCCAAATCAAACCTGGTAAGTGTGCAGTCGGCCTAATGTAAGCAAGGAAGGATAGTAAACAGTCATAATTAAGGTTTAGTTAGCTCCTCATACCTTTGGGCCCTGATGCCACTGTACCTGCAATACTAATGATTCTTTCTGCCTCTTTGTGTTAAAAAGGATGACCTGGGCTCTAATGCCAACAAGGCAAAAAGGCCCCTACTCCACTTCATGTTAAGACAGCCATAATTGAGCTGCAGTGGTCACTTACACACCTGGCAACAGTACCTGCTGCACTAATGGATGCTCCCCTTGGGGTATCTCTCTGAGGAATCTGTCTCTGCCCATATGTAAACAGTAAATGAGCCTCCACACATTGCTTCATCTTCTGAGCCATCTCTTTAACAATATCAATGAATCTCACTCTTTTCCTCTATCTCCTGGACCATTACTCAGAGGCCCTGGGGTTGACAGGATCAGTGTTCTATATCTGAATGAAACCCTGCTGGCCAACTCCTTGCCACCCCTGGAACTCACCTTTTACAAACACAACCACCCCTGCATGGTTAATGCTGTCTTTGAGGATCCTCTGCCTGAGAGCAAGGGCATGATGGTAGTGCAGAGAGTTGAAGAAGAACCAAGCCTTCTTACAAAACATTAATTGATTGAGTCACTTTAAGCCAGGGCCACTGGAATTATGAATTTCTGAGGCAGCAGCGCATTCCACATAGTTATGGGTTTGCCGCATTTGCTACATAATCCATCATCTGCTGCATAATCTTCAGATTTTAACAAAAAAAATTGATTCTAGCTCAACCGCACCAAAAGTTACTTAAAACGTGGTGACTTGTTGTAGAGCAGTATAAGGCCCTTCATTAAGGTTGACTGATTATCTTGCAGTCGCTTCTTGCTGTATTTGGTTGTTAAGCTGGTACTAATGGGATATAATATTTTCCATGACATGGTTACCATGAGTAATAAAGACAAAATAATGAAGTAATGCTAAACACAAAATGTGTTGTATTGTGCAGCATAATTTACTTTTTTCTTGTTGTATAGTTGATTCAACATTGCTGAATAATTTAGTCCTTTCCTGCCTCATAATTCTAGTGGCCCTGCTTTAAGCTTCATTGTGGCAAAGATGTATTCTTTTGAGAGGTAATGTAGAGGTGTTTTCAACTGAGTTCTGGAATAATGGAAATACTTATAAAAATGCTTGCATTAAGTAGAGTCTGATTACTTATTACCAAAAACTATATATTCTGTAGGAACTTGTTTTGTCTCAAACACTGCGTCGTTTTGCATCAGTCAAGCTTAGACTGTGTGGAATGCAAGGATAAAATACTAACTTGCATATTCACAGTGCTTTCTGTCAGCTGCTGGGACCACGCAGCACTATAAGTACAAAGGTCTCTATTCCCCAATGTGCCAACTAGGGTTCAATTATGTGTTGCTCAGATTTCACACACACAGACATCTGCAGGGATGGTGTTTGCCAACTGAGGTTTCACAACCTAAAAGAGTACATTTACCATGGGTTAGTTTAATTTCTTTATTTTTCAACTAAGCAGGTGTGTGTATTATATTAAATTCAGTTAGCTGACAGTGAAAAAACTAAATACTCAAGACTATTTAGTTATTTTCTTTTTAGCCACCTTCTTGACACTCAGTGACCTCCCCTCAATCACTCCAAATCACAGTTCCCATTCTTTTTCAATGAAAACTTTTAAAGGCTACATGTAAATGAAGCTAGCCGGAAATGTGGCAAATAAACAAGGACGCAGTCCAGGCCATCTTCATTTACATGTAATTGCAGAGGCTTTCACGGACCGCAGGGAGGTGCCCCCCACAGTTTGAAGACCTCTGCTTGTAGCGGTTGAGCAGCGCTGCCTGCTGTTTAAAACTGTATAACACACAGAAGCTGACGAAAGAAAGTCTGCTATTCTCTGACACCATATTCGGGAAAGGAAGGCAGTAGCGGCTGCTACCGACAAGGGGTGGTGGGGGGGGGGAACGTTTGGAGGGAGGGGGGGAAATTATTTTTCAATAGCACATACCATTTTAGCGCCGATCCCCACCTCTTCTTTCTCCGTCCTCCTCTCTACACGGCAGAAAGCACACAGCCTCACCGAATTCCCTGGCCAACCACAATGCTGCCTTAGCAGCGTTGTGATTGGTCTGAGCGCTCTGGTTTGGCGCTTAGACAGGGGCTGGCAGGTTGTGCATGTTCTCCACCCAGCCTGGGTGTAGAACATGCAGAGTGTGCATGGCGCTTTGGCCGTCCCGAGACAGCCGGCCAAAGCGCCATGCGCACTTTTGGTGCTACCACATTTCCCATCCCCCTGTGACATGCGGGGAGCCTAGCCCCGCCCGCCTGGCTTCAGCTGCAAGCTGACTACAAAAAGCAAAATGATAATAATGAACGTTACTATCATTTTATTTTTTGTAGTCAGCTTGCAGCCGAAGCAGTGGGGCGGCGCTCCTCCGCCTTAGCAGAACAGCCACCACTGAAGAAAGGTTCATGGCTCATTTTCATCAGACGCTTCTAAAAATGATTATTGACCGAATTATTTATGGGAAATCTGTACATCGAAACGTTTTTTGCATGGTGATTTTATTTACCGCAACCTCTCGCTAGGCCCAGGCCAGCACCCAGAGTGTCGTTTTTATTTCTTTCTTTTTTCCTATATGCCCCTGATTGCTGCGCCAAAAATGGGAGTGAACCATCATTGTTCTTGAGACAATGTCTCAGCCCTACAGGATTCCAGGCATTAATATTGTCAGGTCAAAAGTTTCACCTTACTTGAAACAGTTTAGCACCTGACAAAAAAGCAATCAGCAACTAAAAAGCGACCAGTTACCCTTTGGAGCAGCTAGAAAAAAAATGTTTTATATTGAAATCTGTAAATTATGCAACAGACGATGAATTATGTGTTAGCTTGAATAAATCTATAATTATGTGGAAAAGGCCACCATGGGGAGAGGATGTGGTCTAACGGCTCGAGCGGTCGACCTCCAAGCTGTGGAACCGGGTTCGAGTCTCGGCAGGGACACTCAACATCCTGTGATTCTTAGCAAATCACTTAATCTCCCAGTGCCTAACACAATGAATGTGTCCGTCTGTAATGCAAATGGTGCTCATGTAAAGTGTTTTGATACCTTCGGGTCGAGTTTGCGCAATATAAAACTCCCCAAAAATAATTCCCGAAAGCAGTAAGCCCTCATTTCTGCAGTCTGGAAAAGCAATCACAATTCCTTTGTCAATGAAATGATAGAAAAGGAACACTATCGGGAAATATTCAGGGACCTGGTCTCAATACCAATGCAACTAGCAGAACATTGAGTCAGGGGGAAATGCGGCACATGGGCATGTACATCTCCCAAACATTGAACTGATGCCACTGCTATTAAAAATAGCACATGCCTATTAAGGAACACCTCCTCTAAGGTCTTAAAGCATTAGTGATCTGATGTCTGCAGCTCCAGCCACTAATCTGGAAATGGAAGGGTAACCCAATTGAGGGATTGCTCTGGCAGAGAAATCAATCACTGACCATTACACATAGGTACAAATCATGACCCCAGTGCCTGCAAAGTAACTGGACCTGTGACTGCTTGTTTAGTAGTAACATATAGCAATAATTGGTGTTTAGTGGGTTTCCTAGACCTGCTGCAGCACTCAAATCATGACCATAGTGCCTGCAAGGCAACTGCACTTGTGACTGCTTATACATATAGCAATAATCAGTGTTCAGTGGGTTTCTTAGACCTTTAGGCCCCTGTGCCACTGCACCTAGTGCACCATTTAAATCATGACCCAAGTCCCTACAAGGCAACTGCACTTGTGACCACTTGTTTAGTAGTAAAATATAGCAATAATCAGTGTTCAGTGGGTTTCCTAGAGCTTTTGGCCCTGTGCCACTGCACCTGTTGCACCATTCAAATCATGGCCGTACTGTCTGCAAGGTTACTGCACTTGTGACTGCTTGTACATATAGCAATAATCAGTGTTCAGTGGGTTTTCTAAACTTTTTGGCCCCTTTGCCACTGCACCTGCTGCACCATTCAAATCATGACACTAGTGCCTGCAAGGCAACTGCTCTTGTGACTGCTTGTTTAGCAGTAAATTCTAGCAATAATTGGGGTTCAGTGGGTTTCCTAGAGCGTTTGGCCCTGTGCCACTGCACCTGTTGCACCATTCAAGTCATGGCCGTACTGTCTGCAAGGTTACTGCACTTGTGACTGCTTTTTTAGTAGTAAAATATAGCAATAATGGGGATGGCTCTCAGCACGAGAGTGCAAGTCAGGGGCTGATCTGGTGCCAAGTGCTGTTACATTGGCATTTATGATATAAAATGTGAATTTTGGTGTCAAGGGAGTGGTAGCAGTGGGGGCCTGAACAAGTATAGGAGGCTGGCAGCAGAACATGAAAGAAAAATCACACATTCTACAAAAGTATACACATACGCTTCAGTGTCGCACTTAAACTCTGACAAAATCAATAAACATGCCTGCTTTGGACTAAAACATAAACAAGCTCAAATATTTTAACGCTGCATGTTGTTTTTGCATGTACTTTCAAAGCAGCATACCGCAAGTGTCTAAATATGTAAAGCCCGGGTGCAGGCATGTACGTGTGTGCCTGCAGATGTGCTCATTCATAATGAAAACAAGCCCCGGTGAAAAAGCCAGCAGTAGTACACAGCTGCTCTTCCCAAAGATCGCCTGACAGTGAAGGTTAGTCAAACAAGCAGCACATATGTCTCAAAATGTCATCTGTAGCTTGTTCACACGCTCAAGTAATTAGCACTCTGCACATTCGATCACCTAATGAACAGCAATAACCAGCGGCGCCACCACCCCCTCCCCCTAATTAGGGCAGAGGAGCATCACCCCCCTGCTGCCAGTGCAGCAAAAGTGATTAACAAAATGGTAATAAAATGAATTACCATTTTGTTTTTCACTGCTCCCAATCCTAGCAGTGTTTTGGGGTGGAGTTGCTGCTGACTGGCAGCAGGGGAGTGGTGCTCACTCCACCAGTTTGCAGTGTGCATGTCTCTTTGGCTGGCTGTCTTGCGACGGCCAGCCTGACATGCACAGTGTAAACCTCTCCACCTAGCTGTCTTAGACAGCTGGGTGAAGAGCAGGCACTGGCCCCCTGTTCTTGCTGGAGAGTCAAGGCAGCCCGCTCCAGCCAATCCTGGCACTGCTCTCATGGTGCTCATCTGCAGCGTGAGAGCAGTGTCTGGATTTGGAGAGGGGAGTTGGCTGAGGCTCCATGCGGTGCCGTTGCGCTGACTGCAATCAAGATGAGGAGCGTGGGTGAGTACATTTTTCATTATATTTTTATCTTCTTGGCCCACTGCCTTCAGCCTTAATTCCAGAGCTCACAGTCACGGACCATTATAAAATCTCTTAACGAGCCATGATTGAGAGCTTTAGAATTTGAGCCTAAAGGCATTGTGATTTATCACAGTGCCTGCCACTGGGTTTGGCACTGGCTCGACGACTCTCCACTTTTGAGGGTCACCGACCGCCACTGGCAATAACTTGCTTTGGAATTTTCTTTGCTTGAAATGAGAGTCTTGCGGAGTTTCCTGGGTACCACAAGTCGGGAGGGTGCTCCCCAAGTCGTGGTCATCTGTAGGTGACCAGCTTCAATCTCGGCAGGGCCTACTCAGCATGTTATCCTGCAGAGGTCGGCATATTGAACGACGTGTATTTGTGCGATAGTAACACCTGCTGTTTACAGCACTTAGAAACAGATCTACTGTGGTATGACAAGCTGAAGAAAAAGGTATGTATTTATCTGTGGCAAGGGGTGCTTAGAAGCACCAGAAGTGCTGTTTGAAGGGCTGTTAATAAACCTTTATTAATTGTTAAATGAGGCAGGAGATTCAAGGGTTGACTTGAATTGTCAGGAATTCCACTGTTTCCTTCCCACACATGAGTGTCTACTTTGCTTCCACAGGTATCAATCAAGTAGTCGAATGTGGTCTATGTACGGATGCGCTGCTGTGACCATGAGAGCGAACGGGTCACTCTTAACTCAAGCAGACACCTCATGTTGTGCTGTGTCAGGTGTGCACCACTCATGATTACCAGGTTGATTTTGTGGCTACTGGTACATGTAATCCCCAACCGATAAAAGGAGATACAACAGAATGCAAGACATCATCTAGAACTTAGACCACTCATACTGGCCATGCGGATCTTAGATCAATGGAGTTTCGCACTGGCGGGGGGTCCGGTGGGAGGCGGGGGTTGCAACTCTATGTGCTGTTGGATATCAAAATTGATTTTTTTAGTGGGCAAAGTAGCCAAAGCACTTAAGCAGCTCTGTGCAGAAGCATTAGACCTGGGTCTTAATCTCAGCCTTTTAACTTGACCAGATTGTGTGATCTTGGGCAGTTCACTGTATTGCAAACAGGCAATAGGCGGAGTTTCATACTATTCATTTAAAGAACTTTACATTAATGTCGGCACTGTGCACTCAACATTTAGGGCCTCATTACGATGTCGGTCGGAAAGTAATTCGACTGACTCTTTGTCAGAATCTGTTCTGAAGAACTCGGACCGACCGATTACGATGGGTCCGAACACTGTTCGAAAAGTCTCCCATTGACTTCAATAGGAGCCTGTGTTCCGACCGACAACACAGGCTTCCATTGAAAAAAGGGGTGGTTGCAGAAAACCTCACCAATGGGTAAAGAGCTACATCAGGGCAAGATGTATAATAAAAACAATGCAGACAAATTAATCCCAATCAGCAAAAAGTTCAGTATGACAACCAACACTTAATAAACAAATATTTATTTGATTTTTTTAAATATAAAACACTTATAAAAAAAGAGAGACAATATTCAGCAATTAATCAATAAAATTATGTGTCTTCGATAAATAGGACACAAAGTCAGGCAATAACTCTGAGATATGTGGTGTCCTGTCAATCTTGTTCTGTTGAAAATACAGATCCAAGTTTAAATTCACAACACACTATACAAAACAAATATGTCATAGACTGAAATGACAACGATGTATCAAGATGTAAGGAAACTGGCGGAAAATTGTAGAGCTACGCGCGTTTCGGCCATGCCTTCGTCAGGTTTCCGTCACAACTGTTCTCTGACACAGTTCAATACTGATTTCTTCACTTTAGATAAAACTAGTCGAGTCTTAGGAGCTTTCTTAATGTAGCTCAGGCATGAAATCAATTTTGAAAAAACACCTGAGGAATTAGCCCAATGGACATCCAGAACGAATGAACAGTATATAATGTTGATGCAAGGAAATGATCAGGCTCTGAAGCTTTCTCTGAAGCTGTATTTCTCTTCTATTGATTCTTGCAACCCAAAAGGGATTATGGTGACATATTTGCGACCATTCAGGGCGTTTCACCAAAACCTTGCACCATGTGGCGGGCACCCCACTGCTACACTGTGCATGGTTTTTAAGCGGGGATCCTTGGGTACCCCCACGGGTCCCAAACAGAGGCTTCAGGGTGAAGGAGAGCCTGCTAGGGGCCCACAAAGTCAGTCTCCAACAGCCATTCCTTGTCGGACAGACCGAGTCGGAAAGGCTTTTGGAATCTGACATCGTAATACGTCGGTCGGAAACGCGGTCCGTAGAGCTGTACGATTCGGCTCTGACCGACTCGGAGTATCCGAATGCCGGCCGCAACCGATTCGGACTGACCGAACGGTTCACCATTCCATTGTAATCGGCCGGTCGGAAATGTTTCCGAGTTGGTCGAAAACATAGGTTCCGACATGGGTTAGGAAAATCCGCCTGCCGTTCGGAGCCTTTCCGACCGACACCGTAATGAGCCCCTTAGTCGGCTGTTTCTATTTTTAGCACAGTTAATCAGAATGCGAAACAGGTATTTTTGCAGATGTGCTATCATGTGCACTGAGACACATAACTAAAGAGTCCCCTGCCCAACTTCTATAAATCAAGCCGCCTTCCGCTAACATGGGACCTATTGCAATAAAAGCCCCTTCTGCCAGAGAGAGACCTGCAAGATAACTGCATTTGTGACTGCTTGTTTTATAATAAAAGATAGCAATAATCGGTTTTTAGTGGGTTTCAATCACTAAACATGCCTGCTTTAGACTAAAACATAAACAAGCTCAAATATTTTAACACTGCATGTACTTTCAAAGCAGTAGAACACAAGTGCTTAAATATGTAAAGCACAGGCACAGGTATGCATGTGTTAGCCTGCAGATGTGCTCGTTCATAATGAAAACAAGCCAAGCTGACAAAGGCAGCAGCAGTACACACCTGATCTTCCCAAAGATCCCCTGACAGTGAAGGTGAGTCAAACAAGCAGCACATATGTCACAAAATGTCACCTGAGTGAGCAAACCAAGCAGGGAGTCACATGCACTCAGCACTGTTGTCAAAATCAACACGCGGGAATATGGAAATTAAACCACTATGCAATATCAATGCAGTGTTACAAGTTCCTTGATTGTTAGAGGGTTTTTAGAATAAAAGGGCGTGCACATTTCTCCTGAAATGTGGCCCCAAAGAGCTCAGTGGTACCGCAAGACATATCGAAAATTCCAAGAGAAAGAGATGGACAGAGGGTGTGGCATAACGGCCAGAACTGCCCTGGGGAGCCATGTTCGAGTATCGGCATCAGCTCAACGTCCTGTAATCCTGTGCTGATAAAAAACTAGGGGGCATATCATCAAGGCCCCGCGATAAAATTATCGCCGCTTTAGCGTCCGTTTTCGGGCGAAAAGCAGCGATAATTTTATCGCACTATCAGCAAGGTCACGCTATCACGTGAATCCATGCCTTAGCGCCCTTTCTCTTAACGCCCAGCTTTGCATCTCTAATGAGATGCAAAGTGGGCGTTCCTCCCCAAAATAACGTGAGAAATGTCGCTAACAGACATTTCTCCTATCAGCAAGCTGATCGCTAACCTGCGTAGCGATAAGGAAAGTAGCGCTAACCGCGGTTATCGCTACTTTCCTTACGCCTGCTTTCAGTCTGACTTAGCCATTATATCCAATGGAAGGTGGATATAATGGCTAAGTCTGCCCTGCCCTATCATCAAGCTATCGCCAAACGTTGTGCGATTATCGCTCGATTTCCGGCGATAATCGCACATTTGGCAGCTTGCGCTTGGAATTTTATCGCTTTGGACATAAGCGTCGCTGATAGCGCGCTATCTCAGCGATAAAATCCAGCGATAGCCGGCGATAATTATCCTAGCGCTAAGCGCGCTTAGCGATAATTATCGCCGGCCCTTGCTGATATGCCCCTAGGTTAGCTGTTACTATAACAGGATTAAAGAACATTTAGGGGCCCTATTGCCCTGTTTAAGCTTACTTCTTGTTTCTACTTGCCTTAGATCACCCTTGCATGTTGCTGCAGAGGAATACAGAGCGTGCAATGCTGGTGGGGAAGGCGGAGGAAGGAGGGGGCTCAAAATGGTCATCACAATTAGAGGAACCATTCTGGGAAAGAAGGAAATGTCACAGAGCAGAAACTGGGAGGAGGGCAGGAGTGCAGATGGGGTGCTCGCTCGTAATTAAAATAACAAAAGAAGATCGCGGATGAAAACAAGCATTGGCATAGCCAATAGGTCTCACCTTTGGGACCTTATAAGTGTTTAGCCATGCAACACTTGATGTTGTTGCACCAAGGATATTGTGCTGGATAACTAAACACTTATAAGGTCCCAAAGGCGAGACCTATTGGCTATGCCAATGCTTGTTTGGTATGGGAGGGAAGGTGATGAGTTAAAGTGCCTCAGGTTGTGTTCAGCCCCTCCAAAGCCTGCACCCTTCTCACACATTGAAAATTGTTCACAAGTCAACAGGTCTGATGATGTGATAGTGTACAGAGATGCTGTGTCTACCTAAGTTAAGATTGCTTCGATAATGTACAGGGAACAAAGTTATTTGTTTATGACCCTTGGTTCACGCCTGGATACCATCATGGGTGACAAGTAGCGATCTACAAATCTACTGATTGATTGATTGACAGTTTTTCTATGATGCCACGTACTGTTTATGGTATATTGTGTGGCAAGTTTCACCTCCAGCGTTCTCTTGTAGCTGCCATCACCAGTTCATAAACAATGCTATTGCCCCACGGTGATTTTGAGCCGAGATAAGTCACACTCATCCCATAATGATCCAAGACGAGCATTGTAAACCCTGTACTTACTGTCGCACTTATGCTTGACTATGGCTTGACTATGCCTCCTACTTTATTGAGTTAGTGAGACTGGTAAATAGAAACTCTCATTATTTTTATGGCAATATGAAAAGTGCTTGGCAACTGCATACAATCAGGCTAATTTTAGATTAACTGCCCTTAACCCAATACTCTGCCTTCCGTCTGAGCGCTGGAAAAGCCAGGCAAGTAAAACCGTTCAAATACACCTGCCACTGTGATCTCACAAGGGTATTTAAGAAGGTAGAAAAGTTCATCTTTCATATAAAGTATATAAAAACATGAAACCAAGGAAGATAAATCAAGGAGCAAAAAGTAGTAGCGTCTTGAACACTATTCTCCAGGAAACGATCGAGTTCTGTCAATGTAAAATAAGCACTTTGTATGCACGACTGACGCAGGCCTTCCTTTTTTGCAGTGAAAGGACTAGGCGCAGAGCGCTCTGTGCAGATTTGTCATTGACCTTCTAGAAAAAGCTGCAGGCAAATTACTCATGAAAAGCAAGTCAAATGAGAATTGCAAGGGGGCCCATCAGAAGCCTCTAAGCAAGGCCCAGAGGTAAAGCGGAAGCCACCAGGAAGGCTTAGTTTAAAGCAGTCTGCCCTGGAGCCACGCATGTGCGCGGTAAAATATGTTCCTCTTATTGCCGAGGGGAGGGCGCGCGCGCCGCTTACCGCGGCTGTCACACGCTTCGTCCAAATGTCACCGAGGTGAGGAGGCGCAACGCCGAGACACGGTCCCGGGGTCCCCCGCCAGTCTTCTCCCTAAATATTCGTGAAAGGTCAAGAACACAGTTAAGCCATTGCTTCAGACAGATGCAGACAAATGTTGCGCTCCGATGACACGGGCTGGCAGCGGCAGGGAGGCACGAGGGAGCTGGCTAAAAGAGAGCAGGGGTGACACCGCGGAGGCGCCATCTGCCAGGTGCGCAGATGCCTCTGGGATCGTGGGTTGTTAAGCAGACGAGAACACGGTACAGTAAAACTTACATCTCAAAGATTCTGGCTTATATTCTTTCATCATTCATTTAAACACGTTTCCCCAACTTGACTTAGGCTGCCAATTAAAGTATAGTTCGATTTATATAAAGTCACATCACACTGCCGCAGTACGACGGGTGAATGGAAACGTACTACGTTGTAATTTCGTGTTTTTATCCGTTTCTGGTCACTGTCTCATTTTCTCAAATACTTTTGCTTTTTGTAAAAGTGTGCGCTTTCTCGTCCCTATTTAGTCACCACAAATGACAATTAGAAATAACAATTAGAAATTTGCCTCTGAGGTAAGTCTTCCTTTGTTACAAATTATTTACTCCGGGTGTGCGAGGGCGGATGGGCTAAAAGTCGATTCACACAGAAATATGCGGATGAAATGGAAGGGAAGCTTATCTCTGCGCCACAGCCTCTATTAACGACATCACGCATAAATTTCGAAACACAGTAGGGAGACCTGCATGTGAGCATACAGAAAGACAAAACAAGGCGATGCCGGTGAGGCCTCCGCTGCCTGTGATCTTCTGGGCAGCTTATTGTGCAGCACTGATCAATTACCCCAAGGCCTGGCCTGCTACTGGAGCTGCAAGGAGCCTGTCTGCAATGCAGTGCCCATCTATGTGGCGTCGCTGAGGTCTACTGCAACCACTTGCCTGGACACTGCGGTCAGCGGCATAGGTGACACCAACTGTGCTCCCCCGCCTGCTCTTAATATTGTTCCCCTCAATTGACTGGGAAACCTGGACATACCACGTAGTGGCCCGACTGAGTCTGTGGCTCCTCTTCTTCGTGGCGGGTTAAAGTTCCAAGCTGCGAGGCCTCTTCATCACCAGAGGGGTGATGAAGAGGCCTGGAGACCCCAGCCGCGCTTACCTTTGCGGCTCTGCGGTGCTCTCCCCGCGGCTGAGTCGGTCTCCGGGCGCTGCTCGGGGAGAGGACGGGGTTGAATGAGGGGGGCGGTGTTCGGTGTCGCACGGGGGGAAGCCGGGCCTTGGACGTCGAGTTTCCTCAGCGGCCTCTGCACGGGGCTAGCGAGAGAAAGAGCGCGCGCACAACCAAACCTCGAGTGCCCCAGCCCCGCCTTTATCACCAACGAGTCACGCCCCACGCTTGCTGCCTATTGGAGCTCTGCCGCTGCCTGTAACTGAAAACGAAGATTATTATTTTGACAAGCTATTCGTCGATCAAAACAGGTGGTATTTCCGGTTGTCCGGTAACTGGTGATTGGCATTTTGCATATTGAGAGCCCTGAGGCCGCTGCTCTCAGTCACGCTGCGTTCCAGGGAGCGTGTGGCGTGGCATCAAATTACAAGCTGCATCCCACACACACACACAGCGTTTCCTGCATGGGAGCGAGCAGGGGCACCATCTGTTTGCAAGATAATTACAAACAGATGTCGCCAAAGCTCACTCCCGCAAGGGAATGCCAAACGTGCACGCGTTGCCATTGAAAGCAATGCAACGCGTGCACGTTTTAGGCGAAAAGCTAACCGATTCCAAAAGGTCTTTTTCCAAGCAGCGCATGCGCGCTGCGTGGGCGAGACCTAAAAAGGACTCCGGCCACTGGATACTGATAAGAAGAACACACGTACAAACAACAGGAAATGGTATGCTACAACCAATAGAAATGGAGGACAAGTAAGTGGAAGCACACAAACGAATGGAAGGGAAGTACATAATGTAAGCCCCTTTTAAGATTTAATCAAGTATAAAAGATTTCACAAGCACCATGCAGGCAAAACATAAAAGCTTCCTGGCTTTCAAAGCCATGGATTTTATATTTTTATAAATTGCCCCACAGATTGCCAATGCTCAGTCATTTGATGAGAATACAAGGGACCTCAGCGTTTTTACAGGATGTTAACTATCACTTCAGCCAAACAATTGACCCAGAGCAAAATTTCTATTAGTGGGATTTTTCTTTCCAAATTAAACATTATTTTATTGTAGAAACGTGTATGTAGTAGGGTATAAATGTAAGTCTTTATTTCCCTCACAAATTGTATTTGAGGGTTCCCCTTTTCGATGACACTGTGATTCAATGACTACTTATTGTTTTTTGTTTTTCAGTAAACCATTTACAGACTCAATTGAAACATGAGCCAGAGATTCCTTCCACAGATGCCACATACAAAGCAGGCACTTGGGCGAGGCAGGATGGATTTTGCAAGCACTGAGGAAAATATTGACTCTAGAGTCAATGCACTTTTTTGCTACATGCTGGGCAATGCAATTGACTGAATCTTAGGGTTTTAGTAGAAACCTGTCCTAAAGACAGATTACAATTGGCACAGTAATTGTGGGGTTTTGGTGGCAGCTTCCCCTAAGAACAGATTACAATTGGCGCAGAATTACGGAGAGAAAACTCTGCATCTGGAATTACCAGTACCATGCTGTATCTCCCTGTGGTTACTGTGCCATTCAGAGACAGTGACGGGTAATGAGAAATAGCACGCAGGTGTACACTTACCACACCTATTCATGCAAGTCCTCCACCATTACCAGGTCTTTTCCGTCCTTGTGTTCCACGTCCTTATGGCAAGCATGTAAGTTAGTGGGCCACTGAACTACAATGCTATGGGGAAAACTCAGAGAACATACAACATTCAAGTCAAGAGTACTGAATCATAAGTGTTCTCTTACATTTATATTCCTTGCACTGTCTTCCATTAATCACCTGTATTCATTAGTTCAATTTTTTTTCTCAATTTTTTCTGTCAATTACAGAGCTATTCTCACACTGCACAAATTTCACAGTTTTTTTCCACTAATGCACACGGTCCCTTATTTTACTCCATTCCTCAAAGTGAAATATTGTCTCGCATGAGGTTGTAAAGAAATGTAAACAACCACCAAAGCATATTTTCAATATTTACATGCTTTCTGACACCTTGGGGAAGATTTACTAAGATTTTGCACCGTGTTTGCATCACAAAAGTGACGCAAAATGGCGCAAAATCTTTTTTCCTAATTGTTGTTGTTGTAAAGCTTTATTCGACAGGTAATGTCATAAAAGCTAACGAAATACATTTTTTTTAAAAAGAATAAAAGTGCAATCGCTCAATGCCATGGGCAACATATAAACGGACAGTACAACATAATAGTCTATTTTGTCCTAGCCATATTAAAACAATTGTTATATTCAAAGTGTTAAAACATAAATTCATCAAATAAAAACATACAGCTAATATAGCAAATAAGAATATGCAGTAACAACAAGTTAAAAACGGATAGCATTTCATTTTGTTACCAAACCATCCAAATGTTATTGACATTTAATATTATGCTCGGGCATTATAAATTTGCCCTAAGATGGCGTTAAAAATACCTAATAAAGTGCTTATGCATGGAATAGGATTATTGAGTAGGCCAAGCGGACTGAAGGTTATTGCACATGTATGTTGCAGCTTCAATCAAGTTGTGGCTGTGCTTCTCTCGAAAGGACCTTCCACCTGGTAAGCCACGCCTGGCCTAAAAACTTTGCTCCGCAGCAAGCAAGAAGAGGTCTAGAATCGGACCTAAGGATGCACATGGCTGCATGGTAATCCAGTGTGCCTATTTGCTGACTGATCGATCTTATCCACTTTACCCGCTGATTTTTATATGCCGGACAGGCAAACAGTAGGTGTGCAACACTTTCTATCTGGGCGTTACAGCATGGACAGCCTTTTAAAGTCTCATTGCAGGAGTGCCACTTAGCAGTCGCCTCACGAACAGGAAGAGTTCCATATCTGAAGTGTATATACAACTTCCTGTCCCTCGGAACCTGGATTATATCAAAAAAAGGCTTGAGGTATCTAATTTGTTTATGCATGAGAAACTTTTTCGTTAATCTGCCCACGTTAGAGTTGCTACTCTCCCGATGATCTACCCATTCCCAATAAAGCCGTTTGAGGTTGTCTCTCCCTAGGGGTTCCTGGCTATCCCAATAAGTTTGGAGGCCGATGGATGTTAGCATTTTTTTTGACATTTGAGATCCATCCTATCTTGCCGCCAGCATCCAAACGAACTATTTCGGTGAGGGCTTCGGCATAAGGGAGGAGCTCTGGAGTCTGTCTAATGCGGGCCCAAAATAGCAATGGGCGCAATCTTGCTATATCCCCAATAGACCGCCTGCCCATATCCAGCATTAAGGGAATAAGGGGAACGTTTTTGGGTAACATCACCAAGTCTCTGAAAAATTTGTGCTCTGATCTACAGAGGTCATCGAGCTTATCGAATCCCCAGATTTCTGCTCCATAAAGAGCAGCGCTGACTGCCTTAGCTTCGTAGACTTGAAGGGCGGGGGCTACCGGCCTGGTGTGCGAGAGGAGGTGTTCTTTTCCTATTACTCCAGCCGCCCGTTTATGTCCCAGAAGCATCTTTGCAAAGTGAGGCTTCCACGACATTTTGTCAGAAAGTCTGACGCCTAAGTAATCAAAGGTGTCAACCCTCTCCAAGGGTGCCCCACCCAACTGGGGAATGCCCCTGTATGACTTGTGACAATTAAAGGCCATAAATTTTGTTTTCGTGTTATTTATGACCAACCCCCGATTATCACAAAAAAGTTGGAATCTGTTAAGTAAACGTTGTAACCCTGCTGGTGTCTTAGACATCAGCAGGGTATCGTCTGCAAACAGCAAGGTTGGTACCTTGATTCCCCCAGGGTAGGTGAGTCCGAGGAAATTTCCTGGAGAAAGCTGACCACCCCATTCACATATAAGGAAAATAGGGTTGGAGCTAGAACGCAGCCCTGTCGGACTCCTCTGTTGACAGGGATGCGCTCTGTGAGTTGTCCTTGCGGCCCCCATCTGACCTGGGCGTAGTTGCCCTCATGTAGTCGGATCAGCAGTTTAAGGACGAGGTGGGGAATACCCAGATCTCCAAGTGTCGTCCACAGCTTAGATCTAGGGACTAGGTCAAAGGCAGTCTTCAGGTCGATAAACGCAAGGTAAAGACTGCCTTTGCCTATCACCACTACCTTCCAGTAGATAAGGAGGAGTCTGAACACCAGGTCCATCGTCCCAGTCTTGGATCTGAACCCAGCCTGGTACTGGGAGAGGACAGCTTCGTCATCGGTCCTTGCCTGTATCCTATGCAGAAGGACCCGACCAAAGACCTTCTGCATAGCATCAATCAGGCTGATTGGTCTATAATTGGAGGGGTCGTCCCTAGCACCCTTTTTATAAATTGGGACCACCTCTGCAGCCTTCCACGACTCTGGGATCGGAGCACCATTTGCTATTGCGTTTGCTAGAAGTAAAATGTAACGTGCCCAGTTGGCTGGTTCAGCTAAAAAAAGATCACCTGGCAGGCCGTCTGAGCCCGCTGCTTTGGAGGGTACTATTTTGCTAATTGCAGCTTCTATCTCAACCAGGTTAAAGCACTCATTTTCTACAAGGGGCTCGTTCAAACTATCTAGTTCCACTCTGGTGCTGAATAAACCTGTCTAAAGTGGTCGTACCACGCCTGGCCAGTGATATAATTTTCAGGGGGGCTTGCACCTGATCCACTTCCACAGGTAACCAACTTCCAGAACAAGTTAGTATTTTTGGATGAGCAAGCATCTTTAAGATCTTGCCAGCACAATTCGTCCCATTCTATCTTGGCCTCACGCTGGGCTGCCCTATACGATTTTCTAGCAGCTATTATGGATAGCTGGTTCTTCTCTTTAATTGCTGCAACTAAAATATTTTCCTAATTAACTTTCCAGAGCTAAACTTGTTAAGTGCTGGAAATAACGTAAAAGTAATGCGAAGCAGAACATTGCACTGCTTCGCATTACTTTGCGCCGTGGGGTCGTGCCAAGGGTGGTGCATGGGCGTTCCCATGCAACCACCCAAGCTTTCTCACGCTAAACCCAATTTACTAAAAACAGTAGATTGAGTTTAGCGTGAGAAAACTGCACCCTTTTCAACTAGGCGCAAGGAAGGAGAAATGCTTTCATTTCTCCTTCCTTTTCCGACTTTGCATGCGTGCCCAAAGTGGGAAAAGCTTTCCCTCGTGTCTAGCATAGTGTTTTGTACAGGAAGGGTACCCTTCCTGTACAAAACCTATGCTACACTCATGCACACACCCTTGCACTACAGCGCTAAGGTGTGTGCATGGTGCACGGCTGCTGAAATCAGCGCTGGCACAAGGGAAAGGGGAGGAGAGAGCCATATCTTTAAAAATAGGGGACCTTATATGTATTTAGCGATGCAGCACATTAGCCTGGGTGCTGAAACATCTACTGTTCTTTAACATGGAGGGAAAGTAAGCACCAACTGCGTGACATGCCAGGTATGGGAACACATGGGGAGAAATATTGCCTTTCAGCGGGAAATGGTATAGTCCCAAGCTCTGTTTTTAATACAAAATCAGGGCCTTCGGTGGTCATATCACTGAAAATACAAGATTTGAAAAAAATATTATTGTCTACGGGTGCTCGTGGAAGACAATTTCTATGGACTGGAATCTAGAGAATGCTAAAGTGATTTTGGTATTTTACTGACCTCTGCTGGTCATTTTCTATCAAGAAAGTTAAATAGAGGCAGTTGCCAGAAATATTAAAAAAAGAAAGTCCCTCAGCAGAAAGCAATTCTGGTATTTTACTGACCTCTACTGGTCGTTTTCTATCAAGACAGTTAAATAGAGGCAGTTGAAAAGGAAAAAAAAGTCCCTAAGCGGAAGCAGACAACTCCTAGGGCTGATCTCCAGAGCCCACAAAGTACATACACATATAAGTATATACTAAAGTATATACAATAGGTCTTGAATGCTCAACATAACAAGCATTTGCAATGCAACCGGTCTCGCCTTTGCGACCTTATAAGTATTTAGCCATGCTGCACATTATCCTGGGTGCTGCAACATCTACTGTTCTTTAACATGGAAGCTTTGACACTAATAGGCACATTATCGCACTGCTTTTAGGCTGATACAACTCTTTCAGCCATCTAGCCCTACATTTTAACACCGACATCTGATCGCTGGCCTGCAGCGCCCGCTATGCCTGACACCTGTACCTTGCAAAAGGCACAACTGTTTGGCAGACGCCGTTCAAGGTGGCAGAGGGCCTGTCACAGTTTAAGTTGTGTTGAATTCAGGGGCATAGGTATCATCAGTGCAGCATGTGCAATGGCACTGGGGCCCAGGGGTAAGATGCGCCCACAGCACACTAAATATGACAAACATTTACTAGCCAACCAGGGTACCTGAGGGATGTCTTCCTGTTTGCACTGGTCCCCAAGAACCTTTACAACACCGCACATTCCAGGGGTGCAGTAATACAGAACCAAGTCACAGGAGGAATACAGCGCAGACTGGGGCACGTCTCTGCTTCCAGGCACCACAATGGATGAACAGAGGGCGATGGTTAACTAGCAGAGATTTAACAATTTTAGCCTAAAGAAGAAGTACTTACAGAAACTATGAGTGGTGCGAGAAGCAGTGTTTTCATTCGATCGCACATGCATGTATGCATCTGAGCAAGGTAATGCTCCGGTGAGCAGTGCTGTAGACGGAGTACGCCGCCGTTCTAGAGTTCATAGCACTACTAAAGCTGGGATACACAGCAGTGCTACAGGGGGATGCCCCAAAATAGTAGGGGGTACATGACATGGCCAGGATGCTTATCATTGCAACCTCAGTAGAGCATGGCTGTGCTGAAAAAGTGTGTAGAGCAGGACTGGTGAGAATGACTCTGCTATATTGTAGTGCAAGACAGTGGTACAGGGTAGTGCACTACAGTGTTGCATCAGTGGTTGACACGGCGCTGCACTCGAGGTGTCCAGTGGTGCTAGAGCAGGATTGTATGCAGTACTACGAAGGGGGTACACTCCAGTACTACTGTATACCTCAGTGCTACAGTGAGGAGAAAGAGCAGCGCTACAATGGGAATGCAGGGTAGCTCAGCCGTGCTGGGATACGTGGTAGTGGTATGTCAGCCCTGAAGAACTGCTAAGAAAGAAATTTCAAGCATGAAAATCAGCGCGCTTACCTCAAATTTGGACAACGGCATTTCAGTAAATCTACCAAAAGTAGTAACAAGAGCCTGCATGGGGGTGGGGGGGCGGGACATAGGGAAGATGCATGGTGAGCGCTGCAACAATCGTGCTCGGAAAACCGCTGCCGATATATTGGAATAGGTTGTAGAGAGTAATTGGGCATTCACCCATGTATGTGTTGGTAGAGTGGGAGCTGCCATATTAAAATCATGTAGTGCACCTGAAGTAGTGGCGGAAGTACTAGCTGGAAAAGGCTCCTGTATAGCGAGGGGGCATCGCTGCAACAACAGGGGAAGGAGGGGGCGGAAGGGAAGATACAATAAAATATTCGCAGGAATGAAATGTTCCTTCTTAGTTGTAGATTCTCAGTGAGACTGCGGCGGCCCGCAATTGTGAAGCACACGCACATCATTGCAACAACAGGGGAAGGAGGGGGCGGGAGGGAAGATACAATAAAATATGGGCAGGAAAGAAATGGAGGGGGTGTGCGCTGTCTAAACAACAAACATAAGAATCAAACACATTGGCGATGTAGTGTATCAAACAGAGCTGCCGACTTTGGGCCTGGGGAACCGGTATCGAGTCTCGACGTAAAACGAAATCCAATACAGAAATAAAAAAGAAACAAGAAGGGAATGGATGCAGGGGGACAATGGCACGTGGGAGTAAGCAGCGGCGTCCATGAAGGGCCGCGCTGAGGCAGGAAAACCCGTACACTCTGCCACAACAACTAACAGAGTGCGCGAACACAAAGGGAAAAAGCATTTGCAATAACACGTCTGTACAGTGTAACACTCGAAGTAAAGGGGCCAGTAGCCACGGAAGGATACAAATGACGACATGGCATAATAAGGCGGGACTAACAAGCCTCATTATCAATAAGAAGACAGAATTTACGAAGGACAAACACAAAAGCCAATGAAAAATATGGGCGGAGAGTGAGGGCAGCTTGTCTCCCTATACTGGACTACTGCATGCCTCGCAGAGCGAGCAGCGCATGCGCGCTGCCGCTAAAGCTCGACCTAAAAATTACAATTTTACTTGGACTGACTTTGAAATCCATTGATGTCAGGAGTCATTTGTAGGGAGAAAGTTAAAAAGCAAAGAATTACAGATAGTTTTTTTTTTTTAAAGAAAAAGTGTAAATGCTTTCCAAAATGGAGCAGTTTCCTATGTGTGCAGTTTAGATGATGAATGCAGTCAATGGAAAGCGCGTGTGCAGTACAAGAACCATTAGGTGAAACTAAAGTGCATATCTGTGGGAGGTGCGGTAGCGCAGACAGCAAGGGAGTCAAGTTGAACGACGTCCCTGTGTCCTATGAATGTTCCGGGATCGAATCTATGGGGCCCTACTCCTCCTTTCATCTTTCCAGTGCAGACTACAGGAGTACGGCTGACCTCGGTACTCACAGTACAGTAGATATAGCACGTTGAACCATAAAGATGCATTTTTGAGATTTCACTGTTTTCTTTTTTTTATTATTTACAAAAATCGAGTGGCAATAAGGGCAAGGAGGTCAGGTGGGTGCTGAAGCAGTCACGGAGTGCCGAAATGGTAAAGGAGGAGAAATAAGCGACAGGGTAGGGGAAGGGGAGTTCCATGTATCAATGAATTCGCTATATTATTTCAATGTTACTGAAATTCGATCAAATTATTTCGCACTTTTCCGCTGAGAATCGGTTTACAGAAGAATCAGTGCAGTGCAAGCATTATTATAATGTTATCCATTGCTAGTCGGTCTTCTTTGATTGATGCCCTCTGTCTCAACTTTTAATTTCACAACAGTAATATTGTCCACTTAAAAAGCTCACGTGAGAAAACGAAGTGCGTGTTGCTGTCTAAACAATGAATGTCAGTTTACTCAGTTATGTGGTACCCTTTCAATTGCATTGGAAGGATGAAAGGCTGAGTCGGCTTTCATGATCGCTATCCTGTAGACTGCTTACAAGTCGCCGCTGCAGGGGCTCAGCCCACTAAGCGACCTCGCCGGGAGATCCGCCATAAGACTCATTTTTTCGTAAAATTCTTCCAGCCTTCCCATATTTGGACATTCGGCGCCCTGTGCAGGCGGAGGGTGCTTTCCTCAGCACCAGGGCAGACACCCCAGCCCACCCCCTGAGCCGTTCTTATGAGCAGGCATCGATGCCACCTCCCTGGCGCTGCTCACATGTGCAAGGGTGGCACTCTGCACCTTGTTAAGACCTTTGGGCCACCCCTGTCTCCCGCCACTCTGCTGCCGTCTCTACAGCCTCTGAAGCCATGAGGGGGCAGTCTGCGCCTGCCTACTCGCCACCCTGCTCCTGCTGCAGGACCCTGCTGCGGATGGAGCACCCCCTCAGCTAGGAGGTGAGGACCTCCAGGTACTGAACCCCCGCAGTCGACGGACCCCTGGTCACTCCTCGCCTCTGGCTTCTTTCACGTCTTCCTGTTTCTCTTCTCCGATTCTGATTATTCCGATTTTGGAGGAAGGTAGCTCAGCGGGTTAATGCCACTGCTGTTGAATTTTGTGTGCGCCCAACAGATCATCTTTACATAATCTAGGTGGGGTAACCCAGCCCTTCATCAATCTAATGTGGATAAAAAAGAGTTCAACTGAGTTGGGTTAGAGATACACCTGTTATTGCACTCTATAGACACGAGGACGTTTTATATTTAGAAATATCACATTGTTTATAGTTTCAAACTGATCGCATTGGAGTCGCATTTTGGACTCGTAAATCTAGAGGTTTTTATTTTCGGAGCAAATTGAGAATTTTAATTGGACTGCTTATGCATTACTCCTTAAACGCATAAATCTGGCCTTACTTATGCATACTTTGCTGGGTCTTAGTCCCAGCGCACCACTGACGCTCTGTGTGATCTGAAGTAAACCTGATTATGTATTTAATATTTATTTTTACAGGGATAAGTTGTGCACCGACTGTACGCCTTGGCGTAGACTTCAGATATAAAGAGAGCTGGAAGCATTTGCTAGCTCCACAGGGAATACTTTGTATGTAGATAAAGTTCGCAGCAGCCGTAGCCAGGTCGACAGGCATTGCAAAGGGGAGCGGGGTGTGCCTCTCATTGTACCCGAGTTAGAACCCGGGCCATTGGAATTATGCGATTCTGCTGCCAATGCGTTTGCTTCACAATTATGCATTTAATGCACTTGCCAACGAATTCACTACCTGCTTCATAATTGCAGATTTCAGCAAAAAAAAAAAAAATGTTATTCAAACGGATTAAAAGTTACATAAAAATACACATGTGGTTTTGCAGTGGCATTGCATTTCAAAGGTCAACTGGCCACCTTTCAGTTGATGATTACTGTATTAAAGAGTTAAGTTGGTATTAGTTAGGTTAAATGCGCTCAGACAGTATGAATGTGTGTTAAAAAAAATATAGCCAAATTAGCGAGTGTGCATTATGCCGCCCAATTTGCTTTTCTTTGCCACATAATTTAATCAATAATTTTGTACAGTCCGCCTCCATTGCCGCACAATTGCAATAGACTACAACTACTGGCGTTGTTATGTGATTAGAATGAAATAGATCAGTTGTGCCTTTGTCCGTGGAGTATAGTGTATGGGTACAGAGCTCAGGGGGGTCCCGCGTCAGGTATGGCCTAGTGCTCCAGTGTTCTTGAACTAAAATTGTTGTCTTCGTTAGGTGAATGTGATCAGGTGAAACTTCTCCTACCCCCATGAAGGCGGAGTATGCCCATCGCTACCATGGGTGTCACGTTCACCAGCCGTGGTCCCTTTAACGCCACCCCGTTGTGCACTCATCCATTTATTGCTGAAGGCGAGAGGCTCAAGTCAGAGAGTTTTCGTCGCTTAGAGGGTCTGAAGGTACCATATTAGTCTTTGGCACACGTGACACCTATCCATGCCAGATGTGGGCATCTCACCGAGTCCCGCCATTGTTTCTGTATTCTGCTACATGTACTTCCGCTTGTCCCGTTATAAACCCTAGAAAACAGGTATCATCAGAGTGCAAAGAGAGAAATGCAAAACAGCAAGAACTGGTCGTAAAAAATGCACAAAACAAGATCTGTGAGAACCTTTGATACTCACTGAGTGAATTAAAGGATGAATGACGAAGAGATATGGTAACCCTAGCCGCCGCACCTTGTCCCACTGTCTCAAGAAGCTTTGCCATGCACCCCAATACAGAAATAAAAAAGAAACAGGAAGGGAATGGATGCAGGAGGGGGGGGGGCAAAGGCACGTGGGAGTAAGCAGCGCGTCCATGAAGGGCCGCGCTGAGCCAGGAAAACCCGTACACTCTGCCACAACAACAGAGTGCGCAAACACAAAGGGAACAAGCATTTGCAATAACACGTCTGTACAGTGTAACACTCGAAGTAAAGGGGCCAGTAGCCACAGAAGGAAACAAATGACGACATGGCATAATAAGGCGGGACTAACAAGCCTCATTATCAATCAGAAGACAGAATTTAAGAAGGACAAACACAAAAGCCAATGAAAAATATGGGCGGAGAGTGAGGGCAGCTTGTCTCCCCATACTGGACTACTGCATGCCTCGCAGAGCAAGCAGCGCATGTGTGCTGCCGCTACAGCTCAACCTAGAAAGGACAAATCCATGGTGCGGTAGGACTAGAAGCCTGAGCAGTGACTTCAAAAAAGCTGCAACACTACAAGTCTCAGACAGGTGTCCGATTTGAATCCATCCCCGATCATAAGAAGCAACTGTTGCTACACTAGACAGACAAGGTGTAATCTTTCCCTTTCACGACTGATGAACAGACTTATGACAATTTAGATAAGATTTGTGTTAGTCATTGGGGGACACAGTTACCCTGATGAATACCCCAGATGATTCAGTCTTGTGAGGGGGCATAAACATGTTGGCATAAAACTAGGGCAGTGCAGTGAACAGCTCTCCAGACATTTTTTGTCTTTATCTATGTGATACAGATTCATAAACAAAAGTCAATGAAATCACCACTCTATATATTTTTATTTCAAGTGTTCCCGTTCACCTAGGACACCACACGGCAGCCAGGCACAGCACTCACTCCTCCAACTAAAGAATTCCAGGGGGAGCCCATTGTCTGTAACTTCATGACACCATGGTGAAGGAGGACCCCAATGAAGCATGTCACTTCGATGAGTGAGGGCCTTTGCCCTTTTTAAGACGAGAACCAATCCATATGTTCCATCTCCAGAGGGGGGAAATTCCCCACAGGCAAGGACTCCATACAATATACTAATTGGCAGAATCAGAAAAAGTGGGCCAATATAATTCTCTATTTTAAAGAGTGTCCTGCAAGGAGGCCTGTTTTGAAAAATGTCTCCTCAGGCAAACTCTTTGCCTCCAAAGCATTTGGGGGCATATTAGCAAGACCGGCGATAAAATTATCGCCGTTTTAGCGGCAGGAAACTGCCGCTAAAACGGCGATAATGGGCTTGCTAATATGCGTTATGGAATTCCAATAGAAGCCCATGTTAGATGTGCAGGACATCTAACCTGGGCTTCTATTGGAATTCTACAACGCATAGTACTAAGTCCATTATCGCCGTTTTAGCGGCAGTTTCCTGCCGCTAAAACGGCGATAATTTTATCGCCGGTCTTGCTAATATGCCCCTTAGTTTGGGACGCTAGTGATCCTATTGATGCCTCTAGAAACTATTTACAAATTATGCGCAACCACAAAATATGGGAACAAGTACTGCAGGAGTACTCTTTTACATATTCCTAAACGCCTTTGTGAATTAGACCCATTGTAGTTTAATTGCATTTTTTTGATAAATTGGTTGGAATATTTTCGACAATTGTATTTCTAATATGCAATGTGACTGTGAAGGATTTCATTGAAACAAAAGAACAAGGCACCGACCCAACACCAGTCACCAGCTACGCCACCCAGCTGACCCTCCTCACCTGGACCCCTGTCACCACAGAAGATACCGCAAACACTATGAAGAGCATCCACTCCGGAGGACCCACTGACCCCTGCCAGCCGCACATCTTCCACAGCGCCGCTTCCACCATCGCGCCAGAACTACGACGGAGAATCACCTGCGCCCTCGAAACAGTCTTGTTCCCTGACGACTGGAAATGCGCTAAAGTCAAACCCCTCCTCAAGAAGCCCTCCGCAGACCCAACACACCTCAAGAACTACAGGGCCATCTCTCTCCTCCCCTTCGGTTGACTGCAGGCCCTGCATCCAAACCCCACAGGCAGCCAACTCCATGTTGCGCACGGTCTTTGGCCGTGCACAGCTGGGAGTTGGCTTCAGGGCCTGGCCTGCAGCCAGGTCCCGCAACCAACCCCTCGCAGGCAGCCAAAGGCTGTGAGCAGGGCTGGTTGGCCGCAGGGCCTGGCCTGTGGCCAAGCCCTGCATCTGACCCTCCGGAGGCAGCCAATACCACACTGCTCACGACTTTTGGCCGTGCATGGCATGGGGTTGGCCCAGGGCCAGCGTCTAACCCATTAGTGCAGCCCCCCCTCTCCAAACCTCTTTGGGCCCCAGGGACCCCTTCCCTGTGGCCTTTTTTTAAGGGGAGGGGACATGTGGCCCCCTCCCCATACCACTTTGGGCCCCGGTGTCCCCATCTCCCAGAGCCACAAGGAGCCCTCGGGACCCCAAACCCTGGGCCTTTAAGGGGAGGGTGTGCACGGCCCTCTCCCCATGCCAGTAGTGGCCCTGGGAACCCCATGTCTGGGGTCACTACTTATATATGTGTTGTAGATTGGTGCACAACCCCCCTCCCCAAGCTTTAATAGGCCCCGGGGACCCCCATGCCCCGGGGCTGCATGAAAATAAAAGGGGAGACGGGCAGCGCAGCCCCCTACTCGAGCCTTATTAGGACCCCAGGACCCAATGTCACAAAAAAGGGAAGGGGGCCATGTGGCTTCCCTCCCGAGCCTTATTAGGCCACGGGGCCCCATCCCCCAGTGAGGAATTCTTTTATTAAGTGAAGGAGGGTCACGTGCCCGCCCCCCTTCCCTGAGCCTTATTAGGCCCCTGGGACTCCATCCCTCGGGGACAAATGCAATCAAAAAGGAGAGGGGCGCCAGGCACCCCCCCTTCCCGAGTTCTTCTAGGCCCCCTGGGACCCAATCCTCGGGATCAAATTGCATTATTAAGGGAAGGGGGATGTGCGGACCCCTCCCTGAGCCTTCTTGGGCCCCAGAGACCCCATCTCCCAGGGCCAGAGGTGGGCGCCCCGGTGCCCACTAAGGGCACCCAAAAATCACTAGTTGTGGACTTGTGGAGACCCCCAAGGTCCCCCGTTGTCCCAGCCGGCTCTACCCATGGTGCAGAAGCTGGCATTGCTCCCACCCAGCAGGAGCAGCTGTTTATGCTTGCTCCCGCTTGGCGGAAGCAATATCTGTTTCCTTGCCAGCAGGAGCATGGGCAGGAAACAGAAGTCTACTCCCACCCGGCAGGAGTATTTTTACATTTCTTGACGGCTGGAAGTAGATATGCCTTCCCTGCCCATACTCCTGCAGCAAGGAAAGGCATGCTTGCTCCCGCCCGGTGGAAGCAAACATATGTTTTCACTACTGCACTGATGCAGGCAGGGAAACTACTCTACCTTGGGGTTGGACTCCCCTGGACAGAGTAATTGAGCTGCCCGGGAGGACGTGGTTCCCAGGACCTTTGATGGCTCGGGTGGAAGGTTGGATGGTCCCCCCTTTTAAGTTGACTACGTCCCCGGGGGTGGGGTCCCCAGGGCATTTTAAGGCTCGGAGAGGGAGGACGCTCATCCCTCCTTCCCCTTTTTTATAGGATTCATCCCTAGTGGATAGGGTCCCCGGGGCATAATAAGGCTCTGGGAGGTGGGGCGAGCAGCCCCTTACATTTTGTTATGCCTTTTGGCCGCAGGGGATGAGGTCCCTGGGGCCTAATAAGGCTCCGAGAGGAGGACCAAGCACCCCCTTTCTCAAAAGAAACAATTTGCACCACCCCCGGTCCTGGCCCACCCCAGGCGGGTTTTTAAAAAGCAGCATAGGAGCCAGTGCTCTTTTTAAAATTTTCCTGCGCATTTGCAGATTCTCTGTGAATCCTCTGGAAAATTAAAAAAAATGTTTTTGGCCCCATGCAGTCCCTTTGGGATCCCACCACCAGGCCTAGGGGTTGGGGTATCCCCACCCTGCTCACTTATATCTTTTTTTCACATTTTGTTTAGGACCCGGGACTGAGTCCCAAGATGGCTGCTGCCACATTGTTGTTGATATGGTGGCAACCAATCAGATCTCTGCAAGAGTTCTGTTGGGTCCACGGATCCTCAGCGGTGAGATATTTACAAAGTTTTGAGCATTAATTGCTCAAAAAGTACTAAAAAAATGTACAAAAAATCCTAAAAAGCACTCTTTCTGGACCAAGATCTACCTTTGTGCCAAATTTGGTGTTAATCCGTTTGCAGTTTGGGCTGTAGCTGTGTCTAGAGTTCCTATGGGAAAATGAATGGGGAAAATGCGTTTGGGAACCCCCTTTTTCTCAGCCCCGCTTGACAGATCACCCTGAAATTTTCCAGGAATGTCCTGAGATGAGAACTTCTTTAAGACAGGTTACTGCAAAAACTGCTGAACGGAATTACACCAAATTTGGCAGGAAGCTAAATTTTGGTGAGCAGATTGTGATTTGGTATAAATCCGTTCAGTAGTTGTTGAGATATTAAGAGTAAAAAATAATTGTATATTTTGGCAGTTGGGCTTGCAAGAGTCTCACAAGCGTCCAGCGAGAGGGTGAATTAAAAAATGGAGCCCTGTGATTAGTCTAGAGGCCAATTTTTCCCATGAGCCTTCACTCTCTCACAGGAGCGTGAAGGCTACTGCGAGTCTCGTGAGCAGGAGCGCTCTGATTGGCTGGCTGTTGGAATTTTAGAAATGAAATGGCCGCCATTATTGTTCACTGTGAAAAATTGCAGGTGTTGTGGGAAATAAGTAAAAAAGCCACATAAGGGGGCAGCAGAAAGGCATGCTGCGCTCCTAGATTTAGAGAGGAGATCTCTAAGAGATGACTGCTGTGATAAAAATAAATGGATATTGTTTTTTAAAAAAGTTTTACGATCTCACAGGACTCTTGCAGGATTGTGAATAGTGAAAAGGAGACGTTGAGTTCTCAAAACAGTCTACTAGTAGGATTGCATATTATGCTCCTTGTTATTGAGAAGAAGTATGTAACAGATAAGTACTGTGATGAGTAGAAGGTTAATTCTTTTTTTTAAATGTTACAATCTCGCAAGATCATAAAAATAGGAAGGAGTATGTGACCTTTGAATACACTCTGGTATGACACTTGTTGCTGTAGGAAGGAGTCTTAGTGGAGATGGTGTTTATCAGTGTCTACTCCTTATGCCCATTGACTTGGGAGAGTTGTGAGTAGAGTTAAGGCTCTTCCGACACCCTACTATGCACACCCATTATCCAAGAGAGGGGTCTGATCAGAGAGGCCAGTCCCTCCCCACACACTACTACGCACACCTGTCATCTGAGAGAGAAGTCTGAAAGGAGAGGCTAGTCCCTCCCTACACCCTACTACACACACCCATCATTTGAGAGAGAGGTGTGAAAGATGGGGCCACTTCCTCCCCACTCACTACTATGCACAACTGTCATTTGAGAGAGAGGTCTCAAAGGAGAGGCCAGTCCATCCACACACCCTACTATGCACACCCGTCATCTGAAAGAGAGGTCTCAAAGGAGAGGCCAGTCGCTTCCCATATACCCTACTAAGCACACCTGCTATCTGAGAGAGAGGTCTTGAAGGAGAGGCCATTCAATCCACACACCCAGTGTGCACATCCGTCATTTGAGAGAGAATTGTGAAAGGAGAGACCAGTCCCTCCCCAGTCACTGCTGCACACACCCGTCATTTGAGAGAGATGCCTCAATGGAGAGGTCAGTCCATCCACACACCCTACAACGCACATCCGTCAGCTGAAAGATAGGTCCAAAAGTAGAGACCAGTCCTTCCCCACTCACTAGTACGCACACCCGGCATCTGAGAGAGAGGTGTCAAAGCAGAGGCCAGTTGTTCCCCATACATACTACTACGCGCACCCATCACCTGAGAGAGAGGTCTCGAAGGAGAGGCCAGTCCATCCACACACCCTACTACACACACTCATCATCTGAAAGGAGAGGTCTGTCACTTCCCATACACCTGTCATCTGAGAGAGAGGTTTCAAAAGAGAGGCCAGTCCATCCGCACACCCTACTATAGAAACTTGCCATGTGTGAGAGAGGTCTCAAAGGAGAGGAGAGTACCGCCCTACTCACTACTACACACAACTGTCACTTGAGAAAGGCCTCACAGGAGAGGCCAGTCCATCCACACACCCTAAATCGCACACCCAGCATCTGAAAGAGAGGTCTCAAAGGAGAGACCAGTCCATCCACACACCCTACAACTAACCCCGGGTGGAGCTGGCATAGTGAGACTACGCGGAGGTCCACGGAGTTGGGGAAAATCTCTGTGGAGCTCCGCTCCGCCACCTGCCTCCACCCCCCAATAATAAATATTTCAAATTAATTTAAAAAGAAATAAAAACACACTTACCTGTACTGCAGCGTCGAGCTGCCCTCCTTCCTCGCCGTTTCTCTCCACGTCGGACGTACATCTTGCGAGATGTATGTCCGATGTAGGAGAGACACGGCGAGGAGGAGGAGGGCAGCCCGGGATGCCGCAGTACAGGTAAGTGTGTTTATTTGACTTTAAATTAGTTTGTAAATATTTTTTATTGGGGGTGGAGGCGGGGAGCCTATTTAGCAGGGGGGGGGCTGGCTAACTCCGCTCTGCTGCGGAGTCGGAGTTTAGCCCTATACTCCACATTCCCAGCGGAGCACGGAGTAGGCAAATCTCCGCACACTCCGCTGGCGGAGCGGAGTTCTCTGCCCGCCCTTACCTACAACACACACCCTTCAGCTGAGAAAGAGGTCTCAAAGGAGAGGACAGTTGCTCCCCATACACCCTACTACAAACACCTGTCATGTGAGATAGAGGTCTCAAAGGAGAGGGCAGTTGCTCCCCATACACCCTACTACAAACACCTGTCATGTGAGATAGAGGTCTCAAAGGAGAGGGCAGTACTTCCCCACACCTGTCATCTGGGAGAGAAGTATTGAAAGGAGATGGCAGTTCCTCCTCACACCCTAGTATGCACACCCACTATGCAAAAGAGGATTGACATCGGGATGCTAGTCCTTTCCATGTAGTACTATTTCCCTACAATACTGTTGCGATCTCGCGGGAGTCCTGCGAGAGAAGAACACAAGCTTCAGGGAGTGAAGCTTGCTGCATGAGGCTCATTCAATCACACAAGACACTTGCAAGACCCACATGGAAAATTTCGCACCTGCCATAAGGTATTTTTCAATCCCACGAGAGTCTTTCGAGATTGAATGAAAAGAAGTAGAAACAAACATTTGCAATGCAATAGGTCTCGCATTACTAAAAGTTGGAGCTATTGGCCTTGCAAATAATAATGCAACACTAATAGCTCAAACATTCAGTAATGCGAGACCTATTGCATTGCAAGTGCTTGTTTAATGTGTGCCTAGGTTGTGAATTCTGCATTTGAACCCTGACTTAAGGAGAATGGATGACTACAGTTGCCAAATTGAAACTGGACTGGATTTTGTCCTTGCTTGTAATCCTGGACTAAGGGAAGCTTAAAAGAATGATCTTACTTGTTTCACGTTTTAGGTTTGGCTGTATGTTTCTCTCCAACTTCATGCCAGATATTTCGGAGATGTAAGAAGAAATGACTTGAGTGGGCCAAGTGGCACTGTGACTGCCTGAGCACAGGTCAGGTGTCTGGAGCGGGTTCTAGGTGTTGCACCATGCTGACCTAGCACCTGATGTGTTAATTGGTGGCACTGGAAAAACAAGGCATGTCTTTACCAAAGACATTTTGGATTTTTCTCAGGCCAGAGCTTTCATGTTTTTAACAGTGCACTCTGAGAGTTGTAGTCTTTATTTTATTAGGCCAAGTGGACTAATACACTTATTATGATTGGTAAAAGGAAATCTCAGTACCAGATGCATCGTATTTGTTGTAGAGGAGACAGTCAAGCGTAACAAAAATAACATACACTAATCCACTCATTTTACGTCATTCACATTTGCTGCCAGTCTTTGTGAATGTTTTCTTGCTGACGAATTGAGGCATTGATTGTATCAGCTCCATCTTAACAAAATCGAGCATCATTAGATGCAACAGCCTGTGTTTATTTTGTCTGCACAGCTTTTGATAAAAGCAAGCATATTGTTTTATCAAGAGCCCTGTTTATTTACATTAATCACGTATTCTTCTCAATCATACAGTACAGTGAGATTATGAGGTTACATGGTCTCTACTGCACAAACCAGTTTCACAATTCGTTTTAGTAAATACACGTTGACTGATGTGCAACTGCTGGGGAGGGCCGCTGTGCATAATATTTGTTTATCCAGTGCCGAGCACATTGCGGGTCAGCACTTTTTCTTTGAAATGCGCACTCGTGGGTCCCGCAAATGCTTTGTTGATTTAGGTAATACACACCCGAGGGTGGGCAGCCTCTTTCCCAGACGGCGAATCAACAACTTCTGCGAGCTGCCCCGCCAAGTAATGACCCCCGGGCCGAGGCTTGAAAGCGCCCCCGAACATACACACACGCCTAGATGACGAGCTGGCGGTTCAATTAGCATAAATGGCCCTATTATAATTAAGGCCTCCTGTAAATGTGCCAAAGCTGCTGCCCTAGGGACCCCCTGCAGCAGCCATGACGCTGCTTCCGGTATAAAGAGACAGGGCCCGAGGGCGCCACTGCACACATAGCCCGAGGCCTTGAAGAGAGAGAGGAGAACCAGGATGCGTCTGATGCTGTTTCAGCTTTTGGTGGTGACCTGGCTCGCAGAGGGCAGGCTAGGGAGAGAGCTGCAGGCCAAAAAGAGGCGGCAAGCGTGACTGCTGTCCTACCAGGACCAGGTCCGACTCGGGAGGGAGGGCCAAGGCATAGAGATGTTGGAGGTCGAGCCCAACGCCTTCAAAGACATGCTGCAGCACGGTGGGCCTGGTCCGGCTGCTGAGCCAAACCTAGTCGAGCCCTTACACCCGCAGGAAGCAAGATGGCGGGAGAGAGGAAGAAGGCCAGGTTGAGCCTACCCCCATCGAGCTTCATCTGGGAGGCAGCCTGGGCAGCTGGGGGCTGCCAGACACTGAGAACATTCCATTGGAGGCTCTGAGCAACGCTTTCCCGCCGCCTCCCCCCGAGAGGAGAAACAAGGAGCCCACGGACATGAAGAACGCCAAGAAGTTTTGGAACCTCTTCCTGCTCAGGAGGAACTCGGCCTCGGAGGAGCTGGCTCTGCCCATGAAGAGTGAGGGGACCAACAGGAAAACTGCCGCACGCTGCCCTTCTCTCAGGTAAGAGGTATCTACTGGTGATGGCTGTATAACCTTCTTTTACCACTTCTCTCCCTGGTGTCTTAGGGCACCGGATACGACTTCGAACTGCCCGTTGCAATCTATGAATCAATAGTGGCACCACAGCACAACAATATAACACGATAGTTACAAAAGCAGAACACAGCCACATAACACATAGAAACACTTGCCACACTATAGTGCAGAGTAGCATAACATAGCACGCAATTCCATTCAGCATCAGACTGTAACCCAACATACATGTTGTGTTTGTGGTGTAAACAAAGTTGTACGTTCCATTATGGCGGCTCTAACAAAGTTGCCCGATTCTTACAATAAGTTAATAATCTTATAATGTTGCTCCCAAACTTTTACATGGAATCTAAACTTTTATTTGAAACGGCAGGATCAAAGACATTTAACGTATTCGAGTTCTTCAAATACACACTTTTGCCATACAATGTTCCTATACCCCGCCTCGTTCTGAAAACAACAAAGGTGCAACTTCAAAACACGGCCGGTCAGAGGCATGCGTTCAACTAACAGCCCGGCTACTAGTGACCGAACTGGGGACGACAGCCAACGTCTTGCTTTACATTCGTGCCCTCTGTAGACCGCCCTCTGTTACCAGTGCTGTGAAGCAGCAACAGGGCAGTGTGGGCACTTTAAAACCAGTGGTGCGCGCGCACCACAGAGGAGCGGGGGAGGGAGCGCGGCAGCGGCAGCGAGACGAACGCGCGCTGCTGCGCGTGCTGGCCACCGACGGGAATGGGCGGAGCAAAGGCGGGACATGCGCCCGCCTTTGCCCAATTGCGTGCTGTATTTTTTTTTTTAAAAGCACGCGAAAGCCAATGGCAGCCGCGGAGCAAAACCACACGCACGAGCGTGTGGTTAGCTTTCTAAAGCCCTTTCTAGAGGTCTCGCGCTGCGCGAGGCAGGCGCTGCGCGAGCAGGGCTGCGCACTGCAACGCTAGGCGCGAGACCTAAAAAAGGGCTAAGGTCAACCAACAATTAACATTTTTATTACATAGTTGAAGAAATGCTTATGTGATTGGCTGCAGAGCCTGAGATAGCTCAGATTGTCCTTGGTGCTTTGGAGGAGAAGGAAGTGTCTTTGAGTTGTGCTCAGCAGATGTGACTTAATTTGGAACTGAAAGGGACTGGTGTCTTCAGCTGCATTTAAAAAACAGCTCCAAGTTCAGGTATTTAATAAAATATTTTATGAACTTTGTTGAGAAGTGTCAGTAAGTGCACTACTTTTGGTAAACTTATTCTACACAAGGTTTACTGAGTGAAAAACTATTTGTAGAGGTGTAGATTTATAAATATAGCTTTTGCGAAGTAGACATTAGAATGCAGAGAGATATCAGAAAGTATTGCACATTGTGCTAAACTGTTTGATCTGTATGTAGTTGTAAGTAAAACAGGTAGTATTTCTCAGATAAAAAAATAAAGAATGTTAATACAGGCCCAAATATTTTTATGACCCATACTGTACACATATTTTACCCCTAGGAGATGTTTAAGTGGAGATATTGCTATCAAATATGTGACTGTGGGTGAAAGATGTAGAAACATTTAGAGGATATAGTGATGAATCTCTGTTATCAATTATAGATCAGTATGTTAGTGTTAATTTTCTGGTAATTTTGTCTTTTTGGAAGAGGAAAATGGAAAACAGAGATTGTAAAACAGAAAACTACCATGTCAAAAAATAAATGGAAGAGAAAAAGAAAATGTGTTCAGTTTTGAAGAAACAAGAAACAATAACTGTGTGGAAAATCAGGAAAAAAACAATTAATTGGAGAAGTGATTATGTTCTTATTGCCTAGGGGGTCATTTGTGGTCTTGCACAACCTTGTCCTGTGCAGGTCTACTTGCCTCTAATGAAAACATGATCTGCTTACACAAGCAGTAAAACAAAAGGACCTTATTAAGTGAAGCAGGATTATTGTGTTGTTCAGCAGTACGTACCTAAGCAGGCGCTGTGTATCAAGGTTGAAAATATGTGGAAGCACATGAAGAGCTCTCCAGTTCAACAGCACAAGCTAAATCTGTCTGAGCTATCCTTTGTGAACTCCTTTTAAAAAACTGTTCGCATGAAAAACTTTGCTTAGACTTTTTTGCCACCTGGCTTCATATAAAAAAACTGCCATACCAAAGATTCTTTGAAAGGCTGAGGTGGCTGAGGTGCTGCAAGTACACCAGGGTGCTCATCATAATCTGATGAAGACATTATAAATGATTGAAGTTGATTGTTATGTTTGTTTTAAAGTTGTTGAAATAGTTTATTAATATAGTTGTAGTTTTGTTATGTTGTTAAATTATGTTGTTGTAATAACAAAAGTTTAAAGTTACAACTGATTTTTTTACTTAATAGTTGTCATAGAGTTGAATATTATTAGAGTATTTTAATGCTGACTAAAACTTCCAGTTCTGTCGTCAGGGAGTGTAGAAGTGCTCCTGCATGTATATGTGTCTATACAGTACTATGCACATCTTTTATGCTACAGAGAGTTGGTAATAGAGAAGTCATTTACTTGAATACTCTAGTATGTTGACTTGTCATGCAACAGTGAGATCTCAGTGGAGAAATCAGTTCTTGTCTGCACTGTCATATAGAGACCTCTCATACATTAGAGATAGGTCTTGGCACAGAGGCCACTACATCTTCATACACTACAGCACACTGCTATTAGCTGTCACAGATGTGATAGTGAACAGAGGAGTTCTTGTTCTTTTGCACATGTTACTATATGTGTTTGTGACCCTGGAGAGAAGTTTCAGCTTAGAGGTCTATCTCTGTCTGCACCCTACTACACATGCCTGTCTTCATAGGGAGATGTTTGAGGGAGAGCAGAGTGTGTCCTTACATTCAAAATGCACACCAGTTGTCCAAGAGACAGTTGTCAGCAGAGAGGCTACTCCATTTTATGCCATACTATGGACATTCATCACCATAAAGAAAGGTATGAGCAGAGAGAGCAGTCTCTACCCACAGACTACTTTGCACAGCTGTTATTTTGGGGAGATATCTGACTTGATAGGGCAGTGTCTCTCCATACCCTAGTCTCTATAGTTGTTGTGCAAGATAGACTTCTCAGCATAGAGGACATTTTCCCCCACACCTTTCTTGTACATCTGTCATCTTGGGGAGAACTGTAACCAGAGAGGTAAGCCCATTTTCACACCCTACTTTGCACACCCCACATCCAAGAGATAGGTCTCAGGAGAGGGGCCAGTGTTTTTCTACAATCTACTATGCAAACTTATCATCCAAGAGAGATGTGTCAGCAAAAAAAGGAGTTTGTCCTCACAGCCTACTATGCATACCTGTCAGCATGAAAAGAACTATGAGCAGAGAGGTAAGTTTTTCTCAAAGACTACTGCAGACACTTGTCCCCCGGGAGATGTGTTAGCAGACAGGCCACTCCCTTTACAGACAGTACTGTGTATTCCTGTTGCTCTAGGGAGAGGTGTCAGCAGAAAGGCCACTCATTTCTCACACCGTACTGCACATCCGTGTTGTCCTGGAGATAGGTGTTAGTGGAGAGGACAATGTTTCCCTACACAGTACTGCATATGTGTGTCATTCTTGGGTGAGGTGTCACTAGACAGGCAAATCCATTCCCACAATCTAATATAGATAGTTATTGCCCTGGGAAGAGTTCTCAGTGGAAAGGCCAGTACCTCTAATCTGTGCTGTGCAATACAGAGGTCTTACATGTGAGGTGAGTACCTTCTATACCCTACTATGCATACTGCTGAACCTGGAGAAAGATGTGAGTGGAGAGGCAGTGTTTCTTACACCCTTTTCTACACACTGGTCACTTTGATGCAACCACTTTAGACTCCTCTTATACTCTGGAAAGCTCTGAGTGGAGAGCCTACTTTCTCCCTATACCCTAGTAGCGAGAACTATAAAGTATAAGTACAGTAATAAAAGAGAGTTTAAATTCTATTCCCTACAAAATGTACAATCTTGCAAGACTCTTGCGGTATTGTAAAAAAGTAGGGGATAGAGAAAATCTGTCTGAAGAGAGAGGTCTCAGCAGAGAGGCTTATGTGTTTGCATGCTCCACTACCCACACCCAAGAATACAGGACTGTTATCCACGAAATATGTGCTAAGTGTTTGAGCTTGCGAGACTCTTGCTAGAGTTGGTGTGGGTGAGTGGGTGGAGGCAGGCGTTTGAATGCTCCCGCTCTCACAAGAGTCTTGTGGGTATCAGTATCCCCAAAAAAAGGGAGTTATAACATGAAATAATATTATAATGTAGGAATAGGGCAGATCTGACATGAGCCTTTGTGTTTATAGTGTGTAGTGTTTAATTACACATAGAACTGGATGCATTCGTTGATGTTATTAAGAAATATCCTGTTCCCTTTTGCATTGAAGTGCACTCCATCTCACCAATAGACAGCTGGCATATCAAACCAGATGTTGTTATGATATATAGAGCCCATGCCATGGTCACGAAGAAATGCAGAAACTGTTTCATTGTCATGCTTCCGGGATTTCTCAGTCTTAGGACAAAACTCTTTTGATCATTGCCATTTTTGCCTTTGAATATACAAAGCCAGTGTGAGGAAACAGACATAAATTGTGAAAAGGTCTCCTTCATATGTAATTGAAGCGCAATCCCTGTGATTGTGCCTAGGTCATTGCCACCACAGTGCACCATAATGAGGTCTGGGTGCTCACAACCCAAAATGCTATCAGCCATAGGTAACAATTGATGCCACTTCATACCTCTATGACCAATCCAAGTTATGTCCAAGTTTGGAAATACAAGATTTTTTCCAATACCACAATTAATTGCATATTCTCTAGCCCAGTGGATTAAGCTGTGTCCCAAAATCCAGAGGTAAACTATGGTGTAGTACGGAGATATCAGTCAAAAGAGGAGTGCTCAGCAGAATGAGTAAGCTCCAGGAGCAGGATAGAGTTATATGAGGAGAGAAAGAATGGGAGGGTGGCAAAAGTATGTAATAGGTAGATTTTTGGCAGTTACAGTGTGAGCTTTTCTATTGGGTGATTTTCAAATTTTGTTACGGTCTCGCGAGAGGCACATGGGATCACTGACAGAATATCGACAGTCAGAATATCGAGGTACAAAAATATCGACACAAAAATATCGATGTCAAGCATATCGAAGTTCTATCTACATAATGGTAAGTACAAAAATATCGAGAAAAAAATATCGTTGTCAAAAATATCGATGTTAAAAATATCGTTTTTTTTAATGTTTAAAAAATAATGTAAAATAAAGTAAATAATACATATAATTAAAAGAAATTATTTTAAAATGTTTAAAATTAAAACTAATACATATAATGTAAAAATAAATTAAACATATATATGTATAAAATATAATATATATACTTACTTAATAATATTTATAAAAAAATATTTTAATAACTTATAAATTTTTAAAAAACATAATAAAAATTATAAATACATATATATACACATACACCAATAATATAAATAAAAATATAAAAAATGTATATAACAAATTAAAAAATTAGAATATTTTTAATCTTTTTAAAATACATTATACACTGCATTAACTAAAACAGTAGAGAAAATATTGGATAGCGGAGAGGATACAATTACTATTCCTACTCCAGAGAGTGCAACAGTAGGGAAAGTGTTGGATAGCGTAGGGGTAAAAACTACTATTCCCACTCCAGTGAGTGCAACAGTAGGGAAAGTGTTGGATAGCGTAGGGGTATATATTACTATTCCCACTCCAGTGAGTGCAACAGTAGAGAAAGTGTTGGATAGGGAAAGGGTAAAAATTACTATTCCCACTCCAGTGAGTGCAACAGTAGTGAAAGTGTTGGATAGCGTAGGGGTAAAAATTACTATTCCCACTCCAGAGAGTGCAACAGTAGGGAAAGTGTTGCATAGCATAGGGGTAAAAATTACTATTCCCACTCCAAAGAGTGCAACAGTAGGAAAAGTTTTGGATAGCGAAGGGGTAAAAATTACTATTCCCACTCCAGTGAGTGCAACAGTAGGGAAAGTGTTGGATAGCGTAGGGGTAAAAATTACTATTCCCACTCCAGAGAGTGCAACAGTAGGGAAAGTGTTGGATAGCGACGGGGTAAAAATTACTATTCCCACTCCAGAGAGTGCAACAGTAGGGAAAGTGTTGGATAGCATAGGGGTAAAAATTACTATTCCCACTCCAGAGAGTGCAACAGTAGGGAAAGTGTTGGATAGCATAGGGGTTAAAATTACTATTCCCACTCCAGAGAGTGCAACAGTAGGGCAAGTGTTGGATAGCGAAGGGGTAAAAATTACAATTCCCACTCCAGTGAGTGCAACAGTAGGGAAAGTGTTGGATAGCGTAGGGGTAAAAATTACTATTCCCACTCCAGAGAGTGCAACAGTAGGAAAGTGTTGGATAGCGTAGGGGGTATAAATTACTATTCCCACTCCAGAGAGTGCAACAGTAGGGAAAGTGTTGGATAGCGTAGGGGTTAAAATGACTATTCCCACTCCAGAGTGCAACAGTAGGGAAAGTGTTGGATAGCGTAAGGGTAAAAATTACTATTCCCACTCCAGAGAGTGTAACTGTAGGGAAAGTGTTGGATAGCAGAGGGTTAAAATTAACATACTTAACAATTAAATAATTTTTTTAATTAAATAACCAATTAATAATTAATTAATAATGAATTATTTATAAATAATAAATAAAAATTAATAATTACTTCATTATAATTAAATTACTTCCCACTCTATTCCCATATAAACCCACTACCCGCTCCTAAAGAAAATTACCACAATTAATATAATTATCAATTAATCAATTAATAAAAATTAATTACCAATTAATAAATAATTAACAATAAATTAATTATCAATACCAATAAATAAAAATTAATAATTACTTTATTATAATTAAATTACTTCCCACCCTATTCCCCTATAAACCCACAACCTGCTACAGAACTAAAACGCAAAATGTACTTTAAAAAAAATTAATAACTTCTAAAAATGTAATACATATATTTTTAAAAAAATACAATACTTAACAAAAAATATAGAACACATACATTTAAAATACATACTAAAATACATAACACTAATATAAACATCGATATTATTAACAACGATATTTTTACAAACGATATTACTGACTTCGATATTAACAAAAACGATATTTCTTACCTTCATGTCGATATTCTGGTCACCGATATTCTTGATCTCGATATTCAGTCCCTTCGATATTTCCAACTCGATATTTTTGTATTCCGAAAATAAAAACTCGATATTATGTCTGTGCACCAGGCACATGAGAGGAAAGCAGGCAGCACTGCCCCCTCAGACTGCACGTGGGGTATTGTCTACCTGGCTCTTGCGAGACTCTCACAAGACTTTATAAGAAGGGGAACATACTACAAACAACATAGATAAGGAAACTATTGGTTAGCTCTGAAAAGAGCCATTTCTTTAAACATTTTGTAGCACCTTTAAAAAAATGTGTGTTCTAACTTTTTTTTACTTTTTTGTCTTTTTAAACTTTATAATAGGGTAGAACTAAAACATACAACTTGGGGGGAGGAGAACAATAACATCTCCTTAAAAACAAAAAGGAAACAATTGTGGAAAAAATAACTGCTAAAAAAAAACTTACTGCCTGGGGGCCATTTGTGATCTTGGACAAGCTTGTCCTATGCCGACCTGCTTGTATCCGATGAAAAAATGATCTGCTCATAAGCAGCAAAAAATTATTAAGATAAGCTGTGTTTGTTATCTGCTTCAGTATTCAGTACCTGGGCAGGCACAGTATCCCCAGGTTCAAATGAAGTGACAGCCCCTGAAGATTTGTCCAGCTCTGCAACATGAGCTAACTCTGCCCAAGCAAGCCTTTGTGGATGCAAAGATTTGAGGTGCCTCTACATGCCTGTATTAGTCATACTGTACTGTTTGTTTATACTGCCCTGGCTGAACTCCTTCTTGCAAAGTTTGCAGAGACTTTTTTTCTGCCTGGCCTCATGTCAAAAAATTGCTCTACCAAAGACTCTTTGGCAGGCTGTGGTGGCTGAGCTGGTGCCAAAGCACCAAGCTGCCCATTAGAATCTGAGGAAGACATTATTCTATGCCAAAACAAAAAGGTACACAGAGCACAGCAACATAGTTTACTCACAGCAAACTTCAATAGTGAAGGAAGTGACCCGTTTTAGGGTAGGGCCACCAGGGTCACTAATGACCACCTCTCAGCCTTCCGTACTAATTGAAGAGTTGGTCAGACAGTAGAGAATACAAACCAATAACTGTTTATTCATATACACTCAGAGCGGAGCCCCATCTGCCCAGTCGCTAGGAGTGCTGCAGAGGGAAATGAAATCACCAAGCATAAAGATACATTATGTACGTTTCGCCACTGGGCTAAAACACGCCCACAGTGGAATTTTCCAAGCAGGTGCAGCTAAAACAGTGAAATACAGAAAAAACGGTTTCAGAGCTCATATCTTATACAAAGTATCATGGTCCAAGGTCGTTCCATCTGAAGCCCGCCACCAGACAAGGGGGAGAGGGCCTCTATCCAGTGAGAAAGCTATGTGCTGACATGAACAGGGTGCTCATTACTGAAACAAAACCAAAGAGAAGAAACGAAACTCAAAGAGTAGCGTTTCTCGGAATTAAACTAGATCAGTTTCGAACATCCGAAAATGGCGCGCAAATAGAATATGGCGCAGCGAATGCTAACTTACATGAAGCATGCGTGAGCATAAACGATTTCTGTTCTAACAGACCCTCCTTTTAGCATGAGCTAAAACATTTTCTAACAGCAACAGGCAGAAACAAAAATTACATTGATAAACAATTATGAGCACTCCATATTATCAACATCAGGAAGTGAAACAGTAAGGAGGGAAGAAGTCTCGAAAATTCCCTCATCAATGTTCATCATATCCTCGATATCCTTCTGGACCATTATTGGGGCACTTGTGTCATGAATTGATATTTTCTTTTTGGGTGTGAGGATAGTAGTACAATAGGAACAGCAAAAGGGAAGACACTGAATAGGAACACAGCAGAACACCAATACCGCAATCAAATAAAACACTTTTTCAAGAATCCAGCCCGCACTACCAAAAGAGACCAGCTCCAATTCCCACTTTCCATTCCTTTGATATTTTCGAGAATATCCAAAATATGTTTAGTGATATTCTTTTCCATATTCTTGATCCCGACCACACACTGATCACCAACTACCGCACATACACCACCACTCTTAACCAGAATGAAATCCACTGCATATCTAGTCTGCTCCGAATATATTTGCATACTCTCCAACTGAGTGGTAATGTTGCGTAAAGCTGCCACGGTAGTATTGGATAAAATTTGCAACTTGCACCCAAAATATTCTCTAGGTTTCTCACCCCGAGCCATAGAGGTACCACCCAAAGTGAAAATAGAAGAAAGGATGTATCCAAAAGTGATCCCATTACAATTATTATTGACCTCTATATTGGTCACTCCCTCACAGAACTCTTTCGTTAGAGTCCTTTTAACCCATCGGATGTTAGGCTTAGCGTATTTACAAGGAACATCCAAAGGCAATACCATTCCAAGAGCTACATCATCGGTACCATTGTGGACATTAGAATATGTTCCATTAGACAAAAAGTAAAACCTTGGGTGTGCATAAATCGGTCCCTCATAGTCCACCGCTGCATACCTAGGGGCCGATTCCAATTTCGGCCGGAAGGGAACCGAACGATGGTCGGAGCCCTTCCGACCGAATCGGAACGTGCCGGCCGGATTCCTTTCCGACCGAGCCATTCCGATGGGCTCGGTCGGAAAGGAATCCGACTCGGATTTCCGGATGGCTTACGACGGGCTCGGAGAGCCCGTCCGCCGTCCGGGAATCCTTCAGTACTCCCCCGGCCGCCTCTTCACGACCGAGGGAGTACGATGGCAGTATTTCACTGCCTTTTCATGCCGGTCTTTCCGGCACGAAAAGGCAGTCGGTAACTGTCTTTGGGGGCCCCCAGTAGGGCCCCCATGGGTGCGAGCCCGCCGAATGGCGGCCTGGGGGCACCATAGGTGCCCCTCTGTTGATCCCTGCACCCGGTGGCAGGCACCTTGGGGTGCCGGCCACAGGGTGCAGGGATGAACTGCACCCCTGCTTTTCACAATGCAAGCATGCATTCCGCTCGGAATGCATGCTCCCATTGTGAAGTATACGAGTGCGACCGAACAGGGTTCGGTCGCATCGTACTTGCAGGGCTGTAACCGACGACAGCAGGTCGGTCGGTTACGGCTCCTGGACGATGTCGGACGGACCTGAGTCCGTCCGACATCGGAATCGGCCCCCTAGAGTTCATTTCAAAAGTACTCGGGTCTTTGTCATTCACCAAAGGGATCGTATTTTTGTACAGCACTGTTCCTGAACAATTTATGTACAGTGAAGTGTCAGTACTATTCACAATGGGGCAGCAAGCTGGATAATAACCAGCCTCCTGAGTAACTATCAATTCTTTGTAATGCCAACCCACCAATGTAACATTCTGTTTCTCCATGTGAAAATGATCACAATAAGTGTTGTTATCACAGCCTGGATAACCCATTCCCAGTGGCTTTCTATGATACAGACATGGTCCAGGATAGCCAAAACCAAATACTCCTTTTACTTCAGTGAATTGTGGTGGCCGAGTATAAGTATAATTTACAAGTGACAATGGATACGCAGTCCACAAGCTAGTGACGAATTCAATTGGATAACAAGCAGTCCCTTCTCCGAAGAACCTCTTATGTGTCTCTAAAAATACATTGAGTGGGGCCATTCTTTTATTTCTTTTCTGGGAGATAATCTTACCCTTACTATGTGAAGGTACATTTTGATCATGAACCAAAACCCATGACACTCCAGACAATATCATCAATAAAACCAAAAGAACAACACATATCATTTAGTTTTTTCGTGTCCACATCGTATTATGCTGGGCAGCAAGAACCATTGGCTGCTCTTCATCAGCAACCTGTCTACCAAAAGGATGCACAATGGATTTACAAAGAGGCAAGAGTACAAAGAAAATATACAAGTTTCCAGTGTCCGCCAAAGCCTCACTGGTACAGGCTCCTATTGTCCATCAATAAGCTGGCGCTCTTGAGCACCGGCGGTGGAGCTTGCTCTGTCCTAAGCTCTTTAATCTATCCCACGTCGATAAAGGTGGTATACCTTCAGGGTATACTTCTGATCTCCCTAACTAATTTTCAAACAACGAAGGCAAAGTGAGCACAAAATTCTCCACTAATTTCAATGAATGCCGTTGGTATAACATGACTCAGTACTACCTATCTTGTGCAGTCCATCCCTAATCTTTTTTAGGTCTCGCCTATGCAGCACGCATGCGCTGCATAGGAAAAAAGACCTTTTGCGATCGATTCGGCTTGTTCAGCCAAAAACGTGCACGCGTTCCATTGCCTTCAATGGCAACGCGTGCACGTTTGGCGATTCACTTGCGGGAGCGAGCAGCTGGTGCCATATGGTAGCAATTATCGCTCCTAGCGCCGCTCGCTCCCGCAAGTGAATCGCGCAGGCTCCCTCCTCTCCCCTCCCCTGCTGCCGTGCGAGGGCGCGTGCGCTTGTTACACTACTTTTCAACAAGCATTTGGGAGTAATTCATTTTGTAGCACGCACAGTATAAAATAAAAACCACTTCTTTATACTTCCAAGTTTGCCCCTCCAATTACAGGCAGCTGATATACAGCAACTCGGTTGGCTTTGCTGTTAACAAGTCCTGCTGGTGAAAAGCTGTGAATTACAAAAGCATTATTCAGCCAGCACAGGCTACGTGGATGAAGCCAGCTGTAAGAGAACGACTGAGTTTGTTGGTTTCCCAGGGGCCTTGTGTGTTGTAATTGCAGTGTCATTTGTTTGCATTATTAGACTAAGAGGGAAAGTCATGAGTGATTGTCATCGCTCATTTAAGAAATGTTTAATTTGAATTCATTTTAGCCTCATGATGTGCCCCTTTTTGCGCTGAAAGGAGGCGGTGAAGCTTGGTGGCAGAACTTGGATAAATAAATAAAAGCATATTTGTACCCATCGCATGACTAAAGTAATTAAGTAGGTTTCTGACTTTAAAATAGGTTTCTGACGCTTAATGCCCTCAGCACAAAGAAGACCTAACAGTTAGGCAGTGTAATCTACTGTAATCTCCTGTACAAACTTGCTTTATTACAGGCAGGTTTCGGCACCAGAACTCGCCTGTAATAAGAAAATGATGTAAAAATTCACTAGTGAGAAAGTGCCTTGACTGGCTACATCAATGACTGAAAGCGGCATGATGATGAGCAGGAGGCCTAGTGCTGTGTCAGTGCACGACTGTACTTACAGAGCCCCCAGTGTCTTTTCACATGTGTATGTAGCGAGTGAATATGGGATGGAAACCTGTACCAGCACAGAGGTTGCTGCTTGTGTACTGAGCCCCTGATTTAAGAGTTTAGTGGACGGGTAGTCCATCACAAACATGACGAATATCCGTCAAGTTTGTGATGGAGTACTATTTCACAAAACTCAAAATCAGGCCACAAGTCCTCGGGGCATAAATATGTGGAGCTTGGTGGTGCAAAGGATAATGGCCAAAGAGATTTTGGTTTTGATGGTGTGGGTGGAAGCTTGAGCACCGATTCGGGCACCGGTAGAGGAAGTCCCTTAGAAGTGGCAGACGAGGGCTGAAAGATGAGCATGCCTATAGGGATTTGGGAGAGGGAAGTATGTCACCAGTGGTTTGGAATGGATGAAATATAAGACCACAAATTTGAATGCGAGAGGGAACCTTGCATCAGGATTTTTGGCTGGGGTGATGGAGAAGAGGGTTCCTGATTCTAAGGTGCTTGGGTACATAATTTGATGCCATGGCTTTGTGGTGTGGGGTAAGAGAGAATGACATGTTGAATTTTTGAAGGGAAGGAAACCAAACCACTCCAGATTTAAAGGGGGCAGCATAATGTTACAAGGGGACAACTGGGATTTGTAGAATGTTACCAGGGGACAACTGGGATTTGGCGTGGTAAGGGAACTTAAAACCATAATTTGGGGGGGGGGGGTAGAAATCGAAAAAGGGCTTTGCACCACTGATGTACGGCTGGAGCCACGTAAGGGGGGCACAATATGACACCAGGGATTTTGAGAAATGCAGTTTGATACCAGGTTTGGTTACAGAGAAGCCACTCGAGATTTGAGGTGGGATATGACATCTGTGACAGACATATAGAGAAGTGTGTATCAGTGCTTTAAATGGGAAAAAATAAGTGCAGGTACTCATTAAAATGAGCTAGATGTGTAGTGAGGGGGCGGGGCTAAAGGCAAGACATGATGATACTTAACGACTTCTATATTAGTTGCAGCACATACCAAAACACATGAGAAATGTGTTTATATAAACAAAGCAAGTTAACTCATTACACAAAATGAAAGAGAAATGCTATAATATGTTAACATTTCCTTTTTTTGCAATAGTTGCACCTTCTTAATGCCATACTGTTAATTGCTGTTGTTTGGCACAATACTATATATTTTTCAGCACGTGAGTAGGAAGAAACTGAAAATACCCCCACTTCGAACCAAAGCTCTTATGGCACAAAGCAAATGAAGCAAATCATCATGACCCTCCCCAGAAGATAGGTCTTGTCTCTTCCATAGATCTATCCATTCATTCTTTCATCCTACCATTTACCTACTGATGTCCGCCATTTAACCTTTACATTCTGTCGTCTATTCAGTCTTTCATCCATCATTCAGTTTTCACCATTCCATCTGTCCACCCTTCATATCCAAACCTATCCATCCATCCATCTCCAAACCTATCCATTCATCCCTTCACTCATCCATCTCTTTATCCACCCTTTCGCTCATTCATTAATCCTTTCGCTCATCTATCCATCAACCCTTTCACTCCTTTATTCCATCCACCCTTTCACTCAATGCCTCCTTCCACTCATCCATCATCCACCCCTTCATCCATCCTCCCTCCCTTTCATTCATTCATCCATCCAATCTTTCACTTATCCACCCATCATCCGCCCTTTTATCCAATCATCCACCCCCTTTCACCCAGCCATCCATGCTTTCACTCATCCATCCATCTATACATCCACCCTTGTTCACTCATCTATCCACTCACTCACCCACGCACCAACCCTCCCTACTATGCTATTTATGAATCTTTGTCGCGGAGCAGACATGTACACACAAAGTGCCACCCATTTTCTTTAAAATACCTCCTGAGAGTGTTTTGATTCTCTCTCTCTCTCTTTCTCTCACTTTTTTTCTTACAAAAAACAGGCATACGAATGCAGACAAACGCACAAACATAAGCAGGCACACAAAAGACTTGGGTATGATGAAAGCCATGTTATACTCTTCACCTACCATGGCTTTTTTAATTGCCACCAGGGCCGGACTGGCCGTAGCCTGATTGCCACTGCCACGGGACTGCCATGATTCCTGTTTGCACAAATGCACAGGATCGTGTGACTGTGATTGACAGCACAGGGCCTGAAAGGACCCTGCTCTGTCAAACACAGCGTGATGGTGAGCACCCGGTAATTATTCAAATGAGCCCAGCTGAATAGCTCAGCTGGGGCTCAGATCGGGGATACAGAAGTGGCGCCTTGGCTGCCAGAGACACCTTCCACTCCGGCTCACCAGCACTCACAGCCAATAAGCCTACCTTTTCATGAGTACCGGTACTCTCCTCAGCAGGAGAGAAGTGCCGGTACTCAGAGGGATAAATCTAAGAAGTGCCGTACTCAGTACCGGTGAGTACCGGCCCATTTAAAGCACTGGTGTGTATATAAAAGTAAAAACATTATCCACACTGTATTTAATGAGATTATTGCAAGTCACTTTTGTGTTCGATGAAGAACTCTATGGGGATTTGCAGTTTTTGGTACTTCATTCCATAATTTTTGTCTTCAGTGGCTTTTTAGCAGTGGCTTAAAAACAGCACTTCTCAAAAGTGATTACCATAATCATGGACTACAGTATTTGACATCAGAGGGAAACATTAAATTAAACAATTTACATAAATTCATCTTTGTTCTAGGCAGTGCAGCAGGCTTTCATCTTCATCCAAAAATTCAATTTTAAGTTCTTCCATTTTTTAACATTTTTATGCATAATTTCCCGTGCCACTTTCTCAGTGTAACTTATTGCTAGACTTACATTGTGCAAGATCGGTTCCCCTTAAGAACTCTCCTTCTCATCTTTCCTTGAATGTTATGATCTGCACCACCAGCGATGGGGGTGGATGGGTGAAGTGCACTGTGCTCCCACACACCACAGCCCTCCTTCTCTCACCTGCCCTCTATTCTCTGCTCAGGTACGCAGTGCAGGTACCACTAAGCTTGGTGTTTGTCAAGATGAAGTTCCATAGTATGGCATGATAACTTCGGAGGGGAAGGGATATATACTCTCTAAAACAGCTTCTAGGACCAGTAAATATAGGTGGTGACCCTGTATAAGTATTTTAAGTTATTTTGGAATTATATGTTCCTAAGAGATTTTCAAGATACCTCTTCGAAACATACCTTTCCAAAGGGAGGCCTGGCATATATAATATGCATTGGTCAGTGTGACTTCGGATATATGGAAAAATCGGAGTTTCTTGCATTACTGATAACCGCGGAGAGATTGACGCATCACTGTCTTGCATTTGTTTTTTTGCTCTCCTTAGTAAGTATATTTAACGGTGAACTGATATTTGAACTGTTTATTCTATGATATCCGCCACACCTTTCTGATGCGGTAGATCGGGTCGAAGATTTGCATCCAAGTTGCATGAAATTACCTAGCACTTAGGCTTCTCTGAACTTTTGCGGCTGGGTATAGCGAGACATCCAAAACCGAATGCTTTGAAGTGGGCAAAAAGGCACATGCATTCCGTAGGGTAAATCTCTCAGTGACTTAAAGGGATCCTCCAGTATGGACATGCTTGTCCAGCTTTAACGTTTCCGATCGAGACAATAGAATGGATGAACATTTTGAAAGGCCACTGCTCGAAATTGGTCTCGTATAACCAGAATAGGATTTGTTGCATCAGATGAGGATTACTGGTCATCTGTGTGTTACTTATAAATGTGGCGCTTGGTAGTATGTGATCCTTTGTTGGAGGCAGGCACAAGAGCCTTGTGAAGGAAAATGTTGCCTCCCAAAAATGTATTGGCCATCCAGGAATGACCGGAAGGTCAAATAAACCATGGCTAATGGCTCCTGCCATCGACTACCATCAGCACCCTTTCCCTGTCTCCTAAAAAGGGCCAATAATGATGTCTGCCATTTGGATCCATTGTGTGCCTTGCTTTGAAGAGGAAGTATGGGTGGTTACCTTCGCAGCTGTAGCATCGAGGGCCCCTCACAACCGCGGGCCTTGCCATGTCCTGTCCTGCTTCCTCGCCATTGTGCCAGACAGGAAGTGTTAGCCATTATTGCATCCAGAAGGCGGTTATCTGGGCCAGGAGGAAGCCTTAATCACAGGGAGAGAGCGGTGCACGTAGCATTGCTGTATATGCATTCTCTGCAGCCTGATTGGTTGCTGAGTTGTGGCGCTTTCTGCTCTGTGCTATAGTCTGGCAGTCATTTAGTAAGCGCAGTGTATTTATTACCTTATTGTTGTTGCTTCTAATAAAACCGATAATAATGATGACCAAGTGTCACTCCCTTTATTAGTAATGTTAATAAATGACTCAATACCTCCTTCTTTAATAAAAGGTGCCACTGATAAATACCGCAATGGTGGTTCGGTGCTTTTAATTGAACCATTTATTTTATTGTAACATTAAGAAATATGACCCCCATCCACTTATGTGGACCAACTTCCTATCATTCTGACCACTTCCCTTTACCAAGCATATTAATCTCTATAATATTTTAATAATAGTGTTAACTATATCCATAATATTTCTCTCTATTGTTGGAAGACCCTTCCTTTAACTCATCAAATAACTGTACAAGAAGTGATGCTTTGAATTTTTTTTAATATTCATTTTGTAGAGCGCACATGCAGCCAAGCCAGACCTTAAGAATACTCTGGGCGGGGACTTGTAGGTGGGGATGAACAGTGAAGGGCATGGAGATATTAGCAGGATGAATGACGGCTCAATCGAAAATGAATACCAGATTTTAGGCTGTGATTGGTGGTGAGCGGGGCAGAGTTTACCTACGAAGGAACATTCTTAATGCTAGCAGGTTAGATTCTGAAATTATCTCAGATTTTGCAAACGTGATGCAGGCCCAGTTGTACCCATCCATTCTTTCCCATGTGAGAGGCAATCAATGACAGCACACCAGTTTCCCCCATCCCTAGTATCTTGACATGGATCTGGGGGCCAGCTAATGTTTTGGTTGCTGACCATGACCCTCGCTTCCTGGTGCATGGGTAGCACCACTAGTGTAAGCCATGTCCCATGAGCTAATTGTGAGTTCTGAAATTGTAGAAACAATGAAGAGATTCACAGTATTTAAAAATGATTGTTGTTTTTCTTTCAATATTGTTTCAATACTTTGTGAACTTGAAAAATGTGGCCATTTAACAAAGGACTCGCACCTCTAATCTACAAGACCATCGATTGCCACTCTTCACTGGCTCCCAATTGCGGAAAGAGTCCAGTTTAAAGCTTTGTGTATTGCACATAAGGCAATGTCAGCTAAGGGTCCGCCCATTATTCGGTCTATTATCTCTCCTTATTGCCCCAATAGATCTCTGCGCTCAGGCAATAAGTACCTGGCGTCAGTTCCCATGATAAAAAGGTCTCGGCGTGGTGTCCGTCAGTTCTCCTATAATGTCGCGAAACTGTGGAATCCGCTCCCCACTCACATTCGTTTGGAGGCCAACTACCTGACCTTCTGAAAACTTATAAAAACATTCCTGTTTCCTTGAAATCCGTCTTGAAGTTTCTATGAATGGAACGCCTCAAGCGCTGGGATGCCTTAGGGTAGCCATGCGCTCTAGAAATGCATAGTCATTCATTCATTCTTTTGGTGTTTATAAAGAAGCCTGATGCTCATATAGGACTTCAATGCTCATGGTAGCCTAATCGAAAAGTGCATTCACACACACAGCTCCTTTTCCATTACTGAGATTTTACTTAGCAGGTGGATAAATTGCCTACAGTTCAGTGCTTAATTTGAGCCAGTGGTTGCCAGTGATGCCACTGGCACTCATTTTTGTGGACTGGCACTTATTTTTCTGCCTCATACATTTACGGAGTGGAAGATAGTGAAAATACACAAGGGGAAATACGGAGGAAGACAAAGATAGAACAAGCATTGGCATAGCCAATGGTCTCGCCTTTGGGACCTTATAAGTATTTAGTTATGCAGCACAATATCCTTACTGCAACAACATCAACTGTTGCATGGCTAAACACTTATAAGGTCCCAAAGGCGAGACCTATTGGCTATGCCAATGCTTGTTCTCCTTGGACTCAGTATCCCTCAGCCGAGGGTGCAAATTGCACCTGGTAGCCCCAGGAACCGTGTGATTGACACACAAAGGCTCCTGGATAGCTCGAATCTCTGAGGGAACAGCCTCATTCAAAACATTTTCATTCTCCTTATCGGTCTGGGTCCAAATCAACTGGGCGTCGCTAAAAGGAACAAACCTGGGCACCTGTTCACACTCTGAGTCGCCCACGCCTTCTTTGACCCACTGATTGTATGGTAACAGTTAAGGAATCTTCCTGCAATAGGTGGCATGCACCCAGTTCTGTCGACCAGCAACCTTTACAGCCATCCGTGTCACCAACAGAACCTGTTCAGGACCTTTCCAGTGCGGCTCCAAACTTTTCTTCCGCTGGAAGTTTCTAATCAACACAAAATCCCTGTGCTGGATGTCATGGCCAGGCCCCTCTGGTACAGAGAGCAGAGATTCTCGGATCTGTTGGTGAATAGAACGTAAATCTTCCGTTAACTGGCCAAGATAATCAAGCAACACAGGATATTCAATATCAGAATACTTACGAGGAAGCGGGACGCCCCAGACATTTGCCGGGCACCCAAACACGACCTCGTAAGGAGACAATCCTGTCCTAGAATGAGCTGTTGTTCTTGTCGACAAAAGAGCTAACGGTAAAGCACCTGGCCATTGTAACCCTGTTGTCTCTTGGATTTTCACCAATTTCAGTTTGAGAGTACCATTGTACTTCTCAACAAGGCCAGCTGACTGGGAGTGATTGGCAGCATGAAATTTCTGCTGAACATGCAACCCTTCACAAAACAATTTAATCACCTTCCCATTAAAATGACTTCCGTTGTCACTCCAGATAACTCGGGGCAAGCCGAAACGAGGACAGAACTCTTTAAGGAGTACCTATCCAGTCGTAATGGCCGTATTATCTTTAGTAGGGTAGGCCTCAACCCATTTACTGAACGCACATACAACCACCAAAACATACTTATGATTATTGCATCTCTCTAATTCTATATAGTCCATTTGAAGAACTTCAAAAGGAAAGGTGGGCGGTACAAAATTACCAGGTGGTGTAGGGGTACCCTTCCCTGGATTATGCATCATGCAAACCATATAGTATTTCACCAAATGTGCAGCTGTCTTAGAAATATTATCATTATGCCACACAGGGGCTAATAATTTACAAATGCCTTTTGCACTAATATGAGCTGGACCATGTGCCATAGTAACCACGAGAAGTACATATGCATCGGGCAACATCCATTTCTGTTGCCACGATTTATCAATCCAACATCCCTCTTCATTCAACTGTGCTGTACTCTCCTGCCATTGCACCAATTCCTCTATTGTGGCTTCACTCTGTATCTCCTTTACACTCTCGAGAGTATTCTCAAACATGACAACCTCGGGAACCCACCTAGCTAGACCTGCAACAAACATGCTAACTGGTCTGCAAAAGCATTCCCTCTACCCACATCATCTGTGACTGTTTTATGGGCACTGCACTTAATGATTGCCAATTTCTTGGTGAATGTTAAATAACCCCGGGCGTCGTACTCTGCTCCGCCAGCGGAGTTTGCAGAGTTTTACCAACTCCGCGCTCCGCTGGGAATGCGAAGTTGGGCAAAACTCCAACTCCGTGGCAGAGCAAAGTACAAGGCCAGCCCCATTAAAAAAATTGTAAAAAACACCACCTACCTTGTCTTCTGCCTGCCCTGCTCCTCGCCGCGGTGTCTCCCTTCTTCCGGCGTCCTCCTCCTCGCATCCCTGTAGGTATTACATCATGCGTGAACTGAGCTTATGCAATCACAACGTTGCACAGTGTAGTTGAGACAGCCTGTATCCCATACCAATCGGCCCAGGCTGCAGAGTTGGTTGCCCTCCTTAGGGCTTGTGAGTTGAGTGAGGGACTGACTGCTACTGTCTACTCCGACAGCCAGTACGCCTTTGGGGGGGCCCATAATTTCGGGCGCCTCTGGGTGGAGAGAGGGTTCTTGACCTCGCATGGGTTGCGAATACAACATGGTCCATTGATACATAGACTGTTGTCAGCACTGACACTTCCTGATAAGTTGGCAACAATAAAATGTAGCGCTCACAAAGCAGTAACAGACAATGTTGGAAGGGGAAATGCTTTTGCAGATCAGACAGCTATGGAGACAGCTAGATCGAAGATGAAAAAGATGTTCGTGGCAGGTCCCGCTAGGTGGGTTCCAGACAATGGAATGTTCGAGGACACATTAGAAAATGTCAAGGAAATACAGAGCGAGGCGACAGTAGATGAGCTGGCAGTATGGGAGGAGAGGACAGGGCGTTTGGACGAGGATGGGTGTTGGAGTGATTTGTCTGGGAAACAGAGATGGTTGCTGCCGAACGCCTATGTGCTCCCTGTTGTTACCATGGCCCACGGCCCAGCACACATTAGTGCCAAAGGAATATGTAAGCTACTGGGCCCAGTATGGCGAAACGATAATATCCCTAAGGTAGCCACACACCTAGTGAAACGCTGCATCATTTGTCTGAAACATAATCCAGGTAAAGGTACTCCTACACCTGCAGGTAATTTTGCACCACCTTCCTTCCCTTTCGAGGTTCTTCAGATGGATTTCATCGAAATGGAACGAGTTAATAATTTGAAGTATGTGCTGGTAGTGATTTGTGCATTCAGTAAATGGATTGAGGCTTACCCCACTAAGGAGAATTCGGCTATGGCAACGGCGAAGGCTCTCTTAAAAGAGTTCTTCCCGCGCTATGGATTACCACGTGTGATCTGGAGTGACAACGGAAGTCACTTCAATTCAAAAGTCCTTGAATTGGTGTGTAAAGGCTTGCATATTAGACAGAAGTTTCATGCAGCGAATCACCCCCAGTCAGCAGGCTTGGTTGAGAAGTACAATGGTACTCTCAAATTGAAGTTAGCGAAAATTCAAGAAAGCACAGGATTGTGATGGCCCGATGCTCTGCCTTTGGCTTTGTTATCTACCAGAGCGACAGCGCATTCTAGAACAGGGTTGTCCCCGTATGAGGTGGTCTTTGGGCGCTCCGCCAACGTCTGGGGCGTCCCAAGACCCAAGCGCTTTTCCGAGATAGAGTACCCCCTACTTGTGGACTATCTGTATGAGTTAACTAAAGATCTTCGTTCTGTCCACCAACAGATTCACGCCACGCTGCAACCAGTACCAGAGGGGCCCGGGCATCAGCTACAGCCCGGGGATTTCGGGTTCGTGAAGAATTTTCAGTGAAAGAGCTGCCTGGAGCCTCGTGGAAGGGGCCACTCTTGGTCCTGCTCACCACCCGCACCGCAGTAAAGCTTGAAGGCCGGAAGCACTGGGTACACGGATCGCACGTCAAGAGGATCCCTCTCCCACTTCCGTATGACCAGTGGGTCCTCAACGGCATTGCTGACCAGGAAGGGGAGCGAGTGCCCCATTTTGTTCCCTTCTCTGACGCCCGACTGAGGTGGGCGCAGACAGACGAAGAAAGCGACAAGGCCTTACTTGAGGCGGATCCCCCCAGAGATATGGGCCGCCCCGGATGCTCCCACTTCTGGTGCACGGACACCTGAGTCTCAATGCCCTGCTGAGCCTGGATTTCTTCCCCTTTTTGTTGATCTAGAAGTGCCTGGGGTTTCCAGGTACAACCTGCGGCCCTGACGGAAGGACAATGCGCCAGTAGGGCAGTCCAGGAGTTAGGGAAGGACTTGAGCTTAGGGCGTAGGTGCTATGCCTAAGGTGCCTGCTTTAGATTAGAGTGAGATACACTGGCGCACTGCCCTGGACACTGGACAGGATTAGCTGAGGGTGTCTTCCAAGGAGGGAGGGTGCCCTATCCTGAAAGAAGAGGATTTGTTTTCCAGTAAGGGCTGCGATCGCGCAGCTCCCCCGTGGGAGTGCTTCATAGCACCGTCGTTGATGAACAATAGGAGTCTACCAGTGAGGCTCTGAAGGACACTGGGTGATTTGTACCCCTCTGGTCGGTTGTATTTTTGTGGCTCCAATTCCTAAAGTTTCTTTCTATGTACCCATTTGGCCGTGCAATTATGAAGGAGGAACAGCCTCTGGTGGCCCCACCATTACAGCAGAATGGTCCGGTGTGGTCTAGTTTGTCTATTGGGAGTAGGGTGGTAGTGGTAGTGGTCCTTCTCATTGTAACGATAACACTATTCAGGGTGGTGTGGTATTTAGAAGAACAGCATCCTGTACACACCTTGATAGGGACTACCCCGGCCCCACCTGAGCACTCGTTTATTACACTGGCCCTGCATAAAGAGAGACATAGACAGACCTATGTCGAAAATGCATTCCTGCAGATGCTTCACCAGGTACACGGTGTCAGGTTTAGTACTCCTCAGGATCCGGATGATGCTATAAGGGGTCCACCCCTTGACATCCCCAATCTCTGAATACAAGGTTACAGAGCGTTAGGGCGATCAAGTGAGGGAAAGGTAAGGGTAGGGAACCGCAGGGATGAGAACCTTATACACCCGTGCATGAAACGTCATTTCACTTCTCCATAAAATAACATCCAATTCCTGTTCTGATGGATATCCGGTTCTGTGTGAGTTCACTTTTTCTAAATAAATGAACAAAAAATAGTCTTAGAGAAAAAATGAAGCGCAAATCATTCAGCACTTTAGATCCATTGGAACTCCAGTGAGATAAAATAGATAATTGCTCACAGTGTTCAGAACCGACTTCATGAATCCCCAATGTCGCTCTTCCCTACTAAAAGAATAAACAGCGGTTTCCTCACCGCAATGGCAGAACAAAGGCAAAGGTCATTGTTTGGGCAAAATGCAACTATAAACAGAAAAGACACATTTTTGCGATCTCAACCGCAGCTCCTTAATCACTAATGTGATGCGCATTCACCATCCATTGTGAATGCCGTCTACTTCAAACAACTCCAACCCTAATCCGCGGTATCATAACCGCTGCTTGCTCTTCGTTTTTGACGTGCGTTCACCATCCGGAGTAACGCCGTCAAAACACGGAAAATCCTCCAACTAAGAACAGGACGCCAACACTCACCCGATCCTGTGTGGCGCCCTCGAACCCAGAGTCCTCAGGATATTGCAGGTTCCTAGCTCAGCCGAGCTAGTGCCAGAGCGGCTCCTCGCTTCCGCGTCTCCCGCTCAAAACGATGTACAAACTCCAGAATTACGCACGCTTCCGTGTGCGTACAGCAACGTCTTAAAGACACTGACTCCTCCCATCCGCCGGCCTCATGGGAATTGTAGTCTATTCCCTAGGCAGGCGCGCTACGTCCGTAAATCCTGACAGTAGGCCCTCCTCACAAGCGCCTCCTAGATCCAGGCTTGGTCGGCCACCTGCGGTAAAAGGATCTCACCGCGGCCGGGGCATGTACATTGGAACAGGGTTCCCACGAATCGTCCTCAGAGGAATACCCCTTCCAAGAAATCAGATACCATAGTACCCCTCTTCGATACTTTGAGTCCAGCACCTTCCGTACCTCATACTCCGCTCCGTCTTCACCAACCACCGGAGGGGCTGCCTTTCTCCGAGCCCCTACGGCAGGTTTCAGGAGGCTGCAATGGAACACGGGATGTATGCGAAGACTGCCAGGCAGCCGTAGCCGGTAGGCCACTGGGTTCACTAGTCGCACCACGGTATACGGGCCGATGTATCTTGGATGAAATATACTGCGAAGCTTGAACTTGATGTTCTTTGTGGAGAGCCAAACCCTGTCTCCAACTTGATATCTAGGGCCTTCTGTTCTGTGTCGGTCTTCCCACTCCTTGTACACCCTTTTTGCCACCAAAAGATGTTGCCTTGCTTTCTTCTGGACAGAGTGTAGCAACTTGATGTGTGCCTGCACAGATGGCTGATTTGCAATGTCAACCGGTATATCAATGGGCAGAGTCCTCGCACAATATCCATAGTTAGCCTCGAAGGGAGTGATTCCTATAGAACAATGTACAGTATTATTGTATGACAACTCCGCCATCCATAACAAAGACACCCAAGAGTCCTGCGCTTCCATGGCATAACACCTCAGATATTTCTTAAGTGTCTGATTTAGCCTCTCCGTCTGACCATCCGTTTGGGGATGGAAGCTAGTCGAGACAGCTGAATCTATCTGCAGAGACTTACACCACGTTCTCCAGAAACTTGCAATGAACTGTGGCCCCCTATCAGACACAATCACTTTGGGCAATCCATGCTGTCGGATGACATGATCCATTAACAGTTGTGCGGTCTGGCCCGCCGTTGGTAAATTCTTGCACGGAATGAAATGTCCCAGTTTTGTTAGGCTATCCACTACCACTAGAATGGCCGAACATCCCTGGTCCATAGGCAAACCGGTGATGAAATCGAGACTGATATTCGTCCAAGGCTGCAGAGGAGTGGGCAAAGGCATGAGCATTCCCTTTTTCTTGGTGTTCTCACCTTTTCCTCTTGCACATTCCTCACATTGTTGTACCCATGTGCGAACATCCTTGACCAGTGTAGTCCACCAGAAATGCCTTTGTACCAACTGTATTGTCTTTAGGATTCCTGGGTGTCCTGCCAATGGGGATACATGACACCACTCATATGCCTTTTTCTGTACCACCTTCGACAGGAGATACAACCGATTGTTCCAAAAAGGTAGACCTTGTTTAAGGCTACGCATCGCATTCTCTTTTGCCCATTTCTCCCACCATTCGTTTGTTTTGTTCCCTTTTACCTCATCCAGGAATTTATCCACCTTCAGAACACAGATAACCTTAGCTGGGTCGATGATTGCCTTGGGTTCACTGTTGAAAGGCCCTACTACGGATTCTTGCTGAGATAAAGAATCTGCCTTACGGTTGTCTGTCCCAGGCCTGAAAGTGATAACAAAATCGTATTCCGCAAAGAACAAAGTCCATCTCATTTGTCTCTGAGTGAGAGCTCTGGCCGTTTTCATGTACTGTAGATTACGGTGATCTGAATACACTGTGATCGGATAATGTGCCCCCACAAATAATGTCGCCATTCCTGAAAAGCCTTCTTTATGGACAGTAGTTCCTTCTCGGCAATGGTGTAGTTCTTTTCAGCCGCTGTGAGTTTTTTGGAAAGGTACGCTACTGGATGCAGCTGGCCAGTGTCTTTATCCCTTTGTGACAAAATGGCGCCTACCGCCTCGTCCGAAGCATCTGCTTCCACTATGAAAGGGACCCCCAATTGAGGATGCCTCAACACAGGAGCACTGGTGAATGCCTGTTTTAAGTAATCAAATGCTGTCGAGGCTTCATCATTCCAGACAAAAGGGACCCCCTTACGAAGCAATCTGGTAAGAGGAACCGCTACTTGGGAAAAATGTAAGATAAACCTGCGATAGTAATTCGCAAAACCCAAGAAGCATTGTATGTCCCTCAGGCACTGTGGAGTGGGCCATTCCTGTACTGCCTGCACCTTGCGCTCTGCCATGCTCAATCCTTCGGGACACAGGATAACACCCAGAAACTCAACTTCATGCACTCCAAACTCACACTTGCTCAATTTGCAAAACAAGTGGAATTCACGTAATTTTTTCAAAACCAACACTACATGTCTTTTATGCATCTCGGTGGACCCAGAGTAGATGAGAATATCATCAATATACACTACCACAAAATGGTCCACGTACTCCTTCAAAACGTCGTTCAAAAAATACTGAAATGCCACCGGGGCGTTGCACAGCCCGAACAACATTACAGTATATTCAAACAGACCATAACGCGTGTTGAAAGCCGTTTTCCACTCATCACCCTCTCTGATACGGACCAAATGATATGCCCCTCTTAAATCTAGTCGGGTGTAAATAGTGGCTTCTCGCACTTGATCCAACAAAACAGGGATAAGAGGCAAAGGATACCTATTACGGATGGTGTTTTTATTCAACATTCTATAATCACAGCAGGCTCTCAACTCGCCACTGGCTTTCGCTATGAAGAACAGAGGTGAGGCTGCTGGAGACCGAGAGGGCCTGATGAAACCTATCTCCAAAAAATGATCCAGGTATTCTCTAAGATGTCGTGTTTCGGGCTCAGATAAAGCATACACCCTATAAGCCGGAATGTGTGCCCCCTCAATAAGATCTATACGACAATCATAGGGTCTATGGGGCGGTAGCCGTTCTGCCTTAGTCTTACTAAAAACATCCTCGAACTGTATATACTCGGTGGGTAAAACCACTTCCTTCTCTGCTGCAGTAGCAACACAAAAAGGGTATGTCAGGGCTATAGCTTGAGACGTTAGTCCCTGTACACAGTGAGACACACATTCCTTGGACAAAAACTGTACTGTCTTGTCCTTCCCGTTTATGGTTGGGTTGTGATGACAGAACCACGGCATACCCAGGATCACCTCATATTGAGGTGCATCGATGATGTTTAGAGATATATCTTCCAAATGTTGTCTCTTCCCATCATCAATAGAAAGCGTGAGGATTTCGGTCTTTTCCCTCAAGAGCCCTGATTTTAACGGATTCCCATCCACAGCCAATACCTCCTCTGGGATCTCACGAGGAACACTACCTACTGCCAAGTGCTTCACCAACCCGCTGTCAATAAAATTCCCCGTGGCTCCTGAATCCAACATGGCTAAAACCTGATGTATCTGTTGTTTGTACTCCAGGCCCACGGCCAACACAATGTGCGACTCCGTATCCTTCATCTGTTCTATCGATAACAATGGAATCTTCCATTCCTTATCCCCTGACTGCATACTTTGGGATGGTGAACTCTCCCCAAGCTCTGTGCCTACTACCGACACTGCTGCTTTCTTATACCTGTATGTATAGCCCTGAGTCTTTGGTTTTGAGGGACATTCACGTACGTAATGCCCTTTCCTGCCGCAGTACATACATAACCCCTGTGTGCGACGGCTCTCCCTCTCAGTTCTTGAGAGAGGTGCCCTGATGGCTCCTATCTCCATGGGTTCACTGGTTGATTCGTTGTTAGGATTCTCTTTCCTGGGGTTTTTATCTGGCCTATAGAAGGACCTATCCCCTCGATGCCTTTCGCCTCTCTCTGACATACGCCCATCAAGTCTCAAAGACAAACTAATCAGATCAGCACAGGTCACTGGCTGTGGGTCAATTTGTGCTATCACATCTTTTAGGTCGTCGCGTAAGCCTTGATAGAAAAGAGACATTCTCTTCTCTTCTGGCCATGCGGCTTCAGCCACCGACCTGTTAAAAGACGTAAGGTACGTCACTAGATCATGTCTCCCTTGCCTCAATTCCAACAATTCTCGGTCTGCGCTGAACGTAGTAGTTCTTCTATCGAACACTCTTTCAAACGCCGCCCTAAACGCCTCCCAATCAGACTGTACTGGGTCGTTGTTCCTAACCAGTGGAACAGCCCAATTAGCAGCGTCACCAATCAAATAAGAAATCGCAAATGCCACTCTGGAATGGTTGTTGGGAAACGATGATGGCTTACAAGAAAAATGGAGCATAATTTGTGTCAGAAACACTTGTATCTTCAATGGATCTCCGGCATACCTCTCAGGACTGGCTAGAGGAATCGGGGGGGGGGGTACTGTCACTTGTATCTGGGGATTACTAGTGACAGATACATCAAAAGGGTTCCTGGTTAACTTGTCCACCCTATCCCGTAGTGCCGCTGTTTCCAGCCTAGAGGCCGCTAATTCCTGTTGTACTAAGGCCAAAGCCTGAACCACATCGTCCATAGACGCCATTTATAGTCTCACCCGGACCGGGAGGAGTAACCTATCTTGGGTGCGTAATTCTGCCAGGTTTTGTACTCCTCAGGATCCGGATGATGCTATAAGGGGTCCACCCCTTGACATCCCCAATCTCTGAATACAAGGTTACAGAGCGTTAGGGCGATCAAGTGAGGGAAAGGTAAGGGTAGGGAACCGCAGGGATGAGAACCTTATACACCCGTGCATGAAACGTCATTTCACTTCTCCATAAAATAACATCCAATTCCTGTTCTGATGGATATCCGGTTCTGTGTGAGTTCACTTTTTCTAAATAAATGAACAAAAAATAGTCTTAGAGAAAAATGAAGCGGAAATCATTCAGCACTTTAGATCCATTGGAACTCCAGTGAGATAAAATAGATAATTGCTCACAGTGTTCAGAACCGACTTCATGAATCCCCAATGTCGCTCTTCCCTACTAAAAGAATAAACAGCGGTTTCCTCACCGCAATGGCAGAACAAAGGCAAAGGTCATTGTTTGGGCAAAATGCAACTATAAACAGAAAAGACACATTTTTGCGATCTCAACCGCAGCTCCTTAATCACTAATGTGACGCGCATTCACCGTCCATTGTGAATGCCGTCTAATTCAAACAACTCCAACCCTAATCCGCGGTATCATAACCGCTGCTTGCTCTCTTCGTTTTTGACGTGCGTTCACCATCCGGAGTAACGCCGTCAAAACACGGAAAATCCTCCAAATAAGAACAGGACGCCAACACTCACCCGATCCTGTGTGGGCGCCCTCGAACCCCGAGTCCTCGGGATATTGCAGGTTCCTAGCTCAGCCGAGCTAGTGCCAGAGCAGCTCCTCGCTTCCGCGTCTCCCGCTCAAAACGATGTACAAACTCCAGAATTACGCACGCTTCCGTGTGCGTACAGCAACGTCTTAAAGACGCTGACTCCTCCCATCCGCCGGCCTCATGGGAATTGTAGTCTATTCCCTAGGCAGGCGCGCTACGTCCGTAAATCCTGACACACGGTACCACTAATGCCACCAATTGTTGGGTGTGTGGGTTACTTCCCTCCATTATGCACAAGAACGATCTACTGGTGTCGCTGCCCCTGTCATACTTGGGTAGCTGTGAGGCAAGGTTCCAATTGCTTTCTATGGTGTACATGCACTATCATGCTGACGCAATGAATATGGTACAGTCTGATTACGAAGCAGTGTTGGAGTATATAGTGGTACACCAAGGATATACACCTGGGGCAGATGGAAAGGAGGGTACCCTACATCCAGATGCTTGTATGAATATTTTTGAGGATAATAAGAATGTCACCTGGTTAAAAAATGAAATGCTGGAATTTCAAGGATTTAACGCTACTGAATATTTTAAATGTTTCCAGGAACGAAATATAACTGAAGATAAAGCCATGCCCGTCCCCGTGATCAATACAGCAGCTAGTTTCTGTGTTGAAGGTACAGGGAACATTCCAGTAGGTCAGAGCAGTTGCAACTATACATACCGATTGAACACTACTAGTAGCCCACCTTTGCTCACACCTCCAAATGTATACTTTGTTTGTGGGGAACAGGCTTATACATGGCTTCCCAGGGGATGGTCTGGCCAGTGTTATGTCTCTTTTCTTTTGCCCCCTGTTTATATTGCACCATCTAATTATTACAAGGATCATAGGCTACAGCGTAGGGATCTACATTTGCATCGGGCCAAGAGAGATGGGGATTTTCACTAGGGCTATTCAGAGCTCGCGGAGCTTCACTCCATGGAATTCCGCGGAGTTACCAAAAAACTCAGCGAGATTTTGCGAGTGGTGCTATTTTTTCTACCACATTGGCGTTCTGTCAATGATGATGAATATTTTTAATATGCTATTCCGTTAATTGAAATAGTGACAGAGTCCCGGCAAAGATAGATTCAATAGTTTTGTCATTTTAGTGATTTCAAAAAGCCTTCTTGCCTGTCTGGTTAAAAATTTCAGTTGGCCTTGCTGTCCATATTAAAAGAAAGCTATTTGCGTGCAGAGCTATTCAGCAGACAGCAGTAGCATGTTAGATTTCAGCACGTTTATTGGGTCTGTCAATGCCTCGATAGTGGAGTGTTTGAGAAGGGCAACCTCAATGGGGTTAATGGGGGCGCATAAAAGGTAAGATATAAACAGCACTAATTAATTATGCTGTGCCGCAATATAACGAAATTAGTTACATTAATTGGTTGAAGAAGCAATAAATCAGCTGAAGTCCTTGCAAAAATTGTTTACTGAACATCTTGCAGTTTGTTAGAAAAAGGATACGGAGACTTCGCTCTCAGCTACACTTGCCAGTGAATACGCCATCTAACTATCATCAGATCAGCTAATGTTTCTCAGCATGTCTGTGCGCCTTCTCCGCGCCCTCTTAGTCATTCGTGCCAGCTCCAAGGGGATGCGCGCCGCACAGGTTCAATTTAACAGGCAGCTTGGTCATGTCGTAGGCTTCTGATTAAAACCGTGCATGTTAAGAACTCTTTCACCGCACCAGGAAAATAAAGGAAAACCTTTGAAAGACCAGCTACACATTCTCATTCCTCCGTGCTTTTCAAAAGATTTGTGCTGGGCTGAACAAGCGCCGACGTGGATAGGAGGAGTTCAGACTCTGACTGTGATGCTGTTTTAATAAATCTGTGCTTTCAGGGCCTGTCATGGGTGCCATAATGTGGGTCAATAAGAAACTCTGCCCTAGAGTGAGCCAAACTTACACCTCTCTCCAAAGGAGTCAGCAACATAAATCACTCTTTAGGGACAAGGATTCCCCCTGCAATGCCTGATAAGCTTTTAAAATGTTCTGTGTAACAAGAAACTCTTCGCCAACTTTGCACATCTAAAATTAAAGGGCTTGTTTGTACTCAGTGGATAACTTGGTGAGTGAACGGCTACCTCTCTTTCCTTTCTAGGAGAGCCTTTCCTTAATTTTCTAAATGAAGCTCACGGAGTGTGGAGTAGCAAAACTCCGTGAACTTCGCCGGCAGAGCCGAGTTTTCCACCCACTGCTAATTTTCACCCGGGTGGGATTCCCCGAAGAAGTGGTGTCTGACAAGGACACCAACTTCATGTCTGCGTACATGAAGTCAATGTGGAAGGAGCGTAGGGTGACCTACATGTTCTCCACACCCTACCATCCACAAACCAATGGCTTGTTGACAGATTCAACAAGACCCTAAAGGGCAGTGGTGGCTGGTGGAATTTGAAACTGGTGGGGTGTATGCAGAACAAATCAATGTATGCGAGCGAGCGCAGCGAGCGAGCCCGACGGCAATAAGGGGGGTTCGGGGGGGTTCTACCCCCGTGAAGAAATTTTTTAAAAATTGGCATCTTTTTGGTGCGATTTTCAGCACTATTTCTGTGATAAATGAACTAAAAATTCAGTTCTTCTAGGCATTCATAAAAGAAAACTCATACATTATTTCAGAGAATTTCTGGGTTGCCAAGCAAGTCTGACTTCTGAAGAGGGCTAGGGTACTAAGCAAGACTGCTTTGGCTCTACCCTTTCCAATAGAAAACACTAGTTAGCGATGTGAACAAGTTCAATGGACAAACCTGGGGTCTAGGGAGAGACCCTCTCCTGAGAAAGAAATTTAAAAAGATTGGCAAATGGTGCATTTTAAAGCAAATGAATGCAGCGATAAAGCAAGGCTTATTAAGCAGTGGGAACGTATAGTCTTGAAATATTAAACACATTAAAAACTGCCCGTATCTTCTTGCATTAATTTGTTCAACAGTTACTGTATGTAAATTGTTCTGCATGACAACAACTTTAGCCCATTAAAATGTATGCTTGCCCAGTGTCTTGCACTGCATGCAGCATTAACATTGGAAAAATATGCTCTAACCAGACTTCGGGAAGCACCCACAGCTGCTGGCTGTAACCAGTCATATAGAAATATGTGCAGATGAGCGAGTTGAGGCAGCCTATCACGTGTCCTTTTACAATAATATCCCAATAATGCTTGACCGTGCCTTTTATTTAATTAGACATACCCTTAGCACCAGAAGCGCAGAAGATTTAAAGTTTCTTGGTTCCATTGCTAAAACCTAACCACTAAAATATATGTAGTGGTGGCATTGGTGGTGTTTTCCCACCCAGTGAATTTCCCACCATGGTAGGTGTGCTGTTGGCATGAGTTTGTTTAATTGGCAGGCATTCCCTAAACGAAATTAAACCCTCCCAGTGCTTGCAGATAAGGGCATAAGGATAGAAAGAGATGGGAGGAGCTGGAGGGAGACAGTAGATAGGCTTTTTTCCTGAGTCCTGGGCCCCTAGCGGCCACTGACCAGAATCCCTGGTGGATGCTGTTGTTCGCCATTGTTGTCACATGGTCAAGGATGTCATTGGATAACAAACTAACTCTTGGCCCTTCAAAGGGACCAAGGCAATCTCAGGAGGTGAGAGAGTAAACAGATACTGTCACAACTAATCATAGTAAATAAAGTCATTGTCCGCAGATCTAGGTTTATTAAAGAGATGAGGGGCCTGGTTTGTAGGAGGGTGGTGTGGCATGAACCCCAGAAAATGCACTCGCAACATAGTACGAATTAACATCCAAGCCCACAAAGTGTCCTGTAAAATCACAATGTGAAGTGGGCCATCCTGAGCTAACATCACAGTGCTGTCTGAAATTAAAAACTAAATAGACAAGTGGAGAAAACACCCAGCCGTTGCTAAAAAAAAACAACAACATAAAACACGTCCTCCCATCGGTGTACGATTGTCCATTCTGCCTCTCCTGCCTCTGGGTTCATCGACTCAAAAACTGCACCTTTATAAAATGTCTACTTTACATTTTGGAGAAATTAAATGTTTGCTGTGTGCAAAGAGCAACGTTCAATAATAGACGAGGAGAGGGACGGCTGTTACAACCAACGCGGTGAGATCGCATTCATTTCCTCTCATTGAATTTGCACACAGACTGCCATCTGCGCCTGCCTTACCAACAAGTGGCTGTAAACATGCAGCCGCAGAATGGAGGCTGGAAGCTATTAAAAGCATCGCTGAGCTTATACAGCCGAGCGTCGCTTGGGAGTCTTTCAAGGCTACTCAAAAAGCCAATACACGCTGCAGCGAGACAATAAAAGCTGCTTTCCTGGTGTCTGACTAATCAAGTCTATTAGTTGGTGGCCCAGCGAGCTGATAAACTCGATAATACCTGGCTTTCGTTAAAAATAATGAGTGCCTATTTTGTAAAAGTGTTGTGGCCCAAAGTTTTGACCAGAAGACCGTAGATAACGCTACTGAATCTCGGGATGCCAAGTCCCAAGGCTGCGCAGCTGCCTTCCACCTCACGCCTCTTTAATCTACCACTGTACACTCACTGCCTCTTTATCTCACTCTAACAGCTTTCGGATTTGTCCCTTTGTCGTGTTTTTCTCTTCTTTCTTTCCCTCCCTTGTGCGCCTTTCACTGTTTTGATCTTGGTCAGAGCTTAATGAGGAAAAATAATTTCCGGTCTAACAAAAATGACTGTGGTGTGCCTTACCTGCAACCACTTTCTCAAATGAAGCACTGACAACAGCCTGTACACATTCAGGGTGTGATGATTAAAGCGGGAAGCTTAGGGTATATAGATGAAACAAATGCTACACAGGTCAATAGTATATAATTATGCAGTGTGCTGCAGTAACGGAGACTTGTCCCAGCAGAGCAGAGTGGAGCACAGCCCACCTGGACCTCAGAGCTCAAAGCCGTGCGGAGCAGCTAGAAGGCCGGGCAAAGGATGTGTTGAACCTCATTTATAGCTCGGCTCGCCCTAGGGCTGGGCCTTTGCTACATTTGCTCTTTGCTTTCCATGGTCGCCAGCATCCTCCATTGTGTTCATTCTTCACATTGCAGAGCCACGTTTCTGTTGCTGTCAAGTTCCTACTTCTATTGACGGCGCCGCCTCTGGTCGGGGTTTAGTGTCAAATTCCCCTGCACACAGTTGACTCTCTCCAGCCAGGTGGAACAGATTGCTTCTGAAATGCGAAATGACTTGGCGGCGCTGCTGTCAGGAGCACGGGAGCAGGCTGAGCTCTGCCAGGCCACGGCCCTGACAGATCTCGCGCTGGGGGAGATCAAAGATTACACAGTAGTGACTGTACTGATAATAACAAATGTGTCCTCCTGGTTGTAGGAAACAAATCAAGAAGGGATAGGGGCCGCCTTCGAGGAGGGGTCGTGGCGCACGCTAATCGTCAGCATCCCCCAATCTTTTGTAATACTATGAATTATGGAAGTAATGCTCGTGGACTAAATCCTGGAAGACTTTTCTTAACACATCTGGTTGACTTGTATGTGCTGATTAATCGTTAGCTGATGCTGGCGTGACATAAATAACCAGAGTGTGCAAAGTCCGAAGCTGTTAGTATAAAAGCCATAAAACACAGACCCTGTATATAACCCCACACGGTAAATGTCAGCTTTTGTTTTCCATTCAGATGCCATTACACTAGTCGGTACACTTACTACAGAATCTCCTGGGTACACGTTTTTCATTTCGAGAGGAAAGTTTGACTCATGGAACAGGCATCGAACCTACGAAAACTGCTCTAAAGTACACAGACCTCTTCGGAGCCCGGAGGACAACCCAAACCTTATAAAGAGAGGTAGCGGAGCACCATCTTTGTAAAAATGCACCAGTGGGAGAGGGGACACCCTCGCCATTGCTCCAGTGCAGACGGATGTGAATATCACAACAGAGCACCCATCATACGTGTCCCACGCACATTGCTTTACACGCATTGGCAGGAAGGGTGGCACAAAGTCTCTTTCATAGACACATGGAGAACAGTCACTCATCCACCCACCCTCTCAAGCAGTGTGAAGTATCAATCAATTCACGCATGCCGACATATAATGATGAATTCTGTATTGAACCCTAAAGATTCATCTATTGTGCAATCGAGTTTAGACTAGTGCAAATATTTTCATTATGTTTCTCTCTCACAGACACACACCCGCGCCTACCACTGCGTATTCAACACGCACGTGCTTGTGTACACACTATTCATACACGTGCACAGTTGCGGCTCGCGCGCGGGGGGGTGCCGGGGGGCCGGGGGTGTTTTGAAATAAAAGAAAATCCTACCTGAGCAGGTCCGCCATCCGCGCCGCCTCAGGTCCGACTCCGTTTGCGCCTAAAGCCCCTCTCAGCCAATCCTGGCGCTGCTGGCAGCGCCAGGATTGGCTAGTGCACGTTACCTCTCGCCCGCCTGCCCATTAGGAGACCGAGGTTTGAGCCTTTGCTCAACCCTCGCTCTCCTAATGGGCATGCGCAAGCCAGTGCAAACACAAGTGCGCATGACTGGGCACGGCGCGAAAATTCGCTGCCCTTCCCCACTCATGCGCACTTGTGCTGCTGCGCTGCCTGCTGCCCCTGGTCCCTCTGACAATCATGTCAGTCAACATGACGCAGGACCGCCCACCCCTTCAGACTCTGAAGGGGGTGGGCGGTCCGACGTCATGCTGACTGACATGATTGTCAGTTCTCCTCGGGCGTCTTTGAACTTAAGTAAACTGATTCAGTTTACTTAGGTTCAAAGACGCCCAGGAGCTGTGCGAGGGGGGCTACGCCCCAACGCCCCAATGGACGCACCGCCGCTGCTAAAGGGCACAATTCTAGGCCTGCCTGAGCCCATGAGGTGGAAGTGGGATGCCCTCCTGCAGGCCTGCTCTTTGCCTACAAGGAGATGCCACAGCAGGGGGTTGGATTTAGGTGCTTTGAACTTCTGTGCGTTCAACCTTGTTAGGGGATCTGGTCCAGGAGGGATGGGAGCTAGCTCCCAATAACCCCTTATTTCCACCCTCTATTCCTGGATGTGGTTAGCTATATGCTAGCCCTCAGAAACCAGATCGTCAAGTTCTGAAAGAAAGCTTCTAAGAACTTGGAGGCAAGCCAGGAAGTTATGAAGCAATGGTATGACCAGTCAGCCACCCTGGTGGAATTTCAACCTGGACCGAAGGTGTGGGTGATGGAGCCAGTGGAGCCCAGGGACCTCTAAGATCGTTGGAATTAACCATATGAGCTAGTTGAGAGTAAGGGTCGGCCACTTCCTTGGTGGATCTCAAGACCCCTAGCAATCCCTTAAGGGTGCTCCATACCAACCACCTCAAACCACACCATGAGAGAGCTGATTTCACCATGCTATTGGTGACAGATAATGGGGAGGAGGAGGGGAGTGAACTTCACCCTGACCTCCTATCATCAAAAGAGAAAGATGAGTCAAAGTCAAAGTCAAACAAGCTTTATTCGGTATATAAAATACAACCATAAAAGCATTCTAAAAACCATCATTAAATAATTTCTCGTACTGTACATCCTGCAAATATTCTAAAAAGTTCTTCACTATTAATCATATCAATTGATTACACGGCACACATATATACAATACATAATTAGCAGCGTCAGTACATCATTCTGTACTACAAAGGCCTAGTCGTTCTCATATATTAAGGGTTCCAGATGGGAATACTCTTTTCTTCTTCTCATTGACATTTGCACAAAAACAATTACTGCGTTACAAATTTTTCCATTTTCTAAACTACAGATATAATTAAAAGCAGGCTTATAAAAACACAATTTATTATCTAAAAATAGGGCTAGTAAAACGTGCTTCCTGATGTCTCTATAAAAATTACAGAAAAGTATAAAGTGCAGTGTGGACTATATTGCCTTCCCATCACAAGGGCATTTTGGAGGGTTACGATTCCACTTGCCCATTACAGGGAATGCAATCAGGTGGTGGAGGGTACCCAACCGTAACCTTGTTAGGTAAAACCTATGTTGTACATTTCTTGTCAATACAAGGTACGGTTGGATGCCCAGTAGCAATGGGCCTTCGCAATATGATCTAACAGATTGTTTCGAACTTGCTGCTACTTCTCTAAACAATTCTCTTGATTTTACTAGCCTCGTTTTTAGATCCCTTTCACTATAATTCTGTATTAGCGTAAGTTCTTTAAAATCAACATCCACCTTATATTCAATTAATAGATTATAAATGTACATCAGCCAGGGAATATTTTTACAGTAGTCAAGGGCAAGGCAGTCCATTAATATCTCCTTCGCGAATTTGGTCTCCTCCTTAGTCCAAATCCCATGCCAGAGCATGAGAGCTGCTATACTAATATAATCTCTTATGTGGGAGACTGACAATTCCTTATGGACTATAATCGAAGGGGTTGAATTAGGAACTGCTAAAAGCCTTCTTAGGAACTTGTTTTTCTGTGTTTGTAGAGAAGTGTAATTTGCCATTCCCCATCAATCAATCAATCAATCAGGGGTTGGTAAAGCGCGCTGGGGGGGGGGTGCAGCTCCGGATCAGTCGAAGAGCCAGGTCTTGGCTGCGATGTAGGAGAAGGCTCTTCCGCCTGCTCTGTTTCTGCGGATACGGGGGGTCTCTGCCAGGGCGAGGTCGGCGGAGCGGACGTTCCTTTTGGGTACGTGGAAGGAGACTCTCTCGTTGAGGTATTTGGGTTCGATGTTGTGGAGGGATTTGTAGGCGTGGGTGAGAAGTTTGAAGGTTACTCTCTTCTCGACGGGGAGCCAGTGGAGGTCTCGTAGGTGTTGGGTCATGTGTTTGTGCCGTGGGGTCCCTAGGACGAGTCTGGCTGCGGCGTTCTGGATGGTTTGGAGTTTGTGTAGAAGAGTTCTGTTGATTCCGGCGTAGAGGGCGTTACCGTATGAGTGCGTGGGTGACGGTCTTTCTGCATTCGGGGGGTATCCATTTGAAGGTCTTTCGAAGGATGCGGAGGCAGTTGAAACTGATGGAGGCGACGGCGTTGATCTGGCGGGTCATGGTGAGGGCGGAGTGAAGGATGATGCTGAGGTTCCGTGCGTCGCACCTTTGCATGTACCTGTGAGGCACTTGCTCCTGACCCTATACTTGCTCCTGTATAGGGTCAGGATTTCTCTCACTGGTTTGTTCCCAATTTTATTGGAAAATCTAAAAATGCCCTTGATTATTCGTGTAAATTTCAATTTACATAGGTCAATGTGTGTGCCCCAGCTTCCGTTCCCATTAAAAGAAGTCCTAGGTATGAAAAAGATGATGTTCTTTCAATACGTACACCTTCGACATGATGATTTCTACTCTTTATTATCCCTTTCCCACATATCATTGTGAAGGTTTTACTGAGGTTAAGTATTAAGTGTTTTCCAGCCATGAATTGTGCAAAATCTTCGATTAAACAGTGAAGCCCATTCGCTGTCCTAGATAACAGGACAGCGTCATCCGCATACAGAAGGACTGGCGTAACACAGTTGCCAACTCTTGGGGCATCGGCATTCAGGCTTTGCAGGGATGCATAATCATTATTAATATAAAGAGAAAATAAAAGTGGTGCAAGTACACAGCCTTGCCTAATACCACGGGTAACTCTAAAAAGGGGTGTGCATTCACCGTTAGGGCCATATCGTACTCTTGAGGATAATAAAGCGTAAATTTGTGGCAGATAAATTACAATATCTTTTGGGGCTCCCATCCCTAGTAAGGTCTGCCATAATTTTGCATGGTTGACTAGGTCAAATGCACTTGTAAGATCTGCAAAACAGAGATGTAATAGACCTTCTTTAGCAAGGGTCTAATTCACAATCAATAGTTCGAGGTTGACGCACTGCTCAACTGCCCCAATACCCCTTCTGAATCCATACTGGGACTCTGTTAGGATATTATTTTCACTTGCCCAATCTCAATTCTTTCTAGAAGGATTCTACCCATCAGCTTCGATGTTGAATCAAGTAGGGATATAGAGCGATAGCATTTTGCGTCCCCTCTATCTCCTTTCTTAAAGATTGGGACTATGACGCTTTTCACCCACGTTGCAGGTAATACACCTTCTGTTGTAGCATTGCAGACCATTCATAAAATTGGGGATCAAAACTCTATATTGCACTTAAAGATATCAATGGGCACCCCGTCGGGCCCGGGGCCTTACCATTTGCACTTCTATTTATGGCGGATACAATTTCATCTAAGGTGATAGGAGACAAATCCACACAATCGACAAGTATAAGGTTATTATTATCACTAGCTGGAGGGGCCTCTTTATTGGAGTTAAATATATATTCAAAATGAAGTAACCAATCTTCTGGTGATACAAGGGTCTCAATCTTAGTGGCTGCCTGTTCTTGAAAAAAGGGATGGTCTATTGTCTTCCAAAACAAAGCGGAATCGCGTGTCTCAGCCACCTGGACTAGCTTATCCCATGCAAGTTCCCTAATTTCGATTTTCCTTGTAATTAGCATTTGTTTGTAGTTTTTCCGCAGAGTGCATACCTTTTCCTTATCCCTAGGTGTAGCTTTTAGTGCTTCTTTTAATTCCTGATTTAATTTGGAGTATTGTTGATCAAACCATCTAAGGTAGTGGCAGGCATTTTTCTTACTCTTGAGTTTTAAGTCTCGGGAGATTGCAACCGCTATGTTACAAAATGCCGATATTGTAGGAAGGTGGAATCTGACTATATGGTTGCCCCCACTTTTTTCCTGGTGTTTTGCTGGTTTATGACTTAGTTGGACTGGGATCCTGCTATTCAGGGCCCCAGTCTATCTGCTTTCTCTGTAAAATGGTTTCCATGTGCCTTAGGCACATCTCTAATTGGAATCTGGAGTGCCCTTATAAGTCCCTAGTATATGGTATACTATGTACCCAGGGCATAGGTACCTCAGAGGCCTACCAGGGGCTGCAGCATGTATTATGCCACCCCTGGAAGGCCATCCAAAATGACACCACAGGTCTGCTACTGCAGCCTGGGTAAGGTGGTGCATGCACCCCTTACTGTGATATAGGTTACCTATATCACTACATACCTACACACATATAAACCTATAAGTCACTCCTATGGCAGGCCTTGTCAATCCTGAAGGCAGAGTGCATGGTTCCTATGTGAGAGGGTGCCCCTGCATGAGCAGGGCCCCTCTGCAGCGGTCGGAGACCCTTCTCTGATGCTGTTTGTAGTGCAGCCTGACCATATACTCTTAAGCGCATTATAACCTCGCGTTAAATGCTAACTTTGGGATGGCTGCACAGAAACATGTCGTGTTTGGTGTCAAACATCTTGGAATACTACCCCCCGCCAATTCTGGCGGCGGGGGTAGCATTCCACCCTTCTAGAGGGAGAGACATGTACACACCTGGCTATGCCCGGTAACTGACTTTCCAAAGCCCTGGCATCACAAAATGGATGCTGCTGCCACAGACACAAGTCTGGCCTCCTGCTGCTGACCGAAACTCCGGCAGGGGAGGCCTGGACAATAGGTTTCCTGTCCCAGGGAGGTGTGACCACCTCCCCAGACAGGATAGTGTGTATTGGGGCTGGGCGGGAGCACTTTCGGGTGCTTTGAAGTCCTGCACTGGGGGCACATTTGGTGTCCCTGTGCATACCCCAGTTCAAACCGGATCAGGGGCTTCCAGCCCCTGCTTTGGCGCAAACTGGACAAAGGGAAAGGGGTGTAGCCACCCCTCTGCCCTGACCCACCCATAGGTGGGACCACAGAGTAAGTCCAACCCCTAAACTTAGTATAAGTATGGGACCCCAGTCCTTAGGACTTTAGATTATCCCTGGACGAAACTCTGACACAGAATCCTGGACCTTCGACGCTCTACTTAAAGATTAGAGGACAGAAGAATCTCCCTTGGGGTCAAGGAGTGACTCCCCTGCTTGGCAGGCACCACAGAAGCAATTGTCCGGTCTGCATCGCTGAAGCTCCCGTCGGACGCCGAAGTCTTTGCATCACCAGAGGTGGATTTCCAGACTTCCCCGAGGCTGCCCTGAGTCCCCAGCAAAGCTGAGGCCCGTAGCTGTCGTGGGTAACGTGGAACCGTGACCCCTGGACACTGCACGCATTTGCAAGTGCATCCTCTTCTGGGTCTCCCACGAAGTCGTGCTTTGGGCTCCGAGTAGCCCCAGCCTCCAGCACCAACTGCACCGAAGATCACTGGCCTCCACTCCACGAGTGTCCTGTGAGCCAGCTCCACGTGCACCGTCTCGAGGCTCCTTTGCGGTCGCTAGCCCGTGGGCTAGTAGCCCTTCACGAAGGCCAATCTTTTTCTACTTGGGCTCCTTGGTTGCTCCAGGCTTGCCCTCACTTACCCTTGCTGGGTGAGTTCCTCAGACCTTGCTGGTCTGCACCATCGTCAATCTTCATCTTCATCAAGACTTGCCGTTGCCAAGGCTTTTTGGGTCCAATCCGGTCGCCGACACCTCAGCACTCGACAGACATCGTGTACCAGCCCGAATCCTGCTCCTGGTTGCCGACAACGCCTCCTGGACCTCGTGGCTGAAGAGTCAAGACGACCGTCAACCTACCTGAAGCACTCGACATCGGTGGGCATCTGCTCATCGCCTTCCTGGTCACTGGCTAGTGACCCAGACTCTGTCCCCTCTGCTTTCAGGTTCTTCAGATCTCCGATCCACCCTTGGATCCACCCGGACACTTTTCACTTGGTCGCCAGCAGCACTTTGCAGCAGATCGCCATTCAAATCGACGACGAAACCCGACCCCGAAAGGCACCTATGCACCCGGCTTCCCTGGGTGAGGTAACAAGAGTACTCCGGTGCTCCCGTGGGTAGAGACTCTAGAACGACCTAGTTCTCAAAGGGTTTGCTCCAAGTCCTTCTTTAAGTGTCCCTTTTCTTTAAATTCCAAACCGCGACTTTCTCCATAGAAGTTAACGGCGATTCGCGGCTGTGTTACTACACTGCACGCGTCCCCCGTGGGTCCCCTGTGTCACTACCTTGGGTGGTTCCTTGTGGTCCAAGCACTTCTAGAGGCTCTAGGCCTAGTGTCTAGCTCAGTCGTGGTTCTTATACCACTTTATTGGTATATGGTTTGGTACGCCCTAGGGCCCAAACGTGTATTTGTGCTATTACTGTGTTTAAATAACTTATAACTTATGTATTTCGAACTCTAGCCTCATAAAGAGACTAGAGGGGTGTGTTTAGTAATAAATACATATATTTTGAATATATACCTGGTGTGGTGCTCTTTCATTTGGTCACTCAAGAGATTATAGACTGGTAAAACAAGCTGCTTTACATTCCTTCAAGACTTAGCCTGAAGGCTGCTCTCCATAGCTACCACTAGGATAGCTTTCAATAAAGGTTGTCTTTAACCTATCTCCAATAAGGGGTTGTTTGGACTGGTGCAAGGTGCCCACTATAATTAGTGGACAGCATATACCAGGCCAACTTCTCACATTGGTGTGCAGCGTGTGGGATTCCAGCTTGCTATTGTTTTACCAGATAATCTCAATTGAATTGATCAACTGAAAACCACTAAAGGTACCTAAGGTACATATAAATTAAGCTTAGTATACAGTAAGTTCTACTGAACTTAGAGTTGTGTGTTAAGGGATAGCACACCCTTTCTACAACTCAAGAGAGTTTAGTAGGCCACACTAGAGTAGGTAGTGCATACACCACACCTCACTAGTGATGTCTTCAAAGCCAGGACCCAGAGAGTCCTTGCCAGAAGCCACTGGGCTTCTTCCCTCCAAGTATGATACACTCCCATTCTTGGAATTGAGAGCAATATGCAATGTGAGGAAACTGAAGACAGGCCAAAGTCCCACCACCCAACATCTGAGAGAGATGTTAATGGCTGATGATCTCAACAGGCCCTTAGGGACTGAAGGGGTAGGTGCAGAGGGTGGGGCAGAAGATGAGGATGGGGCCAGGGGTAGCAACACCCCCAACCCCCCCCTCTGGAACTGACCAGGAGGGTGACAATGACCCTGACCTGGAAAACCCAATCCCTCCTGTGGAAGATGAGGAGGAGGATCAGAATGACCTCCACTTTGTCCCCCCAGGAAGGATTGTGAGTGTGCCTAGAAGGTCTAGATCTCCTTCTCAGGAGTCTAACCACTCTAGCACCTCAGTAGGGACCTCTGTCTCCTCTCATAGGAGGGAATCCTCTCATGAGAGGAGAAAGAGACTGATTCAGTATGAGCAAGCCCAGCTTGAACTCAGAAAACAGCAGTTGGCTATAGACAGGGAGTCCCTAGATCTCTACAGAGAGAGAAAAAAGTTGGGACTAGAGTCCCATGGTGGCAGCAATATCCCTAAAGATAGGGAAAGGTCTTATGACCATAGAAACCTAAGCAAGATTGTCCCTCCCTACCAGAGTGGGGATGACATCCACAAATGGATAACTGCACTGGAGAGGGCCTGTAAGGTTCAGAGGGTCCCCCAGAAGCAGTGGGCAGCAATCTTGTGGCTCTCCTTTGCAGACAAAGGTAGAGACAAGCTCCTCACTGTAAGAGAAGAGGATGCTGACAATTACAAAGTCTTGAAGAGTGCTCTGATAGATGGGTTTGGCCTAACCACTGAACAGTATAGGTTGAAGTTCAGAGACACCCAAAAAGCTCAGACTCAAGACTGGGTTGATTTTGTAGATTGTGCTACTAAGGCTCTGGAAGGTTGGATACATGGCAACAAAGTGCATGACTTTTTAGGATTGTACAATTTGATTATGAGGGAGCAGATCCTTAATAATTGTCAAAACCAGCTTTTGCACCAGTATCTGGTGGACTCTGATCTGACCTCTCCCCAAGAATTGGGAAAGAAGGCAGACAAATGGGTCAGAACCAGAGTAAAAACTAAAAATCAGGGTGGTGACCAGAAGAAAGATTCTACTAAGTCCCAAGAGAAAGGTGGGGATAAATCTAAGGATAAGTCCACTACAGGGCCCCAAAATTCCTCTTCTGGGGGTGGGTCCCAAACTCCTTCTTCTCCTGAAAAGAAACCATATTGCCATGTCAGTAAAAAGCCTGGGCACTGGAAGTCTGATCCCAGTTGCCCCAGGATTGGCAATAAAGAAGATGTTCCTCCAACAACTACTACCACCCCTCCTGGTACTACCAGTAGTAATCCTCCAGTTGGGAGTAGTGCACCCAAAAAGTTAGGTGCTTTTGCAAGAGGAACAGAGGTGGGCCCTAGTTTAGACAGGGCCCCCTCAACAGACTCCTCTGACTCTGATGGTGGTATAGGATTTGCCACCTTTACCATGGGTCCCAAAGCATTGGGCAGGTACAGACTGGAGCCAATAATTAATGGTCAGAAAGCTGTGGCATTTAGGGACACAGGGGCTAGTGTCACCATGGTGGCAGGGAAACTAGTCCCCCCTCACCAGCTTTTACCTGAGTTTAAATACCAGGTGACCAACATTGATGGTGTCAGAACAGATCACCCCATGGCCATAGTCAATCTCAGCTGGGAGGGGGTCACAGGCCCAAAAGAGTGGCAGTGTCCCCAACCTTACCTGTAGATTGCCTGATGGGCAATGATCTGGAAATTTCAGCCTGGGCTGAAGTTGAACACCAAACCCATCTGAGGATGTTGGGTGTCCCTGTAAAGGTTAGTGGGGCTGTGATGGCCACAGCCCCAGCCCAAGATTTTGGAGAGATGGAGCCTGGAAGAATGGCCCACTCTCCCCAAAAGAGAGCACAAGGGTTGAAGAAAAGTCTTCTTCCCTCCAGACAGTAGGTAAGGGTCAGCCTCCTCAGGGAACTGACCCTACCCCTAGTGAAGGAACTGCCCCAGAGGTAGTCAGGCCTGGCCTGGCCACACCCCTGATGGCAGAGGACCCTTCCAAGGTGGTACCCAGTCTGGAGCAGGTAACCTGCCCCTCTCTACCCTGCCTCAGTCAGCCCAGGGCTGCAGAGGTCAGGGAGGTCAGTGGACCCCCAGGGCCCCCTGTCCAGAGGAACCCCCCATCAGCAGATTAGGGGCACCCAGTCTAGTAGCCCTAGCCAGGTGAAAATTCCTCTACACACTGAGGGATCCCCCATACCTTTATGTAGGGACCTCCCCAGAAGGACTCTGGTAGGCAAGGGCAAACCTGGGACCAGAAGGTTCCAAACCTGCCATGTCCCTCCAGTAGTCCATCCAAAGGGACCCAACCCCCAGCTGTAGGCAGCCAAAGGTTGACCCTTAGAGCAAAGTGCAACTCAGTCATGGAAAGACAGGCATACATGGTGACCAGTGATCTGAGGAAGCTGAGGCCAACATTCCTAGGGCCTCACTTCCCTACTCAGACACCTCACCAGCCTTGTACTTTACCTAAGCACACCACAGGTAGTGATTCCCCATGGTGGAGACCCTCTCATACCCTTAGGGTGAGGGATTGCTTAGTGGACCATAAGACAGGGGGCAACCATGCTAGTGCAGGTGCTTCCTTATATGGCCACTTAGTCAATAAAGGCTCAACTGGCCAAGGTTAGCCTTATCTCCTTTCGTTTGGGGGGGTTATGTAGGAAGGTGGAATCTGACTATATGGTTGCCCCCACTTTTTTCCTGGTGTTTTGCTGGTTTATGACTTAGTTGGACTGGGATCCTGCTATTCAGGGCCCCAGTCTATCTGCTTTCTCTGTAAAATGGTTTCCATGTGCCTTAGGCACATCTCTAATTGGAATCTGGAGTGCCCTTATAAGTCCCTAGTATATGGTATACTATGTACCCAGGGCATAGGTACCTCAGAGGCCTACCAGGGGCTGCAGCATGTATTATGCCACCCCTGGAAGGCCATCCAAAATGACACCACAGGTCTGCTACTGCAGCCTGGGTAAGGTGGTGCATGCACCCCTTACTGTGATATAGGTTACCTATATCACTACATACCTACACACATATAAACCTATAAGTCACTCCTATGGCAGGCCTTGTCAATCCTGAAGGCAGAGTGCATGGTTCCTATGTGAGAGGGTGCCCCTGCATGAGCAGGGCCCCTCTGCAGCGGTCGGAGACCCTTCTCTGATGCTGTTTGTAGTGCAGCCTGACCATATACTCTTAAGCGCATTATAACCTCGCGTTAAATGCTAACTTTGGGATGGCTGCACAGAAACATGTCGTGTTTGGTGTCAAACATCTTGGAATACTACCCCCCCGCCAATTCTGGCGGCGGGGGTAGCATTCCACCCTTCTAGAGGGAGAGACATGTACACACTGGCTTGCCCGGTAACTTCTTTCCAAAGCCCTGGCATCACAAAATGGATGCTGCTGCCACAGACACAAGTCTGGCCTCCTGCTGCTGACCGAAACTCCGGCAGGGAGGCCTGGACAATAGGTTTCCTGTCCCAGGGAGGTGTGACCACCTCCCCAGACAGGATAGTGTGTATTGGGGCTGGGCGGGAGCACTTTCGGGTGCTTTGAAGTCCTGCACTGGGGGCACATTTGGTGTCCCTGTGCATACCCCAGTTCAAACCGGATCAGGGGCTTCCAGCCCCTGCTTTGGCGCGAACTGGACAAAGGGAAAGGGGTGTAGCCACCCCTCTGCCCTGACCCACCCATAGGTGGGACCACAGAGTAAGTCCAACCCCTAAACTTAGTATAAGTATGGGACCCCAGTCCTTAGGACTTTAGATTATCCCTGGACGAAACTCTGACACAGAATCCTGGACCTTCGACGCTCTACTTAAAGATTAGAGGACAGAAGAATCTCCCTTGGGGTCAAGGAGTGACTCCCCTGCTTGGCAGGCACCAAAGAAGCAATTGTCCGGTCTGCATCGCTGAAGCTCCCGTCGGACGCCGAAGTCTTTGCATCACCAGAGGTGGATTTCCAGACTTCCCGAGGCTGCCCTGAGTCCCCAGCAAAGCTGAGGCCCGTAGCTGTCGTGGGTAACGTGGAACCGTGACCCCTGGACACCGCACGCATTTGCAAGTGCATCCTCTTCTGGGTCTCCCACGAAGTCGTGCTTTGGGCTCCGAGTAGCCCCAGCCTCCAGCACCAACTGCACCGAAGATCACTGGCCTCCACTCCACGAGTGTCCTGTGAGCCAGCTCCACGTGCACCGTCTCGAGGCTCCTTCGCGGTCGCTAGCCCGTTGGCTAGTAGCCCTTCACGAAGGCCAATCTTTTTCTACTTGGGCTCCCTGGTTGCTCCAGGCTTGCCCTCACTTACCCTTGCTGGGTGAGTTCCTCAGACCTTGCTGGTCTGCACCATCGTCAATCTTCATCTTCATCGAGACTTGCCGTTGCCAAGGCTTGTTGGGTCCAATCCGGTCGCCGACACCTCAGCACTCGACAGACATCGTGTACCAGCCCGAATCCTGCTCCTGGTTGCCGACAACGCCTCCTGGACCTCGTGGCTGAAGAGTCAAGACGACCGTCAACCTACCTGAAGCACTCGACATCGGTGGGCATCTGCTCATCGCCTTCCTGGTCACTGGCTAGTGACCCAGACTCTGTCCCCTCTGCTTTCAGGTTCTTCAGATCTCCGATCCACCCTTGGATCCACCCGGACACTTTTCACTTGGTCGCCAGCAGCACTTTGCAGCAGATCGCCATTCAAATCGACGACGAAACCCGACCCCGAAAGGCACCTATGCACCCGGCTTCCCTGGGTGAGGTAACAAGAGTACTCCGGTGCTCCCGTGGGTAGAGACTCTAGAACGACCTAGTTCTCAAAGGGTTTGCTCCAAGTCCTTCTTTAAGTGTCCCTTTTCTTTAAATTCCAAACCGCGACTTTCTCCATAGAAGTTAACGGCGATTCGCGGCTGTGTTACTACACTGCACGCGTCCCCCGTGGGTCCCCTGTGTCACTACCTTGGGTGGTTCCTTGTGGTCCAAGCACTTCTAGAGGCTCTAGGCCTAGTGTCTAGCTCAGTCGTGGTTCTTATACCACTTTATTGGTATATGGTTTGGTACGCCCCTAGGGCCCAAACGTGTATTTGTGCTATTACTGTGTTTAAATAACTTATAACTTATGTACTTCGAACTCTAGCCTCATAAAGAGACTAGAGGGGTGTGTTTAGTAATAAATACATATATTTTGAATATATACCTGGTGTGGTGCTCTTTCATTTGGTCACTCAAGAGATTATAGACTGGTAAAACAAGCTGCTTTACATTCCTTCAAGACTTAGCCTGAAGGCTGCTCTCCATAGCTACCACTAGGATAGCTTTCAATAAAGGTTGTCTTTAACCTATCTCCAATAAGGGGTTGTTTGGACTGGTGCAAGGTGCCCACTATAATTAGTGGACAGCATATACCAGGCCAACTTCTCACAGATATTATGTCTGTATACAGGGAAGATCCATCCAAACAAGTATTTATATTTTCTTGATATATGTTATCCATAAATACTGTAGGATTTACACCTGCCCGTTTTATAGAAATACCGTTTTCCCCTTGGGTTTTGATGTCGGTGGCTAAGCATACCTTTTCCGGTTGTATTAAACTTAGCTTCAGCACAAGGAGTAAAGGGTGGTAATCACTATACGGGCTTGGCTGTATATAAAAGTTTTCAACTAGACCCTTACAATTTCATGATACTAGACGACGATCCTACTCTGTCATATGTTTGAATGGCAGTTTCACCTTTTCTTTTGCTTAGCTCCATAAGTTCCAGGTTGTATTTATACTTTGCGGCATTAATTGCTTCTCCATATGAAATATGAGGGAAAGGAGTGCAAGGGTCGCCCTGTTCATTCCTATGGTCACAATGTACCCCATTTAATATTTTACATTTTTCACTGTTAAAATCACCTGCCCAAATAAGCAGGTAATATTCCCTTATACCTTCTAGGAATGTATCTAATTCTTCCTCCAAGGACATGATTACCTTACTTTTAGTGTTGTCAAAAATGTTATAATAAAAATGAATAATTACTGCACACTGTTTCCCCTTAGTACAAAAATATAAAAACTGATAAAACTGCAATTTAGTACAGGTTTTCTTTAAAATTAATGATGATGTAACTGAAACTAATACCACTAGGCCGCCTTTTGGCTCTCCCTACCTTAGAGGGAATCGCCAAAGTTGAGACCGTTTTGAAACCGTTTATACAGAAGGGTACTGTATGCCATGTTTCTTGGAGAAGAATTAGCGAACAGTTTTGTAACATCTTGAGTCACTCTCTGTCATTTAGCTTATTCCTCACCCCGGCCACATTCCACAACATAATAGTAAAAAAGGAAAACCATGTGATGAAAGTTGATTAAAATTGTTGTTAATGGTGCTAGGGACTGGGGTGGAATGATTGATGCCAGTCGACTGCTCTCCTTCCCTTGGCAGTCAATCCGGCTCACTACAGCCTCCTAAAGGTAAAAACCTATTGGGCATAGCTTGTATCTCATATGGATCTCTGCTGTGGGATTTTTTACTACTATGTGATGGTTGCACGTTTGACGATTTATAAAAGTAACCTAATGGGACGGCAGTAATAGTGTCATCAGCATGATTAAAAGATCTTACATATTTGGCTGAGAGTTCCTCAATCAGGATCCTAACAATCTCTGGACAGCGAAAGTTCACAACAACGCAATCTCCTATACAGCACTTCCTCATGGGCCCAACCCAATTTACTCTTCTTATCATGATTATGGTCCGATAAAGGATGTTGGTGCTACGGTTAGTGTTGGTCGCAGACCAATGTACAGTTTTGTTCTTCATGGTCCCCCAAGACTCTGTACTCTTATCAACCAATTTCGGATTTTTTTAAAAATGATAACATATGGAGTAGCCTGGGGAGGTAGGTGTAAGGAGTCCTGACAAAGGTTTGATCGCCTATGGTTCGTAAGCAATTCAGTCCCATGATTGTTGCCTTCACTACTCTTTACTGCTGGTTCCACATTTTGCCTCAACTGTGTAACAGGTTGTATCTGGATTGTACAGTAGAAGCTTCATTAGTGTAATAGACAATACTTAATTAATACATGTTAAATTTCTAATATAGACTCGAATTGTCTAGGCCTTTGTATTAAGTGAAATCTCTTTTATGTCTTTTCTCTTTTCTCTTTTTTTTTCTACTATAATACTCATGATGATACGCAATGAAATGAAATATTGTTTGTATTTGGTAATACAGGGCAGGTCTGAGCTCTGGGTGGGGTGGAGGGTGGGTTATTTGCGGGGTGTAAATGTAAAAGTCTTTAATAAAGAGTTAAAAAAAAAAAAAAGAAGCTTCATTAGTGTAAGGTGCATTCGTTGGGTGGTTTTTTATCAGTTGTAACTGAAGGACTTTGACCACTGTTGGTGATTTCATCCAGGGCTCTACCAGACATTGCCCTGGAGTTTTTTTTAAGGTAATAAGTCCCTAACCGAGTTCAATAGTTGAGTGACGTCTTTTTGCACTGTCTGAATTTCTGCCATTAGTCTCCTTTCTCTGTATTGTCAATTTTCCCATGGAGCTTTTTAAAAAGGGTTTCGATGCCTTTGGTGTTAGTCCTTGTATAAGCTGTGCCCGACTCCGCTGGCTCCACGGGGGGCTTTTTCCCTTTCTTTTGTTTAGGCTTCGTTTTTTCTACCTGGTTCGGAGGTACCATTTCTGCTCTCTCAGGTTGTTGTTTGCACTTTTTAGCAGGGGGGGAGACCAAGTCGGTGCTATTTGACAGTACAGATATCTCCAATGGTAGGGTCGAGACACAAGGACCCTCTTTTATAACCTCAGTGTTGGATACCTGTTTTCCCCTATTCTTGTTAATAACCGGGTCAGATTCAACTGTCACTATGTCTGCCCTTGTTTCCTTTAAGGCTGCATTTAATGCTGTTTTGGTGGCAGCAAGGCGCTCTTCCGCTTATACAATTTCAATATTGATTAATCCCATAGCACTCTTCAAGTAGTTAGTTATTGGTACATTACTATTTACAGGCTTTCCGCCGCCATTGGAGGCCGACGTAAGTTTTCGCTTTCCCATTTCAGACGTGCACTCCCAAATTTGTAATTTGTAATTTTTAGGAAGTAATTATAACTTTTCTTACCGATTTCCTTTTGTGGGACCAAGAGGGGTGGCCCAGCCCAGCCTTGTCTGGCCGTGGACAGACACAGAAGGGCCCGGGCTTGGCCCAGGCACGCCCGTGCGAGTCCCGCACTGCGGGAGCCCTGAGCTGGCTTTAAACGCTCCGGGCGTGACAGAAACACGTTGGAGCCTCCTTGCGCGAAGTCTGCTGGGGGGATGGAGTCCCCAAAGTAAAGTGTGGCGTGCGGCTGCAGTGAAGGGCTCCAGTGAAAGATGAGTCAGTGGAGGGTGTCAACCTCTCCTCTATCTTGACCCCAGAACAGCAGAGGGACTGTCACCACTTGTTGGGACAGTTTGCCACTCTGTTTTCCCTCACTCCTGGGCTTACACATCTGTGTGCCCATGATATTGATGGTGGAGACAGCCCCCCCTGTCAAAAACAAATGTACAGGCTGTCTGACAAGGTGAGGGCAGCATCAAGAGGAAGTCTCTAAGATGTTGGAACTAATGGTGATTGAGCACTACATTAGTCCCCGGTCCAGCCCTGTGGTGCTGGTACCAAAAGCTGCCCCACTGGGCACTACCCCAGAGCTCGAATTCTGGATAGACTACACAGGGCTCAACTCAGTCACTAAGACTGACGCTCAACTCATCCCCAGAGCTGATGAGGTCATTGATAGATTAGGGGCTGCCAAGTTCCTGAGTACTTTTTATTTAACTACGGTACTGATTGATTGCCCTAACTGGAGGGGCTAAGGAGAGATTGGCCTTTCCTACCCCAGAGGGCCACTTTCAATTTAAGGTGATACCCTTTGGCCTGCAAAATGCTCCTGTCCCCTTCCAGAGTCTGGTGAACCAGGTCTTGGCTTGTATGGAGGCCTTCAGTGCTGCTTACTTAGATGGCATAGCTTTCTTCAATAGGAGCTGTGAGGACTACCTTTTTCACCTGTAGAAAGTGTTTTAGGCCCTGCAGCAGGCAGGTCTGATTATGAAGTTAGTAAGTTCCAGATGGGGCAGGGGTTTGTGGTGTACTTGGGACCCCTTGTTGGCAGGGGTAAGGTGCAACCCCTCTAGGGCAAAACAGAACTATCCTGAACTGGAAGACCCCAAAGACTCAGACTGAAGTGAGTCCTTCATGGGCTTCACTGGTTATTACTGGTTTGTCAAGGGGTATGGCACCATCGTTGCTCCCTTGACTGAGCTGACTTCCAAGAAGCAGCTCAAGAAGGTGATCTGGACAAAGGCTTGACAGACAGCCTTTGACTCCCTCAAACAGGTCATGTGCACAGCTCCTGTGATCAAGGCCCCTGGCTTTTCTAAGGAATTCGTAGTCCAAAAAGATGCATCAGAGCATGGCACAGGGACAGCCTTATCACAGCTTAATGAGAAGGGCCTAGACCAGCCTGTAACTTTAGATTACTTCTGAAGAAGAGAGGTGGAGTGCTATTGAAAGAGAAACCTTTGCTGTGGTCTGAGCACTGAAGAAGCTGAGACCATACTTGCTTGGGACACATTTCTGGGTTCAGACAGACAACAGGCCCCTCTTGTGGCTCATGAGGGGTGAGAATCCAAAATTGTTGAGGTGGTCCATCTCCTTACAGGGAATGGACTTTACGGTGGAACACTGTCCTGGGTTAGACCACTTCAGTGCTGATGATCTATCCACGTTCTTCCACCTTAATGATGAGAACTCCAAGGAGGTTGGGTAGTTCTCCCTACTTTCAGCTGGGGGACCTCTCAGCCTCTCAGCCTTAGTATCATCCTTTCCCAAACTTTTTGTTTGCTTACCTACATTTTTGTTACTGAAATTCATTTTTGTTGGCCGTAGGACTCTGTGCACTTTACCACAGCTAATCAGTGGTAAACTGCTTCTGCTCACTCATGTAACCATGGTTTGATTGGCTTACACCTGATTGGCATATTTAATTTACTCATAAGTCCCTTGTTGAGTGGTATACCATATACCCAGTGTCTGTGAATTAAAATGCTGCCAGTGGGTCTGCAGCATATATTGTGCTACCCACTTAAGTAGCACCTCACAACATGTCCCTGGCCTGCTATTGCAGTCTGAATGAAGTTTTAAACTGCCAATTCGACTTGGCAATATAACCCCATTACCAGCTTTAAACTCCCCTTTTAATGCATATAAGTCACCCTCAAGGTAGGCCCTGGACAGCCCATAGGGCAAGGTGTATTGTAATTAAAAGTATGGACATGTACTTTTAAGTTTTACATGTCCTGGTAGTAAAAAACTTCTAAATTCGTTTTTCACAACTGTGAGGCCTACCTGTCCCATAGGATAGCATTGGGTTGCTTTATATCATTTAATAGATGCTAACTTTTGATTGGGACCAGGCAACAAGATGTGTTTGGTATCTATGAAATTGTAATGAAAAACCCTCTTTAATGGTAAAGTCAGATTTGATTTTTAATTACAATTTTGAAAGTGTGACATTAAAAAGTTGGCATTTTCCTGCCCCTAGCAGCCTAGTGCCTGCAGCCTGTCCTGGGTCAATTGACTGGGTGTAACTGGCAGTTAGACTTTGTGAATTCCTCTCGCGCAGTTACACAATAGAGGTATTAGATGTGCCTGGATGGGCCATCCTCTGTCAGGATGGTAGGGCAGAGCTGAGCACAACCCCACTTACAATTGAACAGGCTGTGCTCTTTCTTCACACAAAGGGCTTGTTGTCACCACTGTATTGTTCCTGCGGACAGCTTGGAGCCAGGACAGGGGAGTCAGGAAATTCCAAGAACTTCAAAGACTCTAGAAACTTCTTCCAAACTTCAAAGAAGACACTGGGTATAAAAATAGGACCCTTAGACCCACTCTTCAGTTCTCTTCTGGAACTGTGGAAAGGATTCTCAGAGGACTGCCTGCTGCTGTGACTTGCTGTGCACTCTGCAAGATTGCTTTGCTGCCTGGAGCCTGCCTTGAACCTTCAGAGGCCAGCCCTGCTTTTTGAGCCCTCCATCACCTGCACCCAGGATTACCAGAGTAACTCCAAGGGCTAGTTTGCTGGCCTCCTGTTCAGAGTCACAGGAACATAACTGGCTCCCACCATCTTGAACCCGCACCTAGACCCAGCCTGAGTGAATCCTGAACCCCCCCAGTGGTGTCCCACTAATCCTGGACCCTAGGATGTGGTGCCAAAGGAGCCCAGATAACCAAAATCCCAAACTTAGGAAACATTTTGGCTAAAAACTGCTCTGAGAGCCAGGAGGAGACCGGGACCAACCTGCTCGTCTATCCACCTAAGATCCATCGCCAGACAGCCTGACTTCACGGCTGCTCCCGCTGCGTTTTTCTCTGCAGCAGCAAATGCTGTTCAGCGGTCCTCTGCCAAAGGGCTATCCCGCCTCGTGGAATTGTTTTCCACTGCAACTTCCTGCCTTGTTCCACTGGAGATTTTCGACTTCCATAAAAACCAGTAAGTCCCAACATAGAAATCTTCACAGCTGCTTCGACTCAAGGCTACCAGACGATGATGCTCCCTACTTCGACACTGCCTGCAGCCTTGCCCAGCTGAACTTTATCTTCACAGAACATTTTTCTCAAAATTCATTCTAAGTCCAAAAATAAAACGCTGAGTGGAACAATCCACTTCTTGTATCCAACCCGCGGATGGGCCAGATATTTGAGACTCAGCAATGCACTGAATCTCTGGCACTCCACTTCTAACCCAATGCTCTCCACTTGAGCCCAGATCAGGCTCTGTAAGTAAAGTTCCATGGGCTGAAGGGAGAGTCTCTAACGGAAAGTGAAGAAGTGTGCAAGTCTGCAATAAGCTGCAAAGATGCATGGCTCATGTCTGCCAGAGCCCAAGAAAAGGCACTCCTTCTGAGCTACTGAGAATGCCAGGGCTACCTTAGGAAATATGGGAAGAAATTGCAGTGGATTTCTTTGGACTCAGTGACACAGGCCAACAGCTCATAGTTGTAAGCCACAAACCTTCAAATTTCCTAGAAGTCATGGTCTTTCCAAATGCCTTGGCTGACTTTGTTAATTCTGAACATAAACACATTTTTCTCCACTTTTGGCATACCATCCATATTGAAACATATAACAGCACTCTATTCAATGGCAGCAACTTCAAATACTTTTACTGATCATCTGTTCACCACAATAAAATCACTCCACTGTGACCTCAACCCATTGGCATCGTGAGGCGAGTTACGCCACTTTAAAAAAATTCCGGAATGGTGTTGTTAATATTGATAAAACCAATGCCAATGTTTATAATGATACACTCACATATATGAGCGAAATGGCATCACTGTTAAGAAACTCGCCCGTCATGAACTCTCCGTCAACCTCAACTCAGAAATACGTGGTCAGGTAGGTTGTGCGACATAGGCCTGAGGTTACTGATTGACACATCACAGGTGGGGTGGCACGTAGTCGGCAGACAAACATGCGAACAGGAAACTCAGGTCCACTCCCCAGATAAGCGCAGCGATACCACAATGGTCCACGGAGATTGACCCTAATAATGCATATATGGCCGGAGGGATGTGTACATTCGCAAAACATCATAAAGTCAGATGCCACACGAAGTTAGGAACACACAGCCAATCAGGATACAGCACACACAGTACACACAGTGATCATGCGCCCCTCATGCAGGACATCTGGACACGTTTATCATTAGCCCACATTGTGTCCACGCAAGGTTAAGGCCCACCGGCATTTGTTATCAGGGGCCATATTTACAACTCCACAGACAATGCCCTCATTCTTTTACCAAACAAGGTTTGTCTGAAGTATTTTTATGATACCTAAAACCTGTATAAAATCTTGCTCAGATTGATTGTACTTTGAGACAGTTTTCAGACTCTCTTCTGTAACTGTGCTCACAACATTTTGGCGAGCCAGCCAAGAGAGATTGGTACCTCGGACTCGACTGCAACCAAAGAAAAGGGACACCGCCCAAACGGATTCACATCTGCACATCATGGAAGGTGAGCAAATGCCGCAATTGATTGGAAGTTCTGCTGAATTTGCAGGGCTGATGTCTGGCCTGAAACCGCCGTCAGAGTGTAAGAGACCACATCTCATGCGTAGTCCCCAGCATTTGGCGATGGCAAACTAGGAACAAGCAACAAAAATGTAACCCGAGTGCCCTGCCACTGATAGAAATCTGGCATGTTACCTATGTTATGTACGTAAACTGAGTAGTCACAAGGCGGCCTCAGAGGCATTCCTGCGAAGGTCACCTTTTTGTGATAGTCAGCATGCTAGGAAAGGTGAATATTGGTTGTCGCTTGGACCACTGAGTGTTATGCAGATAGTACGCTTGTCCCTGGGTGTGATACAGGGTTGAGGCCTCACCGCTTGGACCGCTGGGCATGATACAGATGGTACATATGAGCCTAGGGTGTGATATAGTGCCAGCACCTCAATCTCATTTTTTAGTCTTAAGGGTTTTCTCAGTGCTACCAGTTTCCTAACACTGGTGGTATCTGAAAGAAGTGAGAGATGTTGTTTGCTTGGACCACAGGGTATGCTAAGCCCCTAGGTGTGAAACAGGGTGCAATTTGGACATTTTGGAAAGATTTGGATCTGAGAGATCAGTTGTAGCTTGTGTTTAACCAAGAGGGGCCTGTGGTTCTTTGAGTTATTCCTTTTCTCTGCAAAAAAGTTGTTGTTTTCTTTGTCCCGGAGCTGATATTGACAGACTATCACACTTACTTAGTCCCTTGTACCGCGCAGGGCTTCTCCTGGTCACAGGATAGCATGTGCTAGGAGTGGGCTAAGGTATGTTTGACAAAGTCATAATTTCTTTCTCTGTCAGTTTTTTTCTTTTATAGTCTTGAAATTGATTCTAGGTTTATTTAATGTTGTTGTTGTTTGATGCTGTGGTGCTGGTAAATTAATGCAACTGTATTTTGTCTTGAGTATTGTGTTTTCATCAATGTCTCAATGTGCTATATGAAGGTGTTGCTATGTTTACAATCGTCATTTCATATCACAGTAAAGTCTGCAATTTTTCCACCAAATTTCATGACGTTTTAACAATTGAACTTTCTTCCAGGTTGTGACCCTTCATATACATTGCTATTTGTTAAATGTTTGTACTGATGCATCTGTAAATACCGTTGAGCTCATAGTAAGTAGTTAGACTCAGGAATCCCCCAGCATATATTGGTGAGCTGCAGCGCTATTTTTAATTTATCCTTTGGTGCTATTTTAAAACGCTGTGTGTAATTTGTGTTTTTATCTGAATTTGTCACCCACTCTGCTTTTCCCCGTTCTGCTTACTTGTCGGGTCTCTCTCCCGCTCTGGTCCACCGCGGCAATCAGCCGTTTGTTGTGGAGGGCGGCTACTTTTGATCACTGTCACTTGCCTGGTGACGTATTTCCGGGGGCGGAGGGGGCGGCACTGTTCACGCTGCCGGTATTTAGGCATGAACAGACCGCGGACGCGCAGCATATATTGGTGAGCTGCAGCGCTATTTTTAATTTATCCTTTGGTGCTATTTTAAAACGCTGTGTGTAATTTGTGTTTTTAACTGAATTTGTCACCCACTCTGCTTTTCCCCATTCTGCTTACTTGTCGGGGCTCTCTCCCGCTCTGGTCCACCGCGGCAATCAGCCGTTTGTCGTGGAGGGCGGCTACGTTTGATCACTGTCACTTGCCTGGTGACGTATTTCCGGGGGCGGAGGCGGCGGCACTGTTCACGCTGCCGGGATTTAGGTATGAACAGACCCCGGACGTGCAACGGACGCCGCAGCGGGCGCGCCGCTGGCACGCCAAAGGCAAGCCCGTCTGCGCCGTCCACGCCTGGACGTCGCCAGACGCTGGTTAAGTGCTGCTGGGTTTAGTAATAATATGCTCTCTTATCCTCGTGACAAACTCCTAGCCATCAGGCTAGCAGGGAGCACCTGTGGCCTTCCCCCCTGCAACCTACCTGAGGGTCCGTTCTGTTGTGGGAACTGTGGTTTTAATTCATGGGCGACCATCTCATCCCCCCTCATTCATCTTCCTGGCTCTGGACAGGACATTAAATTGTTCAGTCTTAACTGCCGGTCGTTAGTTAAGCACCACCTGGATGTGTATGATTTGCTACACGATGAATCCCCTGATGTTTTCTTTTTGACGGAGACATGGTTGTCAGTAGATACGGTGGCAGAGCCTGGTTTGGCGCTTCCCGGGCTATAGTATTATTACTCTCAATCGAGAGGCTAGAGGTGGCGGTGTTGCAGTTGTTTTAAAATCCTGCTATACCTGCACCCTTGTCAAAGAAATCGTAGCGGGATGCGAGTGTGGACGTTTTGGGATCTCCTTTAATTCCAATTATACCATGTCTGGTATACTGGTATACCGTCCCCCAGGTCCTTCGAAGGAATGCAGGGCTGCGCTGGTTGACATAGTTGGTTCTCTGGTCGTGAGGTACGCCAACTTCACTGTCATTGGCGACTTAAATCTGCATCTTGATCGACCCCCACGACCTCAGAAGTAGCCAACTTCTCAGCTGATCTAGCGGCCTGCCAGCTCTGCCAACTAGTCCAAGGTCCCACCCACTCTGCTAGCCACTTACTTGATTCAGTTTTTTCCAACCTTTCATGTCTCTCTGTCTCTAACCCCATTCCGTTATGCTGGTCCGACCACTATTTGATCCCCATGATGCTTTCTGGGGATGCGCCCTCTCGAAGGTTGCCTCAGAAACTCCGCCTCCGACGCCCCTGGCATAAACTAAATTTTGATCATCTTAGCACCAGCCTCTCCTCGAGTGTGCCTAGTTGGCCGGAAGATCCAGATGCTGCCAGTGAAGCACTATCTGATTGGCTACTTCGCCCTCTGGATGAATTGATTCCTGTCAAACAATCTAAGTGTCGTAGCACTAAATCCAATCTATGGTACGATGACAATCTTGCCAATATACGTAAAGCTTGTAAGCGTATGGAGCGGGCGTGGAGGCGAGACTTCGATCCTATCTTGAAGGGGATGTTATCAGTCAGCCATTAAGAAATATCATAGGGCTGTTCAGAAAGCACAGGGCAGCATATTTTGCTGATGAGATCAGAAACAGCAATAATCCCTCCAAGAGGATTTTTCCATTCTTAAAAATCTCAAAAGTGCTGGGGCACCGGTTGCGTCCTCTATCAAGTCAGACGAATCAATGCGAGGATCTCGCCACCTTTTTTATAAATAAGGTGGATAATATCTATAAGACCTTCCCTCAGGTGGCTACGGGCTCTGATCTTGGGGGTCCACCCCCCTCTGCCCACATTCTGGCCGCCTTCCCGCCAATCACTGAGGATGCACTGCGTGTACTATGCAGGAAGGTTAAATCTGGCTCCCCTGCTGATCCCATGAAGCCTGACCATCTTATGAGACTGCTACCTGTGCTTCTCACACCTTTGGGCCAGGTTATTAACATGTCCTTGTCTATGGCTACGGTTCCCAGGACATGGAAGCAGGCTAGGTAATGTCTTTATTAAAGAAACCCACCCCCGATCCAGCTAAAACCGGAGAACTTTCGCCCTATCTCCCTGCTGCCATGGGCCTCTAAGATCTCCGAAGCCTATATTAATTCCATCTTGTCAGGCTTCTTGGAGGAGAATAATATACTTGACTCCTCCCAGTGTGGCTTCCGCCCGGGCCTTAGCACGGAGTCTGCCCTCCTAGCGGTGACTGAACATCTGAGGGCAGCACTGGATGAGGGACGCACCTCGGCACTGATCCTATTGGATCTCAGTGCCGCATTTGATACGGTCTCTCACCAGATCTTGCTACGGAGGTTGAAGGAGGCTGGCATCGTGGGCCTCGCACAGGACTGGTTCACCTCCTTCCTTTCGGATAGGTCCTTCCAGGTGTCGGCTCCCCCTTTCACCTCCAGGGTCCATTCCATCAAACAGGCAGTGCCGCAGGGTTCAGCGTTAAGCCCAACGCTTTTTAATTTGTATGTTCAGCCTCTAGCTGAGGTAGCCAAGAGCAGAGGGCTGACTATTGTATCATATGCTGATGATACACAATTGGTAGTCGCCCTCTCCGATGACTGTCTGAATGATGCTGTAAAGTTTCGGAGCGGTCTTGCTGACGTTGCAGGGTGGATGACTGCCAACTGTCTCCAGCTTAATGCCAGCAAGTCTGAGGTCTTGCTGGTAGGGAAAGATCTTGAGCTATGGAGTGAACAGTGGTGGCCCGCCACCTTGCGTTGTGCACCCGCCACCAAACAGGTGGTGAAAAATCTTGGTGTCTGGGTCGACTCGGCTCTTAATTTCCAAACCCAAACTAAGACGGTGGCAGCAACATGCTTTGGTATTCTTCGTGGGCTCAAACCTTTGTTGGGCTTTTTTGACCCTTCCATCCGGCAGATGATCGTCCAGGCATCTGTGCTGTCGAGACTAGATTATGCCAGCTCGCTTTATTTGGGGGCCAACAAGACGGAGATTCTGAGACTGCAGAGAGTCCAAAATGTAGCCGCCAGAACTCTTCTTGGCATGCCTAGATTCTGCTCCACTTCCAGTGCAATTCGTCAGCTACATTGGCTACCGGTGGCGAGACGTGTGGAGTTCAAGTCCCTCTGCTTTGCTTTTAGGATCTTGAATTCCCCTTCCCCTGGCATTCTAGCGGGCCTGCTTTCCTCCTACACTCCCACTCGCCATCTCCGTTCGTTGGGCCAACACTTGGTGGTTGTCCCCTGGGTTAGGAGGGCTCGCGCCGGTGGGCGCTCCTTTCGCTCACTGGCAGCTAAACTTTGGAACGCCCTCCCTGTACATATCCGGAGTATGTATAATTATCTGGCGTTTCGTAAAGCACTGAAGACACATCTTTTCCCTTCACTTTAGGCCCTTTTTTTTCAGTTTACTCCCTTTCTGCCTGCCTCTGTGGCTCGTAACAGCCTATTGGTTTCTTTTCTTTAGTTATGATAGGCTTCCCTTGTTGTCAGCTGCCTTTGTTGCTATCAGCACTGGGACGCCCCTTTGCTGGGGCAGCTGCGCGCTTTACAAGACATCCTAACATAACATAACATATAATATTTCCCCACAACCAGAGTAGAACTTAAAATTACCTAAAAACCAGAAAAATTAGCGTTCATCTGTCCCTTAAAAGTAGTATCCAGCTTGTCATGGAATCGCCACTAAAACACATGCAAAACAGGTTCCCCACACAGGCTAAAACACTTAACAAGTATTGCCTGTGCACACTAAGGTGCACGCGTTTCCCTGGCCAAATGAGGGAACCTTCGAAACATAATCGAACAGATGACACACATATGGACCAAATATTCGGGACAGAAGAGAGGCACTATTAGAGCTGTGGGTCATCTTTGAGAAGGCCCAGACCGATAATCCTATCCCAAATACAGTAAGCAAAGCATCTGCATCTCCCCTGCCATATGCAGGTATGGAGGTGCTCTTCCAGATGCTAACTATCCCTGCCTTAGGTTACACCAACCTGCCAGTTGAGTGTGCCGAAGAGCTCCCTACCAAACAACTTATTGTCAAGTCCAGGTAGGAGAATCTTACAGGCCAGCAGGCCCGGGCAATCCCAGCATCACCCCAGTGCAGTGCTAGAGCTCTCTGAAGTTCGACCCCCTCCGTCCATCGCGTTCAGCCCTTTGAACCCCAGCAGCGTGGAGAACATGCACTCCCACTGGGTCAGGTGAACACACCTAAGTGATAGGGAGGTTAATAGTGGTTCTGGACAGTATTACAACTAGTGGGGGTGAGGGAAAGGGTCCTAGTCCACAGGGGTCCAATGATGAGGGTGGAGCCACAGGGTTTGCTCAGGTAGCCGAAGTAATGACAGCAAGTGAGATTGAGGACATGTTCTGGCCGAAAAGAACAGCCACATAGCTCAGAGCGAAGGAAGTAATCTAGGTGGGATGTAGAAGAAAGGCGCGAACTAAGGAAGGGGAGAGAGAGAGGGAGCACCATAGAATCGCAGCAAGAACACAGAGCAGCATGCCCTCCACCTGAGGAGAGCAGGGTATAGATACAGGGCACTGATCGGGGAAGAGTCTGAGCAGATTTAGAAGAGAGGCTTTTGGCTGAGACCCGAGCCTCACCAGATCGTCAGCGCAGGAGAAGGGCTGACCAGGAGTTACAAGGCCAAAGTAGCCTGGTGCAAACTCAACTAAGACGTAGGAGAAGTAGGATGGTACCTTTGCTTGTGCACGAGGAGAGCAGCGACAAAGACATCCGCTGCTCCTCCCTAACATGCTGGATAAATAGACTGACCCCCAAGGGAGATAGTGGCCCACGAGGAAGATCTTCACACAGCCATTTTGCCACCTGCTAGCCCGCTGGACTGAGCAAAAAGGACCAGTACGACAGACCCTGGCCGGAGGTGTGATCCTTCGAACCAAAGGACGTGGCTGTTGCAGAAGACTGCATCGAGCACGGAGGGGGAGATCCCAAGTGGAACTTCATAATTACATGCAGGATTGCCTAAGAAGATGGGAGCACTACGTTAGGGAGAGACCAGTGGAGCTACCCAAAGACAAAGGGGCACATGAGAGACCATCTATGTGCCCTGGGCTCAAATGGATAAAGAAGGGCTAAGGACCAAATTATCGCCCTAGCTGGATGTAGCGGGGAAATGGATCTCATATTTTGAGAAGAACACCAAGGGAGTAAATCTAGCGGTAGGCGATGTTAAAAGTCTGCTAAGTAGCCTCATCAGAGAGCAGACTAACATGGTGTTTGCCTGAGCTCACATCCCAGCAGGCACGTTGACAAACACAGAGCATGATGGGGCTGCATTTAATTCATGCAGGCACCAAATATGGACAGCCCTGAGGGAAATGTTCCCAGACTGCCCTGATGTAGGAAGTGTTAATGGCAGAAGCTATGAAACCTGGGGAGACCATAACAGAGTTTCTGGATAGAATGAGGGAACAATGGTGACAAGAGACCGGACAGCCATGGGCTGACAAGGGCCTGCAAGTCGCATTCTTTTATAATGGCCTCAAGAAGGGGCTGTCTACCGAGATACAGAGCGGTTTGGACAGCGTAGTGGGGTTAGACACCAAACCCTGGTGGGATATACAAGCTCACATATTAAAACTATTACAAAAAGAAACACGAAAAGGACAGGCAGAAACAGGAGCAAACCCAGAGAGACACGTCTAAGTTGGTCCAACACAAGTTGAAAAAGACCGCCCTCGAGGGGGCCGTTGGATGAGAGCATGCAGACGGCACCAGTCTTGAAGGGGGCTCCACTACCAAACACCAGAGGGTTTTAACATAACTATAACGGCAGAAGTCAGGGAAGCTGGCAGCAGCCAGACCTTAGAGAATGTTACTATTGCCACAGAATGGGCCGCATGGCTGACTGATGCCGGCTAAAAGCACACCACAAACAGAGGTCAATAAGCCTGGGCCAGTCCTCGCACATACCCCCATCCACAAAACCATGCCCAGGGGAACCCGAATACACCCTACACACAGCCCCAGGGAATTCAGTCAGCTAATGCACCATCACAACAGGGGTCAGGTTGTTGGACAAACATGTGGCAACGCAACAACTGACAGGAAAATCAGCCCAACAGGGACCGGGGCCACAACCATGGCAGGGAGCGGTAACTGTCTGGGGAGGCAACGCTTTCGCACAAACACAGAACCCAAATGTGCAGTAAGTCAAAACCCCCAATGCAAAGCATCCATTTCTTTCAGCACCTAACAATTCACTGTACCAAAACTCAAAGAAGGACCAATGAGACAACATTATGGATTCAAGCTTTTATTAGCATTCGAGAATTCAGGTCTGCTGGATGTGTTTTGTCAATCAGGTATCCTCACTAGAGTCTGCCATTCAGGGTGCCTGAGGGAGCCTAGGCCCTACTCTGTTGCTGATCCCCCAGGGTGGGGCTGGCTGACCACTCCCCAGGGGGAGGGCAGGCTGACAAGGGGGCAGAGCGGCTTCCCGTCCAGTCCTTAAAAGCAGGCACCCAGGTCGCCGCACCCACTAGTCAACTGGGACGGGTTCTGATCACCAAATCGAAAGGACCCCATTGTCGGGCATCCAGTCTGGGACCAAAATTCCTTCATGTAGTGAGGTTCCCACAGCGCCCCCAAAAAGCTGCAGCCTCCAGCCAATGGAGTCCCCCTTTAAGTTCCAAAATGAAGCTGTCCTCCAGTGTTGGGAGCCAGGTTTCCTGTATGCTCGGGATAGCAAAGACCCCATAACCTCCACCACACAAGACCTGACAAGTTGCGGAGTGCTGCACGGTGCCAAGTCAGTCGGGTGGGGAGGTCCACCCGGATAACCAACTGTCCCCAGTCCAACACCATCATTAGATGAATTTCAAAAAATTATTCAGCAATGTTTCTCTCCCTTCTCCCTCAAAGTATTCCAAGTGTACAAAGCCCATTCACCAGGCCATACCCCTCCAGAATAACCAGACATGGTCCGAGGGAGAGGGGGTGCTGGGGAAAAGGTAACCTGAAAGTTCATCACAGGTTCTGTGCAAGGTCCATGCTCAAGAACATCCTCACCCTCGTATCAGGCTTAGCAATCAGTCGAATGCACCAGGCCTTACACACACCATCTGAAGGAATCAGTAAGCCCAGTCACAGACACCACAATATCAGAAGCACAAGGAGGCCTCGGGACAGCATCCCGACTACCCCCATTGTTTTCCCTGATAAAATAGAGTAACAGATCACATGAGACATAGGGAAAGCACCCAAAATACTGATAAAAGGAAGCCCAAAGCTAGCTAAAAAAAACTTCTAGAAAAAGAATGTAGTCAAGACACCTGGCGCCACTAGGGAGGGTCACATTGCACACTGCATGCCAGGACTAGAGGGGTATGCACCTGACCTCGTTGCACGTTGTGATCGCCAACGACATTCAATTGGGACATGCCCCCTCTTTAGACACTGCCCCATGCACGCGTGGGTCAAAAGACACCATCTGCACCAATAGCACACCCCACGTATACATCAGAGAAAGGGGCTGGTGACGCCCATGGAACCCCAGCTAAAATGAATGCCATCCCATGTTCACGAGATTACCCGGTAAAATAGTTGAACCAACCTAACTGCCAGCTAGGTACAGAGAGGGGGAGGCCAAACTTCCCATAAAAATTAATGCGTCCCATGAACAATAGCGTACTTTCAAAAATATATACACCGACTGGGGCCCCCTTCCGGTGCCTCACTAAAAATTGCATTAATAGAGTGTGCAGAGCACAACTGTGAAAAAGAAGGTACAGGTCTACAGGAACCCCGAAGGAAAATGACGGCATATGCAATAATGCACTGTTTTTTTTAACTAACCAAACGAACATAGCTCTTATTCAACGGGTTGGCAATCGAACATTCAAGTGCACCACCTTTTCAGTGGCCACATCAGCACTCCGACAGGATCTACAGTGCGAAAACTAAGAACTACAAACTTTACACTGAACTTTTTGCATCAAACTTTGTTGACTAAAGACACTCCCAATTACTAGGGGATTACAGATGTCTCCCCTGGATCCAGTCCCAAGACCTACAATGTTCAATAAGTTACATATTGTTGCACTTATGTACCCTTTGTTTACTATGGGTGTTTCTGCATCCATTCATCACCAAAGCACTGCCCATTCTGTTGGAGTCTACCCCGAAGCTATCACCACGCTGGCCCTCTCCCACATCACTAATAATTACACCGTAACCGAGCACTAGCATTCCACACGCAATACACAGCGCCCTCTTACACAACATGTGGTATCAGCACATGACCGCCGTGGGCTCCAAGACAATAGCCAGGTCATGTTATGTCTGTTCGCTGATACCGCATGCAGTAGGCGCAGACAGGCTTTACTTGTCCCAAGAGGTAGCCCCCAAAAAAAGCAAAAAGACTTCTCCACCTATACCTATGTCGGATTAGGGCCAAGATACAATCCAACAGAGTAGAACCCTCTAGAGTAGTAGTGAATCTGACCCGATACGAGGCCAATCCAAACAGCATTATACCTTTTCACTAAGCCTAGCGACATTCAGACTGAGCTCGATAGGATGCGCAGGAGGGGCACCATAGGGAAGGATACTGTTTGGGCCCCAAGACATTACAGAAAAGAGATTCTTGTAGGTAGCAACACTACCACACTAATGCACGAATATGTCTGCACCCGCTTCCATCTGTAGTCCCAGGGTGGCCATTAGCATTTCTGGGTTTGTCTTCTTTAATAACAAATAGACCCCAGACATGGAGTTCCAGTGTAGGGTCATTCACCTTGATGATACAAAGGGAAACAGGTCTCGTAGGGAAGGGTTGAACAGCAGCATAAATACCCCATGTCAGGAAATCTGGGATACTGAGGTGAATAGGTACACGTGGTTAGAAGGGAAGGGGCAAGCCCTAATTGTACAGAAACTTACACTGTATTCCTTGTGTTTTAGAGGTAAAGGAACCATTCCACTGGGAACAAATGAAAACTGTGGCATGTTACTGCATATTCTGGACATGCAATAGGGCACCTCCACACTGATGGATACCTACTGGCAGTATGGCGAATTTGCCTACTCTCAGCTTGTCCCTAGATGGCGTGCCCTCTGCTCTCTCATCGCCATACACACTCTAGATCTGTTAGAATTTCTCTAACATCTGCTAAAGAAGAAGATGACTCTGTTGCATCCGGCTCGAGAGAAAAGAACTGCTGAGTATTTTAGTTTGGCTCAGTACAAGGACATGCTGAAAGAATTCAGACTATTTTCAGACACACAAACCAACGCTGGAGGGTCCATACCATACTTCACAATGCAGACGAAAGCGAACACCTGCTGATTACAAATAATCAGATGGGAATTTCTCAAGAGGATGAACAGCACTGAGCTCGGCCTTAATTCAATCAAGGAAGAACTAAGAGCCATCTGCCTCATGGTGATGTAACATTGATATGTGTTGGACTTAATGACCACAATGCGGTTGGAACATCCTCCTGCACGTTTATCCCAAGCAATGATCTAGACAATGGGACTTTAACTCTTGCCATCCAAGCACTGCACTGTTTACAAAGAGACATGCATGAGGAAGGAGGTGCCCCGGAGCAGGCATGGCATTTGAACTGGTTTTCCAGGCTCCACACGTTTTTCTGCTGGCTACGTGCCACAAAAGTGGTGTGGCACATAGCCGGCAGAAAAACGTGCGAACAGGAAACTCAGGTCCATCTCCCAGATAAGCGCAGCGACATCACAAGGATCCAGGGAGATAGGCCAAAATAAAGAACAAATGGCGGGAGTGGTGCACGCATTCCCAAAACATCATAAAGTCAGATGCCACATGAAGTTAGGAACACATAGCCAATCAAGACACAGCACACACAGTACACGCTGTGATCACGCGGCCCTCATGTCGGACATCTGAACATGTTACCCACTGGCCCACATTGTCTTCACGCAGGTGGAGGCTTACCTGCATTTGTTATCAGGGGCCATATTTAGGACTCCACAGATAAGCCCCGCATTCTTTTACCAAACAAGGTTCGCCTAAAGTATTTTTACGATACCCAAAACCTGTAAAAAATCTCACTCAGATTGTTTGTACTTTGAGACAGTCCGCAGACCCACTTCTGTAACTGTGCTCTCGGCCGAAGTGTATAATTAAACCAAATGCCTCTTGTCTTTTGGTTTTTCGAGGTAAATTCATATTCGAGCAACAGTGTGAAGGCCTCAGGGGCCGCCATTTCAGAAACATTATTTCAAGCCCTGAAGGACTGTAAGGACATGTCTCACATTACCACCAGAACATTTCCTGCTGAACTTTTATTTGGCCGAAAACTGGGGGCAAAATTTCCGCATGTTGCAAGGAAGTGTTCCCCAACATTGCAGGATGTGAGGATGCACAACAAAACTCCAGGAAGAGGGGCATGAAACTGTATGAAGGTCAGTAAAAAAGTACCAGGCTTTAAAGACTCTGTCAAGGGTATCAGGTAGTAATTCATTCTGAAAACCACCGGAAAGGCGAGGCCCTGTTTTGATCCACATCCTTAACTGATAAATGACCAAAAGTCATCAATGATCAATGCTTGGAAGGAAAGACTCGGAGCTACTTGCACTTCATCTTATTTGTTCATGCGAAGGCAAGGAACCCTTTGAACACCCATCAATGGATGAAGTGTCAGATTGTAAAAGTCTCTAGTAAGGAACCTTTTATCAACAATCCCTTACCTGATTTCAACAGCCACACAAGACCTTTTTGTGCTTGTGTCCATTGGAGGCACAGGTGCCACAGCTAAGAGATAACAGAGCACCACAGTGGCAATGTGAGTGGAGAGTGACCCACTTCACCCTTACAGGCCCCCATTGGCTGATTGAATTTCAGCAAATGACCGGTAAGTGGACAATAATGTTCCAGCGAGCCTTTAAGTCAGTCTCATATTTTCAAGGTCACACATGGGCAGGTAGTACACCAGCTCAGGCAGCTCAACTAAACCTTTAAATTCCATTGTTAAATCCACAAGCAGTATGGCTCCTAGAGTCGAAATGGGTAAGGTGAGAAAATATTGACATATCAGACTGAACTTGTTATGTTCGTGTGATTTTCATAGACTTTGTACCTCATTCATTGATGAAGGTCCGCCTTTGAGGGCATGGTTCACGGGACTGAATGTCAGAGTAAATATGATAGATAGCAACCAGCTTTGTCCGCTGAATGAATTAGGGTTATCGTCCATGAAAAGAGTGATGTCGTTTTGGAGTAAGAAGATGTTGGAACTGGCACTTTCTGGTTGGCTGAGGTGATGCCCCAGCCAGGCAGAACCTACCGCTCCTGTCAGGGGTGCGTGATTACACACACTGTAGAACCTGCGCTCACCCTTGGTGAGCTTGGCACTGAGCAGTCAGGTTTATCACAGAGGCAATGTGTAAAGTGTTGGCACAGCAATCACTCATGATAAATACACTAAGCATCACAAAGAGACTTTACATGTGATGTATCTAAATAACATTTGTATTCAACACACACAATAATCAACACAACATGAACATCATGTATTTCTGGGCATAAATCACACTTGGAATTATTACTGGCAGTACTAGGCCCAACCGTGTTAAAATGACATCAGTAACATGCATACTTGGGAAAGATCCTATTCTACACCCCCCAGCATCCTTATGTGGTGCAACAAGTAATTCTTATAATTCAACACCACACAGTTATAAGGTGCACCCCAGGTCACAATGATATAAGGAATATGTACATACACAGAATTATACCACTTTTTAGCAGCACTGCAGGCCGAGGCCACGCGGGTAAAACCAATGTCAAACATAAAGCTCTTCTGGCAAGAAATCAATGTGTAAGGCAACACCGCCGACCAGTGGCATGAATCAACTGCGGTCCGCAGACTGTCACTCCCACACACACACTAACTCTGCACCGATACGGGGTGCAACGAATATCAGGCAGGTCAGTAGGAATGCGCTCGCACACATACTCACCCAGCACCTAACGCGGTGCACTGATACCCAGCAGATCAGTGGATAACACACTGTCGACCCCGAGGCCCAAGTCTCCCTCCACCCTCCAACTCACCCTGACTATCCTACACCCACAGATGGAAGATAACCAGCCCTCCCTTCGGATCCTAGGCTCCACACGGCCGAAGTCACACTTAAGTCAGGGTCCCAGGGAAGCAGGTGGGGGTAGGTAGCTGGGCTAATTAAGACTAAGAGGCAGTCATCAAAGGGAGTTTGACAGCCACTTGAGAAATTTACCCACAGGATGTGGAGCAGAAATGGGCTGAGGGCAATAGTTGGTCGCACCAAAGGGTTCCACCAGGGCCTTCCGGCACCAGCCCAATTCTATGAAGCTCAGGGGGGTCACACAGTCTCTTGACCCGCTTTTGACCATTCTCGGAAGCGTTCCTCCAGCCCAATCAATCACTCTCACCACCCAGGCCCGAGCTGGGCAATACTACCTGGCAGCACAATGTCGTCAGGGGGGCCGGGTGAGGAGAGGGCAGTTGGTCCGCCATGTTGAAGGCCAAAAAGGGAACAATTGATGAATGAAGAATGATGCAGGGGAGCCTCTCTGGAGAAGGAGGCACCCCGCCAGTTACACGTCGATCAGAGTCGCACCCAGGCAATCTGGGCTCAACTTCTGGTGCATGATGATATGGGTCGCACCAGACCGTTCCGGTCATACACAGAGAAGAGTTGCCAATTCTGTACCTTCCTGGAAATGAGGCACAATGTCTGGTGCGCATTGATATGGGTTGCACCAGACAATTCCAGTCACACACAACAAAGAGTTGCCAATTTTGTGCCTCCCTGGAAATGAGGCACAACGTCCGGTGAGCGTTGATATGGGCTGAACCAGACAATTCCTGTCACACGCACAGGCGCAAGTTCAGCAGTGCCTCATGAGATAGAATGATGCACTGCTATGGTTAGGCCCCACCTCCAACGGTCACAAACTGTGAATCTGACACTGCACGCAATGAGCTTGCAGTCGGCGTGTCCAACAAGAGAGATGCAGAACGATCGACGAAGCAGTCCATGCTGGACCCTGCAACCGGTCAATCCGCTCATCACCAACAAGATGCGAATGCGTACGATGTCCCCACAATGCAGAGGCCACACGCCTTAGTTGCGGGCAAGACTTCTGGGGCTCTGCACAAGGCAATACGGTCTCCAGGCACAACTTCTTGGTTCCACGCTCATGCCACGCTACCAGTTGGGAACCAGCAGATGAAATGGGCATTTAAAATGGCACCGCTCTCCTGGTGTCACAAGTAGATGGTGGGGCTCCCTCCTATTAGATCTTTGATGTCCCTGAGACCTCCAAAAGAACAGGGGGCAAGCCAACAAGCCCTTGGAGAGCAAACGTCAGGGAGCCACACAGCAGCAGGTAGTCGGCCCAGGCCAGCCACTATTCAGGAAGGTCACACAGTCCCTTTCAATGGCAGTAATCCTCCTTCTGCACAACAGATTCCTCAGGCAGTGTGCACTATACAGTTCCAGGTTTTCCGGTCCCACGTCCCCACAAGCGTATCTCTGCCCTGCTGAAGTATGGCACCAGTAGTTATACTGTAGTTATACGTTATACTGTAGTGTGCCTTTGAAATTAGGGGTGGTTCAAAGAGTCTCCCTTTGAACACAGATGCCTCCCCTAAATTTCAGTCCTGTCTGCCATGAGGCTGTGGAATGCAGATCTTAATCTTTAGTGAGGCCATGATCTGACTCCAGAGGCCGAGTGTAACATCTCTTACTCCAATCTATCCATCCAAGCCCACAAATGGCAGAGGTCTGTCTTTCCAGCTCCATGTGTATAGTATGCTATAGTTGTCAAAAGAGAGTGGGACCCAGCAATCGAACATGGATTGATGCGGAGCATGACCAAGGAACCCAGCCAGTCAACGAGCAGCATGCCGCCCTCTTTGTGAATCTCAGTCAGAGGCCACTGACCATTCTGGAAATGAACATCCTCAAAAAGGTCTTGGGTTTTGTCCCGGCCCATTTAGGAGACGACTTCATTACGCATATGGAACTATCCCAATTCTTTCGTAAGATCCGATTGTCCTTTTTCTTTGATAAAATGGACAATTGCAAAATGGATATGGATATGAACCCAGGCTTGAGAAAGAAGTCTACCTTTAATCCACCTTTGCACTCAGTCCTCCCTGAGGTAGCGACCTTTGAGAAGGCGATCATCAAGGACTTTGAGTCCCAGAAATGCTTGGCTAAATACCCTTTCTTCAACCTGCCAAAGAAGAACTGTATTGCCTGAAGACACTGGGATCTGATCAGAGGATCATTATCAAACTGGCAGACAAAGGAGTGGCTACGGTCATCATGGACTGGCAGATCTATCAAGATGAGTGTTTTTGACAGTTGAATGACGCTAAATATTACAAACAACTACAGAGTGACCCCACCCACAGATTACAATAGACCAACAAGACTTTGGTAGAAAGAGGTACAAATGCTGGGTGGATCACCAGGAGTGAGTCTGATTTTTACAGCAAAGCCATCCTAAGATCTCCGACTTTTACATTCTCCCAAAAATACATAAACAGAGAAGACCATCTCCTGGTATACCCATTGTCTCTGGAATTGGATCCTTGCTGGGACCACTATCTCAGTTTGTGGACTGGTTCCTATGTCCAATGGTATCCAAGATTCCATCTTACCTTCAGGATACCAAACACATACTGAATGTACTGTCCAACATTCCCTTTGACTCTGAGTGACATTTCCTGGTCTCCTATGACGTAGAGTCACTTTACACATATATTCCACATGATGACACCCTACAGACTGTTAAGGAATTACTGGACCAAAGGATACAGGATGATATGACCACAGCCACCTTTGTAATGGAATGTGCCACGATTGCCAGGAAAGAGAATTTCTTCCAGGTTCAAGATCATCTATGCTGGCAGGTCACTGGGACTTCATTGGGGAGTACCTTTGCCCTGAGCATGGCTAATCTGTACATGCACAGTTTTGAAACGACACACATCTATCCGGCAGACAATCCATACTCTGAAAACCTGAAGGTGTGGAGGAGGTATATGGACAATATCTTGGTTATTTGGGATTGTGATCTCAAATCTCTACAAGTCTTCTATGGTTGGCTCCAAACTAAAAAAGCCCCATCTCAAGTTCACCTGCAAATTCAGTAAGGTGTCCCTCCCTTTCCTGGATCTTCTACTATACCCAATGAATGGAGGGAACTGTTCTGAACTATACAAGAAACCGATGGCATGCAATTCCCTTCTCTGGTATAACAGCTTTCTCCCCCGAGCTCTGAGAGACAATTTGCCAGTTGGTCAATTTCTGAGGATTAGAAGAAACTGTACCGAAGCAGCCAAATTAAAAGAACATGCAGCCATACTCAGTACCCACTTGTCACAGAGATCGTACACTAAAGATTTGATTCTCAGGGTGGTGAAGAGGGATAGAAATAACAACAAAGATGCTCTTCTTGAGACGCACCCCAAACACCAAACAGACAAGTTGGTCTTTGTGAGTACATACAGTCACCTCACCAACACTTCAAGAGACTAGTCAATTTGAACTGGTCGAGTCTAAACACAGGAGAAAGGACACTACCTAAGCCCTTATTTGCCTTGAAATGCAGCAGGAATATTGGAGACATTGTAGTCCACACTAGACTTCCTCCCACTTCCCATGGTACACATCAGAACACCTTGTGGTCGCTTCCACCTACCAGAGGCCACTTTCCAAGTGGATCATGTTCGGTTTACCCATACACCCAACCTACTGTTCAGGTTGACCTAGGCTTAAAGACTCCCTGGGAACTTCTGAATCATACCAATTGTAACACAGAAGGAGTGATGATATACCTTCTCAGACACCCATGCAAACTCTACTATATAGGCACGACCACCCGAAAAATCAGGACTAGGATAGTGGAACATCGTAGTTCTGTAAGATGTAAGAAATCGAACACCAAACCCACTATACACTACCTTGACTCTGGCCACACGGAGAATGATATCACATGGGTAGTGATAGACAAACCCCGTTTTCTACCAGCTATGGGTACCCATGAATCAGTCCTTTTGTACAGGGAACAGTGTTACATTTTCAGACTTCATAGTGACACGAGGTCTGAATGATGAGATCTCTTGGACCAGCCTAGGGCATTGATTGGGTAGCATGCAATTGCCCTCCTTTTCCTGGCTCTTATACACACTCTGTCCTGGCGGAGGTGATTCCACGTTGTTTGTGGCCAGATCCAGAGGACACACAGTGACATCCACTTGGTCTGAACCTCCCTAATAATACAGAAGATATAGTTATATATTCCTTGTCTCTGGGAAGGGCTCCTTCCACACTTACAGTGGTCTTATAGACAGAACAGGACACCTCCTTATTTGGTTTCCTGTATTTTGGAAACGCCTTTGTCACCCTATCCATTCTTGAGCGGATGTCATCATGGGGCGAGTATTCTTCTTGCTCTTACCGCTTATATCTTGACACGGTCCCGCTTTTGGGACCACATTTCCGATGAAACCTTGACGTGCCTCGACGCCGACGTTGTGGGCATATCATGACAGGCTCGTCACCATGTTGCACTACCCTGTGTATTTGTATTAGACAGATAGCAGTCTGTTCCGACTCTCGCCGGGATACCATGCAGATCCTGCACAGACTTCAGCATGTAAACTGCATTGAATACTCCCGCTCCCACTCTGAGTTGCGGGATTTCTTTTACCCAACATGTTGGCAGCATTAAGCCTAAGGGATTCTTACAGGTGACTTAACAGTTTTGGCACCTGTTGGTTTAGGCACAACCACAATCTTTGTCTTCTATTCAGACCTAGTGGTCAACAGCACCTTGAGCCCGCTATTTGGGGGAGGCCCCCCTTCAGAATTATCTGCTGTTTTTGTATTTTCTTGTTATCTTTATGCGGTGCTGCTCCAGGGACTCTTAATTGTTAGACGTGTTGGCCACTTTAACTTCGGCCGACATTTGGCTGATTGGTCCCCACCATGGATCTTAGTCCTTCATATGTCCATATTCCATGATTTGGCCATTTTAATAGTGGACCACGGTCCTGATAACAGACCTGCTCCCATGCTGTTATACCCAGCATTGCCATGTCTCCACATGACCCCGATCTCAGGGTTTCATTTGATCTGTGTTTTTGTAGTCAACTATTCCTGTGTGCTCTGGTCCTGGTGCAGGTGATACCTCACAGGGATATACTTTGTAGCCCTTTTTAGGTCGAGCCTAGCGCAGCGGCATGCGCTGCTCTATGTGAGGCTTCTTGTGAGCACTCCAAACTTCCCCGAGACTTGTCCGTGTGGGTCTGGCAACTCCCACACATTCCATTGGCCTTTGCGTGTGGCTTTCAATAATGAAAGCACGCAAATGGCCAAAGACGGGTGCATGTCCCGCCTTGTCTCTAAACGTTCACTCCCATGGCGTTTGGGTCTCGGGAGCGAGCAGCGGCGCGCAGCTGCATTCCTCCCTTGTTGTTGTTGTGGATCATGTTACTAATTAACACAGCGCGGTCGCTTTCACTTTCGCGGCCACGCTTGTTAAGTAGTAGCTGTGCTACGTGTATAACGTCCCTTCTGTGGCTCTCAAAGATTTGCTTTTGCTAATTAGACCCTCACTGTGTTTTTTAGATTCGAGCCGGGGTATTTACTCTGCAGAGGCGTCGATTTTGAAACAGATGGAACCAGCTTCGAGTCCCGGCATCGGCTCCACGAGCCTGCGATTCTGGGCAATCAATTATTCCCCCCGTGACTTAAAAACTGGAATCTGACTTGACCTAAACACTGTTAGGGCAGTGTTTTCAGTCAAATGTACTATATTATGGCAGATTTCACTAACTGGCTAAAGATTTAACATACATAGCTGAAAATTGTGCCCCGTCTGGCATGTTGTCTCCGTTAATTTGCTTTAAAGTTTGAGAACGTACACTTAAAATGTTCTGCGGGATTAAGCACATACGCAGAGATATACTACCATTTATAAACTTAGAGAGATTACCCACGAAGAAGATATGACTTAAGATCGAACTAAACGCGCTTGTTTAGATTCGAGCCGGGGTATTTACTCTGCAGAGGCGTCGATTTTGAAACAGATGGAACCAGCTTCGAGTCCCGGCATCGGCTCCACGTCCTGTGATTCTGGGCAAGCAATTAATCTCCCCGTGACTTAAAAACAGGAATCTGACTTGACCTAAACACTGTTAGGGCAGTGTTTTCAGTCAAATGTACTATATTATGGCAGATTTCACTAACTGGCTTAAGATTTAACATAAATAGCTGAAAATTGTGCCCCTGACTGGCATGTTGTCTCCGTTAATTTGCTTTAAAGTTTGAGAACGTACACTTAAAATGTGCTGCGGGATTAAGCACATACGCAGAGATATACTACCATTTATAAATTTAGAGAGATTACCCACGAAGAAGATATGACTTAAGATCGAACTAAAAGCGCTTGTTTAGATTCGAGCCGGGGTATTTACTCTGCAGAGGCGTCGATTTTGAAACAGATGGAACCAGCTTCGAGTCCCGGCGTCGGCTCCACGTCCTGTGATTCTGGGCAATCAATTATTCTCCCTGTGACTTAAAAACAGGAATCTGACTTATGTAATGTAATCTGGTGCTCGTGTAAAGAGCTCTAATTTGGTCACGTTCGCGCAATATAACAAGCATTGGAATAGCCAATAGGTCTCGCTTTTGGGACCTTATAAGTATTTAGTTATGCAGCACAATATCCTTGGTGCAACAACATCAACTGTTGCATGGCTAAACACTTATAAGGTCCCAAAGGCGAGATCTATTGGCTATGCCAATGCTTGTTATATAGAGGATGCACTGTACATAGAGCTCAATATCTGATCATTCGCAATATACCCCACTAGAGGGAACGGTACCTGCGAGTGTGTAGTCAAACTTTCACAGGTCTTGATTCAGTTAATATGATTGGTTCCCTGTTGTTCCATCCGTATGCTTAATTTTATTCTAGCTTTGCGTTATAGACTTATCCAGTGGCTTGAGAGTGGACATTCTCCTTGTGATTACAGGTAAGATGACTTAAGTAGTCTATTCACTGGGCGTCACATTAATCTGTGAAACACTCTAGATGATCACATTGATTAACAGCATGATTTGAAATTGTTTAATATAGTATGTCATGCAAAAGCTCGTTCTTGTGTCATTATAGTATCAATGGTTATATTGTTTATTACTATTACTTTTTCAGAGAGACGTTGGACCCAGAATACATACGGGCCATCGCCTTCTTGACTGGGCTGACTTTGATGTGACCAGTATATTTTGATTTATTATCACTTCTTTTTGAGCAGAGTGACTCATTTTCCAGGTCCTGATGAATGCCCCTGAACCCTATTTGGGGTCGACCATGGGTAGAAACATGTTGACCATCAACAGGGGTATATTTGATTAAATCCCCGAGTCCTCTTATTTTAACTCTACCCCATTATACCACTGAATAAAGCTGATTCGACCCTCGGGAGATAATTTTACTCACAATTTACGTTGCACTCTGCCCCTCACTGACCCTTCCACATCACTCATTTGAAAACCCCTCAGCTCCTCCCCACAGGCGAGTTGTATCCCACACCTTGGACCTTGCAGTCCGGGTGTGAGGAGGGAACCCAATGATGAAGCATGTCATCCTCGGGTGAGTGAGGGTTCTAGTCCTAAAAGAAGCTCTCTTTTGACAACTATAACATACTATACACATATACACACACATATATAGGACTATATAGGTGTGTACTGTACCTCCCCTTTTCATTGACCATACGTACTTTTTGTGAGTTTGATAAAGTAGACAGGGAGTAGTACGTATTTGGCGGGCCTCTGCCGTTAGATCCCTTGTGTGAATGTGTTCCAATTGCATGCCCTTTGTTTTATAGCTGTCATTGGGGAATGCCCAGATGTGCTCCCCCAACTTCCAGTGTGGACTAGAGCCATGCACAAAGTCACACAAAGAGTGTTAGAGCATAGAAAGACTCACTTTCTAGAAGTGGCATTTCTATGCTAGTCATGACAAACCCACCTTTACCACTGGGAAGGGGTTGTCAATGCGAATCCAATGATAGGAAACATTATGAGGCTGCTCCACTGCAATCCCCTATTTCAGCCTGAAGTTATTTCACCCCTTTCCCCAAGTCAGCCTATGGGGAGAGCGAACCTCATAGGTAGTGAAAACACACATGGGTATTCTTCACTACTGGGGCAGGGAACACGCGTGTATACCTGCCATGCCTTTCACCTACCACTTGCTTCACCCCTTAAGACGTACTCGTGAGGTGCTCTGGTGGTAGTGAAAGGTCCTCTCGGGATGGATAGTGATTCAGACAGGCCAGCCTGACTAGACGCACAATTGCACACACACAGAACTGCAATGGCAGGTTGGACACATGTTTAGAAACACCATCGGTACAAGTGCACACACCAGCCCGCAATGGCAGGCTGGACACTTGTGTAGAAAACCTCAGGTAAACACCACTTCCTAACATTTATAGGAAGGGCGCGTGCACTTTCCCACTGCATTTACAGCGGGAAAGTGCCCAGAGTCCGAAGGCCACTACAAAAGAATCAGCAAAACCCAGGAGGAAAAACCAAAAGGTTTAGGGAAATGCTACCTGAAGAGTTCAGGTCTAACAGAAGAGCTTTGTACAGCCTTAAAATCAATAATTTTCTTTCTGTGTGGTCCACTCTCTTAACACATTTATCCATGAACAAACAGTGAAAAAATGAAGCACCTTCTATGTTTAACATGTCAGCTATTACTTCTAGGGCACCACACTCATTTTCAACCTGTCAGTCCGTTCTGAAGGATGAGTCCATTTGGGCAAGGCCACACCAGTTTTATCCAGAACACTTCTTGGATGCTGATGGTCAATTCATCAAAAGAGAAGCCTTCTTACCTTTCTCTGCAGGTAAATACATACTTGTTAGGCTAAGTGTGTGTAGATTAGCACTTTGGGTAGAGAGGAGAAACATGTTTAACGTGGGCAGTGTGACTGGAACATAGATTTGTTTGCAGATGCTTACTGTATTGCTAATGTTATGTGTGAGTATACTTCGCCAAAGATTGGTGACATTGACACATACAGTGTACAACTGAAGAAAGATGCAGGGGCATAGTTATCATTATTTCAACCAGTGCAAGGCAGCAAGCCACCTCGCTGCCCTGCATGAAAGGGAAAGGGCAGGAATGTGTCATATTTAACATTATATGGCGCATTCCAGGCCTTTCTTAGCGCTGGCGCACTTTTTGCTGCCTAGCGCCAATGCAGGCACCTTTGCGTCATGGTGCAAGGGGGCCTGCTTTGAAGGAAGGATTGTTTTTTTGTGCAGAAAGGGACACCTTCCTGCACAAAAGCAATCCTCAGAGGCATTTTCCTCTTTCAATGTGTGCTGCAGAACAGCACATGTTGAAAGAGAAAAAAACAAAGAAATAAAGATATTTCCCCATGTTATGCCTCCCGGGGAGGTGTAGCATTTTGATGCATTCCCAGGTCTACCATTAATGGTACATCTGTGAATGTGCCAAAATCCATGGGTGGATGCGTGGGAACACTCACGCTCCACCCATAGTACGCCTTCCTGGGACAGAGTAACACAAGGCATCAATTTGCTCTGCCTTGACTTACTCCAGATTTATCAAGCGATGCATGGCCTAGAAAGGTGGCCTTGCGTGGCTTGATAGATCTCAGTTAGGTTTAGTGTCGCCCTAAAACCTTGATAAATATGCCTTGCAATGTCCATTGAGATCAATATTTTGTACAATCTTGCTTTTGTTGAGTGTCTTATTGATTGACAAAGAGTCAGTGCAATGAGAAACCCTCTGAATGACCTCAGTGGCTCATGTTAAAAACGAAGAATAAAGAATACAGTACATGACTGGAACTCTATATGGTCAAATGAATCCCTGTATAGCCCCAAGTAAGATTTTTATGTGGCAGAGGTGGTTTTATGTCGCTATATTGTTTATAGTCTGACAGAAATATTGGGTGCTAAATATAGTTTTTAAAATTGTTGTCCTTTGGGTGAAGACCTTCTATTATTAACTCCAACCAACGGGGTGAATTTTTTGTAGCTGATATCTAGGGCCTGATATTTTTGTCAGACAATATTATAGTTACGGTTCTATACCGGCAGATGTAGTACTTGCTCGTTGACATTGTTCCCACTATCATGGTACCTCCATTTGTAACAGCTCTTCTTTAATGCACACTGTGACCCCCCCTCGTTGCCCGTGTACACCTGCTTATTGTATTACCCTCCTGGGCGCAAATGTCCCGCACTCTGCGACCATTCCAGTCTTTTTTTCTTCTTCTTTTTTTCTCTCTCTCTCTCTACCTACCGGATGTTGATATTGCATTTATGTTCTTCCTCCCATCATATTGTGAAGCGCTCTGATATCTTTCGGGATCTTGTTCACGCTATATAAAACTTTATAAATAAATAAAATAAAATAAATAAAATAGCAATCGTAAACCGGAACTGCTCCGCCATTTCTCCTTTCTGTGAGATCTAATTCAGACGGTCACAAGTTTACTCTGTCAGTATTACGGGATTTCCAGCATTTAATGTTACAATTGTTACACGAAATGCCTGAGATTATGCTATTATGCCATAAAGTGAAATTGAGGCTTAATTTGAGTAAACATCCTAGCTCTAGCAATGGGAATGAACTGAACACGAGAGGCTGTTCATGTTCCACGCAATTTTGTGCTTTTTTTAATTGAGAAGCACGTCCTTGCAGCAAAAATGTATGTGAGGACTCATTTCACGCTAAACAATAGTGCAATATGCCAAGGCCAGCATTTTGCATAATAACATAATTTCATGTAATATTTTCGCCATTTTGTATAGTTTCCTCAAAGGAAAATACCCGAATTTTGGTCATGCCAGGTCTTCGGAAATCAGCAATTATTGGACTACGATTGTGAGTTTGTGCCATTCACCATAGGTGTCCTGGGCCGCTATATTATTGGACCCCGCTTTAAATAACCCTTTATCACATGACTCAATGGTAACAAAGTAGAGAAAAGCCAAAGGCTTAGTCTAGGATCCAATGAAAGTTTGGACACTCAGCAGCTTATTTACAAGCTCCTTGCGCCGCCGATACGTTAATTGACGCACCGGCTGGGCATGGAGCTTGTAAATAAGCCCCTGAATGATTAGTGAGTGCATTACTTTTACAAAAAGAAAAGTACTTGAAGAAAAATAAACGAAATAGAATATATGAAATAAGAATAAGAAAATAAAAATTAAACTCTCCAGCAACTTCACTCTCAGCGCTTTGACCCCAAATGTTATTATAGTGCTAACACACTGTGGGGCAGATTTAATAGTCTTTCACGCAGCGCAGTGCGGCAACTGTAGATGCTGCAATGCGTGAGAAGGAGAGAGCAGGATAGCGCCATATTTACAGAAATATGGCACTCTCCACCCCTCTCCCTAGCACCGGCGCAGAAATATGCTGCAGTGCACCACAGACACAACTTTCACTTAGTGCAAGGATGTCTCTGTGAGTCTAGCCTAGGTTTTGTACTGGAAGGTAACCGTTCCAGACAAAATACCATGCTTAGACTGTATATGTGCTGTACAGGGCAGCACACATTCAAGGTCGGAAAAGAAAGGAGAAATGAAAGCATTTCTCCTTCATATCGTCTATTTTAAATGGGTGCTATGTTTTAAGTGAATAGGGTTTAGCGTCAGAAACCTTTGGTGGTTGCATGGGAATGCCCATGCACCACCCATGGCATGCCCCCTTGGCACTAAGTAATGCAAAGCAGAGCTAGGAGCTGCTTTGCGCTACTTTCGAGTGTTTTACAGTGCTAAACAAGTTTAGCGCTGGAAAGTAGATTAGCAAAAATCAATCAATCAAATAAAATGTATTGTTTAGTTAATTAAAACCACAACAATGTTCCAATAATCAAGATACATTACACCGTTAAAATGCACGGTAAAAAATATGCAAGTTAAAATTCGTATTTACAACCATATTTTAAATAATTCAGTTTGGGGGTGTAAGGTCGAGATGAGTAAGTGATACACCACAGAGTATCCGAGATTAGTAACTTATACAATACATGAAATGGTTAATTTATACAGTACAGTTGATGTTAAAAGAGACAGACATTGGCCTCTAAAGTGACGCTGATCATGGTCACTGTCAGTGTTTTAGGTCTTTCTCGCAGTTATTTAAAATTTTTATTAAATGGCAACTAAGCTGCGTGGTCGTTTGGGTCGAGGCATTTTAATATAGCGATTCTACAGGAGCGAATGCCTCTTTCGTTGAACCATGTCTTGAGTAATTTACGGCGATACAGACCTAAGGCTGGACAGATACATATTAAATGGATGAAGTCCTGTGTAGGTAACCCACAAAGAGTACATGATTTTGAGCCCTGGTGTTTGCAGCGGGGCAGGTCTGCATTAGACAACAGCATTCCCAGACGCAGTGCTAAAAACTTAGGTGCAGATTTACAAGCCCTTTGCGTCATTTTTGCGCCGCTGTTGCGTCACTTTTTGTGACGCAGCGGCGGTGTAAAAATGCGGCCTAATTACAACGTGACGCATCTAGGGAGATGTGTCACGTTGTAAAGCCCTGCGTCACATTATACCTGCGTCAGGTATAATGTATGCAGGGTGGGCGTTCCCACGCAAAAAAGCCTCGTAGAAGTGATGCAGTGAAATCTACAAGATTTCACTGCGCCACTTCTAGGACGCCACTGTCAGAATTTCTGACGTATCTGTCAATCCTTGCGCCGTATTGTAAATACAAAACCAAACAACCATGCCAATACTGATGAACAATTCAAAAATTATTTTCTAAAAACTCATAGACATCAATCTATGACAGCCGAAAATCTTCGTTTTAATTCTTCAATTTATTTTCAATGTTTTTCTCTTTTTCTCAATAAAGTTTTCAACAATTCAAAAAGTTTTATAAATATACTATACAAAAGCTATCTACAGACACCATCCTCTCACTTCATCTTCTTTTTCACACATACAAAAAAAGTTAATTCACAACCATTTATAACCCACACTGCAATCCATCCAAACACACACACAACAAATCCTTCCTGGTTCGACAGACTTATTTGAAATTTTACAACCAGAGGAGGTCACCAAACAACGGACAATTCATAAACACCACACTTTCAAATGCACTATGAAACGAACTTCAAAATAAATTTGCAAAAATGGCAGAATGTTTTAAAGTGCATCACAACAAGATGATTACAAAAACGTTTGTCTGGTACAATAACGCAAGGTCGACGCTTTTCGAACCCACTTCTTTTGAGGGGTTCTCTTCAGGACCATAACATCTTAATATATCGTAAGGGACCCTACTGCTCTCTATGTCTTATGGGCAAATGGTAATGAGGGAGGTGTTTGAACAATTGATGCCAGTAGAAACATAACATACAATCTGTGTCTCTCCCCAAAACAGGAGATGATGGGGACACAGCAGCAGACCAGGAGGACTCCCTGTCCCAGGCTCCGGGGAACACTGAGCTCACTGATGTGGATCAGCCTCTGCACTCCTCGGATGGCGAAGAACCAGCTGGACCCTCCGGTGTGAGTCATCATGCAGCACCAGCAGGACCAACATCTGCACCCCCTGCACCCACCCCTCCAACAACTGCCAACACACAGGCCACCCCTGCCAACACGGACACACCAAGGACCACAGATGACAACAGCGCACGGACCCAGGCCCAAACTGGAGCTGCTGACAACGAGCCCAGGAACAACATCCAAGTGGGCCCACGGTCACCTGTGCGTGCCACTGCAGGTCCTGCACGTGTCGCCAGGGGTGGTGTGAGGTGTGCGAGACATAGGTCTCTCCTTGCAGAGGGGTCTGGACTGTATGATGACCCACAACTGGCACGCATCGCGGATGCGTACCAGACTAGCACCGGAGAGGTCAGCCAGATAGTGGGGATCCTCAAGGACATACAACTGCAGCAGGCTGCCCATCATGCCCGCTTGGACTCCCACATGTCACGTGTCGAGACACACATGTGTGGCATGGAGTCCAAGTGGGACACATTGGAACAAATGACAGCGGTGCATAGGGACATACTGACATGCCTCCGCCAGATCAGCACCAACATGGCCTCACCTCCCTGTGTGCCCACAACATCTGCTGCTGAAACAATTGCAAATGCCACAGGGAGGGAGGAGGACTCTGGCAGAGAGTCCCCTGCACCGCCGCAGCCTGCACCTGAGGGTCCCCCCCAAGAAGAGGGGCCGTCCGAGGAGGCCAAACTGAGAGGCCGATGGCCATCTACATCCCCCAGGAAGCCAACACCTGTTCTGGAACTTTTCCTCTGTGTGCATACTGCACGCCCTGTTGAAGCCAAGCCAACTCTCCCACATGACATGGGGAGCTCTAGTTGACCAAATGTATCAGATGACTGTGGACTTTACTCTGGACTTTTCAGCTACCAAGACTTCCAATTCACATGGGAACTTTGGATCCAAATTTCTATGTACAGCACCCACCATCCTGTGCACCATCCTCACACCTGTATGTAAATAAACTCACCAATACACCATATCTGCCTCTGTTGTGATTCCAACGTGGTTTTTGTCATGTAGATGTTGATCTTCTAAATTACACTGTGCATGCTAACTGCTACAGTAAGTCCAACACTGTCATGTCAGTCATGGCGACGTGACACATATGAGGGAGACACACCACTAGGGCCACAAAACACATACACACCAGGGCCATCAGACTCATCACCTATACTGATGTTGCAACGAAGTACAGTGGAATGTACAGACACGCCACCTATTCACAGTCACTGTCAACTAGACAACAGGTGCAGTAAGCAAATGTCAGTCAGATGTGTGACTACAGACAACGCACATCCCAAAGTCAAGCACAGGTTTATTACACATTTCCAACATGTAGTTTCCACTACAAATGCAAGCTAATCCAACCTGGCTGTGGCCACAAAGTCAAAAAGTGCAGAAGATAGAAAGTCCAGGGGTGTGTGGCACATCACCTGTAGGGAAACGACTGCTTCCACCTTGGAAGTTGAATCATGGATTCGGGGGATCCAAGTTGATCAGACAACTCCAGCAGCACCCTGTGAAGGACAGACATGACACACAGTCAAAACCACAGAAGAACAGCACAGAACGGCAATACTCATGTCTAATACATGTCACGAGATAACTACACAAAACCAAGTTAGCATGTCAACACTGTTGGGCAGTACAGACCACCTGCAAGGACACATCGCTGCACGCATCCAGTCAAGTAGCACATGGCCACACTCAAACAGCACCAGTGCACCACACACACATATCATGCAAACTCAAATCATTGACATTACAACCCTCTGGAGACTCACATTCAGCTGAAGAAGTTGGGGATGAGCTGTGTGCGGACATCACCATCATCATCATCATCATCTTCACTGGCATCGTGACCCAGGCCAGGATCTTCCACAGGTGGCGGACGTTGGTCATCGTCATCCAGGATGAGAGGCAACTCCTACCGCACTGCCAGGTTGTGTAGCATGCAGCAGACGATGACAATCTTGCACACCTTTGCTGGGGCATATGGGAGGGCCCCTCCTGTCTTGTCCAGGCAGCGGAAGCGGCTCTTCAGGAGACCAAAGGTCCGCTCAATCACCCTCCTCGTCCGACCATGTGCCTCATTGTAGCGCATCTGGGCTGGTGTCACAGGGTTCCTGAGGGGTGTCAGCAACCACGGCATGTTGGGGTATCCCGAGTCACCTACAAACAGACAATTGCACATTAGCCGATTTGAAAATGTGTGCGGAAAACAACATAGCAGAACACACACAATGGTACAAAGTCAGTACACACCAACAAGCCAGGCACGCTGGTTCGGCATCTGTGACATCATCCTCGGGATGCGACTACTCCTCATCACGTAGGCATCGTGTGCCGAACCGGGGAAACGGGCACACACATGTGTGATGGTCATATCTGCAAGACATACCACCAGTGCATTGATCGAATGGTAATGTTTACGGTTGCGGTATGCCTGCTCATGTGCCTGTGGTGGTATCAAAGACACATGTGTCCCATCAATGGAGCCAATTACATGTGGCATCCTCCCCAGGGCATAGAAGTCACTCTTGACGTCAGTGAGTCGTTGACGTGTTGGGAAATAGATGTACTGGTTGAGGTATCTCAACATTGCACCCAAAACATGGCGTAGCACACGGCTGAACATAGTCTGTGACATCCCACCAGTAGTTGCCACAGTGTGTTGAAAGGTACCGGTGGCAAAGAAGTGTAGGGCTGCCATCACCTTCACCTTGGGGGTCAGCGCTGTAGGATACGGCCGGCCAGGCTGCAAATGTGGGGCCAACCGCACTGCCAAATCCTCAATCAGCTGCCTGGTGAAGCGGTACCGTCGGATGCTGTCACGTTCCACCATCGTTGCCAGGTCTGGGAATGGTCGATGGACAGCAGGAGCCCTGCAGTGCATAGGTGAAGAAAGCAAGATTGTCAGTCACCCCACCAATGTGCCGTTCACCATACTCAATTTCACATGACACATCAGCAACATACACAAGTACTTGATGTGTGTGTCGTCCCGTTTGGACATATATGGCACCTACATGGACATCATCTAACATCTCTCTGTTCAACAAGTGTTGACAACTGGTTCCAGGCTGTGCTATGGGACACCATTAGGCTGTGTCACAGTACACATTAACTGCTCTCACGTTCCACACACATACCACAGTGACATGTCTGGACAGATGCTCCACAGGCATCACAGCTCATTGACAGGTAGATTCCCAGGGAGCCTGTCTTGCCACATGGACACTGGCATGACATGGCGTATCATGTACACGTCAGAAAAACAAACATGACACCCACAGGTGGTGGCCCCTGTAGCCTCTGCATGACAGACATGGATGTCTGTGACACACACACACACACCATCAAAGTTCATGCACAAACCACGTGGATGTGGAGACTGTCTCCCATTGTGCACATGGAGTCAGAGACATGTGATACACAACATGCACACAGACTGTGGAGGGACATCACTATTGTTGGAATGGGCCACCCTGTGACGTACATGCCTTCCCACATGTGAGCCTGGGGGTATGTGACATGTCATACACATACACAACCTGGAAATGTGACCATGACACATGCTCAGAAATGAAAAGTTGCACACCACAGTGGTCATGTGCACAACACACAAAGGACCCTGTCCCCATTAACACGTGCACAGCCTGGGTGTGTCTGCCCCCAAGTGCCACCCCAAAATCCACATGTTCACCCCCATACACAGATAAGGTTATGCTGCCACACATGCCTCATAGACAGTGTGGACTGGGTGTGGTGTTGTAGGTGTGCCCCTGAGTCCCTGGAAAGTAAATGTGGCTGGCATAGGTTCACCAGTGACCAGCATGGTGACATATGCATGTGACCTGTCCTGGTACGCGTTGTAGAGCAATGGACCGATCGGTGTGCCCGCACGGACCATTGCATTGAATGTGAGCGGGTACGCGTTGTATGCCTGGTACGCGTTGCACAGCAATGGTCCGATCAGTGTGCTCGCATGGACCATTGCATTGAATGTGAGCGGGTACGCGTTGTATGCCTGGTACGCGTTGCACAGCAATGGTCCGATCGGTGTGCCCGCACGGACCATTGCATTGAATGTGAGCGGGTACGCGTTGTATGCCTGGTACGCGTTGCACAGCAATGGTCCGATCGGTGTGCCCGCACGGACCATTGCATTGAATGTGAGCGGGTACGCGTTGTATGCCTGGTATGCGTTGCACAGCAATGGTCCGATTGGTGTGCCCGCACGGACCATTGCATTGAATGTGAGCGGGTACGATGTTGTACAGCAATGGTCCGATCGGTGTGCCCACACGGACCATTGCATTGAATGGGAGCGGGTACGCGTTGTATGCCTGGTACGCGTTGCACAGCAATGGTCCGATCGGTGTGCCCGCACGGACCATTGCATTGAATGTGAGCGGGTACGCGTTGTACAGCAATGGTCCGATCGGTGTGCCCGCACGGACCATTGCATTGAATGTGAGCGGGTACGTGTTGTACAGCAATGGTCCGATCGGTGCGCACGCATTGGCTGGGGCCTGGCATGGCAACGGACGCGTTTTGAAGCTTCAACTAGTCTGATGCAGTGAATTCAGTTGGCCAGCCACAACAATGTTGCAAGTTCATGGGTGTCATGAAGTTGAAATTTTTGAAGGATGCTGTGGGCGTGTCTTGGTGCTGCAATTCCATGGATTGGTCAGATTCATAAGATGCATACGACTTGGACCTATCACTTTGGACACATGGCACAGTATCTGCCTCTGCAGCACACATATAATGCTGGCTGTTCCCCTGAGGGCTCACTTGCCTGCACTACATGCTCCAGGACGACATCTGCCACTACACTGCTGCTGTCTCTGCATCCTCTGGCTCCTGCAATGGCACGTACTGTGGAGAGAGCCCCAGCCTTCACCCATGAGGAGAACCAGGCCCTGCTGGACAACCTCCTTCCACAGTACAGCAAGCTGTATGGGACACCAGGGGAGCAGGTGAGTGTGCTGTCCACTGCCTTACTAATTGTGCATGTTGTCTGACTAGCAGGATTTACAGTGTGCACACCACTGGCTAGCATGCTCACTGAGTAGTACTCACCCCCCAAAGTGTGTAGTCCCATGCACTGAACAGGTACAGTGGAGTAACAGTGCATTCAAACAAGGTTCACTTCCCATGCAATGATACCATGTAGTAACTGCTGGCAAACTGTCCATAGCCCTCGTTGCACTGCCTGTGTACATCATATGCCCCTGTGATTGAGACATGTATTTCCAACTGTGTGATGCACGGATATGTTGCATGTGTAGTAATGGCCTTTTCACTTTGTCATCCTCACAGGTTGATGCCGATCAGAAGCAGGATATCTGGCTGGCCATCGTCCGGGCAGTCAGATCCGTGGGGTCTACAAGCGCCGGATCCGCAACTGCCAGAAGAGGTGGCAGGACCTTCGGGGCTGGACCCGGAGGATTGCAAGGGTCCAGCTGAAGCTGTCGCCTCCTCGCAGGAGGGGCGGACACCGGACCCTGACCCCCCACATGCTCCAGATCCTGCCGGTGGTCTTCCCGGAGCTGGATGGGCAGCTGAAGGGCAGACAGCAGCAAGGAGGGGGTGAGTCAAAGACTGCACTGTGAACTCTGTCTGACATTCTATGTGCCCTCCTGTGGCGTGGTTAAACTTCCCCAGTACATCAGTCTTGTTGTCCAGTACCCATGTCCCTCTATTGTGACATGGCCACTACCCATCTGATAGGCCGGTGTGCTCCTTACGCTCAGGATAATTGTGTCACTCGGGTACAGGGTCCTTGCATTTTGCTTTGCTCAAGGTGGGTGACAGCTTTTGTTCCCGTGATATTGTGTTAGCCTTCATGGGTGGGCCAATTGCTCACACAATGCCTGAGTCGTGCAATGTAGTCTGGGTGTAACTTTGATATGTGATCCACTTGCAGATCAGAATCACCACATGTCCCTGGGGTATTTGCCACACCCCCATGCTGCGGGTGGGTAAAATGTTTGGGCCTCAGGAGTATGTATGTCAAGTGTGTCACACATGCCTAGCCACCTGCCTACTGACCAGGGTTCATCCATCTTGCAGGTGGAGCCGGACAGTCATGCCTACTCCAGGGCATACAATACACTCTGTACTCCCACTCCCGTGTGTCAGCTGACATGCTGTGCTCAGTGAAATGTTCCCTCAGGTGTCTGCCTCTGTGTCGTTGTGCTGTGACTACGTAGTCGGGACTCCTGTGATGTTTATCGGTTAGGGGTCAGCATGCCATCTGCTATTGGACCATGTGAGACAAGACTTCTGTGACTTATAGGTGTTTGATCACATGACTGTGCAGACAGGTGTATGCCACTGTGACTTTCAGGCAGCTGTTTTTCACTCTCAGCACACTGTGAGGTGCTCATGTTCAGAGAGTTGTGTTTCATGTCCCCCATATGTCCAATTGGTATGACGTGGACAAATAGTAGTTCAGATGATGTGGTTTTTGGGGGATGGACATGTGCACTTGTCAGTTACATTACTTGCCTTCCCCATGTCCTAGGATTGTGACACATTGCAGACTGTTGTTGGCTGGCTGCCATGGCCATGTGACTGGAGACAGTGATGTATGACCTTGCAGGCATGCCTGTGTCATGGCATTAAACTTCCTAAGAGTGATCCTGCAGGGGAGTGACATGTGCAACATGCACCCCATTGTGGCATTGACTATCCGGACATGGGTGCTTCATGGGGTCTGTGCTGGTATGCATCACATGCATTTCTATTTAGACTCTGGCCGTCCATTTATACAGACACCTGCACTGACTCAGTGGCAAGAGATGTGACGTGGGCATGTTCACATACTTCACCGTGTTCTCAGCAATGTCCAACTACTGTGTAGGTGGTGCATGTGTCCACACTGGGGTATTACCATACAGACAGGCACCAGACCGATGGGTGCAAGGGCAGGAGGGGTGTGAGTTCCATGGTTGACCATCAGACTGACAATTGGCTTCTCCTAATCTGTGTGGATGACTTTTGGCAATGTTCTACTAGAGATGCCAGGGCTTGCTCTGTGATGTGCTGTACTTACTGTGGTGTGTGCGGTCAGTGCAGGTGACTGATGTTTGTCTGTTTCCCTAATTGTTTGCAGATACATCCACAGCCACAGGAGGGGACAGCTCCACGGACCAGGAGGAGCACCGGAGCCAGACTAGGTCAGCGTCCGACGAGTGGTCAGAGGGATCCAGTGGCACGGAGGGCGAGGGGAGCCACACCGAGGAGTCCTCAGCACCATCCACCTCAGCTGGGGACCACAGCAGCTCGGAGGATGACTCCCTTGTGGATGCGGGAGTCAGCAGCCACAACACCCCAGCTAGTCTGTCTGACCCCGCCACCACCACCACCACCACTGCCCTCCCATTGGCTCCCATTCCTGATGTCCGTGGAGGCTCCTGTGCTCGGGAGCGTGTCTCCTTCAAGCCAGGCACCGCACCCCCTGCCCCTGTGTCCCCTGCTGCCCTGAGTGAGGAGTCTGTGTACCTCCTTCGGCAGCTCCATGTAGGGCAGACAGCAATGCTGACTGTCCTCCATGCACACACCACTCTGTTGACACAGCTGGTGTCATTCATGGAGGGCATCTCAACGGGTATGTCTGCCCTACAGAGGAGCAATAGGTCCATGGACTCCTCCCTGATGGCAGCAGTGTCCCTCCTCCAACAGTCCCTCACCCCTCCCACCTCTGCCCCATCCACACTTCCTACCACCCTACCTGTCCAAAGCACATGCACACCTGCACAATCACCCAAACACACAGACACGAGCAGCACACACACCCCCAAAACCAAGGCAAGACGTGCACACAAGCATCCTCAGGGGACTGATTCCACACACACAGGGGATGGGGAACTGACACACACACAGGCAACCACAGTCACTCCGCAATACTCAAGATCCTCTCCCTCCAAGACCCCTTCTCTTGCCTCACCTGCAACCCCACATACACAGCAGCTCTTCCTCTCTGACCTCAGCCTCTTCCCCTCCAATCCCGCTGATCCAGCATACCGGGGGAAGAGGAAGTCCACACACAGAGAGGGAGTGCCCCTCGCCCCCGGACACCCTCCCCCAGGCGCAGGCAGAGTGAGCCCCCACCCGCAAGTCCCCCCGGACCCGGAAGAGCAAGACCCCGCCACCACCCTGCAAGTCACCCACCCAGTCTCTCACCTCCATCCCCCAGGCCACCACTCCACAGGTTCCACCGCCACACCCTGCCCCAGGTTCCCCCACACACCGATACCGCATCCCCAAACTGCTCAGGCCCTCCCCCCTGCCACTTGCTCTTCCACCCCCAAACCAGACGCTCTGCCTGTATGTGCCACTGGTGTGGAGACCGTGTCCCCCCTCTGTCCTGCCCAGCTCTTCTGCCCCCCTTCCACTCCCTTGGAGTCATGCACTGCGGTGGAGTCCACAACAACCCCGTCTGACTCGGGCACTGCATTGGGGACCCAGTCCACTCCATTTGACCAGCCCACTGCAGTGGTTGCAGCACTAACACCATCGGACTTGGGCCCTGCGGTGGTGCCGGCCCCCCTGAGTCAGACACCTCCACTACAGTTGCCGGTGACACTCCTGCACCCACCTCACCTTCCCTGCCTCCTTCTGGCATCCCCTGATCCTGTCCCTGCGGTGCCTGGCCTGCCCCTCGTATGCCCCTCCAAGGGGGATGTCCCCTGTCGGTACCTGTGCAGGCTTGCAATTGGTGACAAGTTGTCACACATCACCCTGTTGGGACTGTGTATTTGGCAGTCAAACAAGGAAAAATCCCTACCTATTTATTTTGCAATGTGCATCACGTCATGAGTATTAATAAACTAAGCAGTGCTAAAGAATAAAGAAAACAAAAATATCACAAAATAGATTTATTATAACAATAAAATAAAAGAATATACAAATGTAATACAAAAAAGAGCAATCCCGCCACTCAAACAATAGCATTCACACAAACAAGCATGCTATCATACCTCATACATTCAGACTCGCAACACTCATACAATGTCTCAAGCAGTTTGACGAAACAATATGAACAATAATGTGACACCCAGTTTCCTCAGGAATGTAGAACAAAAAATCTAGGAGACACCGATGTGCTCAATATATGTCATAAGTATATGCATTAAAACAATGATAGAAGAAATATATTGGCAAATACAGTTATAATTTCAGGGAGAGGAAAAGGGGTAAAGCAAATCTCTAACAAGGGTTAGAGTGTCACAAACGCCGACGCGCGTTTTGATGTGAAGACCGAATATGGCCAAACACCTTCCTCAGGGCGTGGGTAACAGAGCTGTGTATTTGGACTGGACATTGGCTGTAGTTAATTTTGGACTTTTGATTTCAGTTGCACACTTGCTGATTAAAGCCTCTTTTTGTTTACTTGTGGTTAATCTTTGGTGGTACATGATGTAGATGTGTAGAATCATGCATTTGCTGTTGTAATTGTGTTCAGATCAGGTAAATGAAGTTTTGCTGTGATGGGCTCCATGTGATCCATGGGATATGTGTCCTAATCTAGTCTGGATCTATAGCATCCCTTGCTGCAGTCTGAGGGTGTGATGTTCAGCATTTGACACAGGGATGTACGTTTAGCATTTGTAGATTACCATCTTTGTCCTACACTGTTGCACATCTGTTGGGCTTACCACTGTCCAATGTTCCTAGTACCCTGACTGTGTGCCCGTCTCCACTGGACATGCAGTTTTGCACATCAATTTTGGAGGACTCATCTGTGTATACAGTACAACTGGATTGCCACGTGTTTTGGGTGTATGCAGATGACTGACGTGACACTCCCGTACCCAGGCTGATGTGAGCAGAGGCTTCTGTGTGTTGTAGTTGTTGACTCACTGACGGAGTGTCCTGCTGATATGTTTGAGTCGTGCACAGACAAGGTTTGGCACAGTGGACCTTCCACAGGAGTGGAGTGCCCTCATGGCTGTGTGTAATCTGGTGACATTGCGTGTGCCCGTGTTGTGTGTTGTGTGAGCATGTCTGTGCATGTTCCCTTCCCTTTTCATACACAGGCTGTGTCCCTAGGGATGTTCCTGTTTGTGATGCTTGCAGAGTTGGTATGTGTTCATCCAGCATCTTGGACCTGGTTTCTCCGTGATGTGGGTGCATGGCAAACTGATGTTCATGAGGTTGTCATTCCAGGTTGTCTTTGTTGTCAGGGCTGGGGATGTGGGCAAACGCTGATGGGACACATTCAGGATTCCCCTTAGCACTTGTTGTTTACACAAGTAATGTGATTTTGAGTTTGTGGTAGCTTTCAGTGATTGTGACGCGTTGTGTGTGTGACTGCTGCCACTCCTCAGGGTCAGAGCTGCAATGTTGGAAGTTGTGTACGTGTGTTCTTTGTGTCTCACCTTGGCTTCTTCGTTGGTGTGTGACTATGGCCAGGATCCCATTGTTTGTGGTGGATTTCACATCATGCGCATGTACGGCGTACTGTGCTGTGTGTCATACATAGACGAGTCATGTTGAGTGGGCATGTGTGATGGGTTTCTGCACCTTAGTTCCCCCACCAGCCCTGGGATTGTCATGGGTGCATGTGCAATGTCACCTGTCCATGTGAGCTTCACTGCTGCACATTGGTGGAGATCAGGGTGTGTGGTGTTGAGTGTGCAAATGTGAGTTGTTGCACGGCTAGACCACTACCTCCATATTGGCCTTGGCTGGCAGGCCCTGCTGATTGATTTGAGCTTGTGTAGGTGTGATGGTAGTTTGTAGCTGAGGACACATGGCTGTGGTTCACAGTGTGATCAACATCTACCTTTGTCATCACAGTGGAATTGTCATGCAGGCTAGTGTCTGCACAATGTGGGATCCCTGGGGGTAGTGCTGTGGTGGGTGTGTCTCTTGCTGTGTTAGTTGCTGTTCCTACAAACTTGTGTGACATGTGTAATTTGGGCTCCCTCTCATCTAACAATGCCAGATTGCCCACATAGTGGAATCCAATCCATGAGTTACTTGTGTGTGGCACTGTATACACATCTGTGTAATTGGGATTCAGGCCTCCTCATGTGTTGTGTGGTTGCCTGGGGACACTGGCACACACCCCCATCACCTGTTGTGTTTGATATGCAGTGTGAGTCTGCCTGTTTGTGTTAGTGCATTTGCATCACTGCATTGGCATTTCTGTAGTGTGCCATTGGCTGTATGTTGTTTGGTGATTTTCCCCTGCTCTCCCTGGGACTCCTGGGTCATCAGTCAGCACAATGATCATGGTTAGTATGTCCCATTGCTGCCATGGTATGGTATTTGTTCACCTGACATCGACAGTCTCCACAGGTTATATACATTTGTGTGTCCATAGGTGCAGATATGTGGGTCAGCATCATGATGGTCACTTCTGTCATTGTGTAATTGGCTGATTGTTGGCAATGTGGTCCCCCATGTGTGATGTTTGTATGCACATGGCCAAAACGATGTTTCTGTGTCACTGCACTGTTAGCCTCGCCCAATCTATGTTGCAATGGGACACAAGCCCTGCTATGCCACAGATGTTTTTGCTGTTGTGTGGCCAGGATTCATCCATACAATTTGTCTTTGCCAGCTTTTACCAAGCCTACACTTACCTTATGATCACCGTGGTGATGGTGCTTTGGGCCCCATTGCCACACTGATCAAAAGGTGCATCAGCCTTGAAACCCACACTTACCTTTTGGTGACTGTGGTGATGGTGCTTTTGGCCCCATTGCCACACTGATCAAGAGGTGCATCAGCCTTGGACCCCACACTTACCTTTTGGTGACTGTGGTGATGGTGCTTTAGGCCCCATTGCCACACTGATCAAAAGGTGCATCACCCTTGGACCCCACACTTACATTTTGGTGACTGTGGTGATGGGGCTTTGGGCCCCATTGCCACAATGATCAAAAGGTGCATCAGCCATGGACCCCACACTTACCTTTTGGTGACTGTGGTGATGGTGCTTTAGGCCCCATTGCCACACTGATCAAAAGGTGTATCAGCCATGGACCCCACACTTACCTTTTGGTGACTGTGGTGATGGGGCTTTGGGCCCCATTGCCACAGTGGCCATGGTCGGCTTGTATTGTGGAGGCCACACACTTTTATGTGTCACACATGTGATAGTGGGTCACATTGTATGTTCATTGTCATGTTTTGTGTTGTTGGCATTTGACATGGACTACACACGCTTGTCATGTTGTTTGGGTGGATGTAATTTTCTGTGATTCCTTATGTGGGAGTATGCTGGTTGTGTCATGCATTACCCGTCCTATGAGTAGGGGTGGTGGTAGTGGCAGGCATCCAGCCCCCCATGGGTAGAGGTGGTAGTAGTGGTAGGCATCTGGCACCCCCTGAGTAGGGGTGGTAGTGGTGGTAGGCATCCAGCCCCCCATGGGTAGGGGTGGTAGTAGTGACAGGCATCCAGCCCCCCATGGGTAGAGGTGGTAGTAGTGGTAGGCATCTGGCACCCCCTGAGTAGGGGTGGTAGTGGTGGTGGGCATCCAGGCCCCCATGGGTAGAGGTGGTAGTAGTGACAGGCATCCAGCCCCCGTGGGTAGAGGTGGTAGTAGTGACAGGCCTCCAGCCCCCCATGGGTAGAGGTGGTAGTGGTGGTAGGCATCCAGCCCCCCATGGGTAGAGGTGGTAGTAGTGACAGGCATCCAGCCCCCCATGGGTAGAGGTGGTAGTAGTGGTAGGCCTCTGGCACCCCCTGAGTAGGGGTGGTAGTGGTGGTAGGCATCCAGCCCCCCATGGGTAGGGGTGGTAGTAGTGACAGGCATCCAGCCCCCCATGGGTAGAGGTGGTAGTAGTGGTAGGCATCTGGCACCCCTGAGTAGGGGTGGTAGTGGTGGTGGGCATCCAGGCCCCCATGGGTAGAGGTGGTAGTAGTGACAGGCATCCAGCCCCCGTGGGTAGAGGTGGTAGTAGTGACAGGCCTCCAGCCCCCCATGGGTAGAGGTGGTAGTGGTGGTAGGCATCCAGCCCCCATGGGTAGAGGTGGTAGTAGTGACAGGCATCCAGCCCCCATGGGTAGAGGTGGTAGTAGTGGTAGGCATCCAGCCCCTCATGGGTAGGGGTGGTAGTGGTGGTAGGCATCCAGCCCCCATGGGTAGAGGTGGTAGTAGTGGTAGGCATCTGGCACCCCCTGAGTAGGGGTGGTAGTGGTGGTAGGCATCCAGCCCCCCATGGGTAGGGGTGGTAGTAGTGACAGGCATCCAGCCCCCATGGGTAGAGGTGGTAGTAGTGGTAGGCATCTGGCACCCCCTCAGTAGGGGTGGTAGTGGTGGTGGGCATCCAGGCCCCCATGGGTAGAGGTGGTAGTAGTGACAGGCATCCAGCCCCCCATGGGTAGAGGTGGTAGTAGTGGTAGGCATCTGGCACCCCCTGAGTAGGGGTGGTAGTGGTGGTGGGCATCCAGGCCCCCATGGGTAGAGGTGGTAGTAGTGACAGGCATCCAGCCCCCCATGGGTAGAGGTGGTAGTAGTGACAGGCATCCAGCCCCCCATGGGTAGAGGTGGTAGTGGTGGTAGGCATCCAGCCCCCCATGGGTAGATGTGGTAGTAGTGACAGGCATCCAGCCCCCCATGGGTAGAGGTGGTAGTAGTGGTAGGCATCTGGCACCCCCTGAGTAGGGGTGGTAGTGGTGGTTGGCATCCAGCCCCCATGGGTAGAGGTGGTAGTAGTGGTAGGCATCTGGCACCCTGAGTAGGGGTGGTAATGGTGGTAGGCATCTGGCACCCCCTGAGTAGGGGTGGTAGTGGTGGTAGGCATCCAGCCCCCATGGGTAGGGGTGGTAGTAGTGACAGGCATCCAGCCCCCCATGGGTAGAGGTGGTAGTAGTGGTAGGCATCTGGCACCCCCTGAGTAGGGGTGGTAGTGGTGGTAGGCATCCAGCCCCCCATGGGTAGGGGTGGTAGTAGTGACAGGCATCCAGCCCCCCATGGGTAGAGGTGGTAGTAGTGGTAGGCATCTGGCACCCCCTGAGTAGGGGTGGTAGTGGTGGTGGGCATCCAGGCCCCTATGTGTATATGTGGCATTGGTGATGGCCATCCCGCCCCTATGGTGCTGCTGTTGCAAGTAATTTCTGCATCCCTCTGTGTGTGTGTGATATGTCGGGTACGTGTAGTTTGTTTTTGTTGTTGGTGTCTGACTTACCTTCTGCGCCGTACGCGTCCGTGCCTGTTTCGGTAATAGATGTAGAATATTGGTAGGATCGGCACGATGGGATTCATGGTTGGTTCGTCTCGTTCGTCTTTCTCTTTGCTTCGCCTCATCCTCGTCGCTGGCGTGTTCGTCTTGTAGCCGTGGATCGTCTTGTGGCGCGAATCGGAGCTTATGTGCGCCTCTCCAGGATGCTTTGACGTGCCGTGCGTAGCGACGGGTTCGGCGCGTACGGAAAGCGCATCGTACTTGTCCGGCCGGACGGGGCTGCATTTTGGCTTCCGTGCGACTCGATTTTGCGTTTCCGGATCCGCCTCTTCGTAGAACAGGACCTGTATTGGGTGAGTACGACTGGGTCGGGATTTGGGCAGTTGTGCGCATCGTGACTTGCTCGTTCGGACGTATGTGCGAATCGGTCGGGAAACAGGCATTCGCCTGGGTTTTTTCCCGGCCGAATGGTATTAGGTGCGCCTCTGACCGGGATCGGAATCGACCCCTTAGTCTAAGGGAGTGTTCTTGATCAGGTCCTTGTTTTGTAAGAATAAAACCAATACTCACTTGTGAACATGGAACCAGGTTCATGGCAGGTTGCCCAATGACAACAGAGACAGTTCAGATAATGTGCTCTCAAGAACGAGCACTGTGCATAATCCCTTGATACAGTTCAGTGCGGTCACCAGCCTAACATCAGTCTGAGATTTATGCTGATGTTAAAGTTGCGATTGTTTTACCTGGTTTCAGTGAAACTACTGCATAACCCGCCAGTCCACTGCAAAGCCCACAATCCTTCCAATTATTGCCAAAGCGCCCTTCCTAAGTCTGGCAAACACTCACAAAGGGGCTGACCGGGGGGCCCCCCAACCCCCGGGCCTGGGGACAATACTACAGGAGTCCACAAGACTTAAAGCTAGCGTGGGGGGGAGGGGTCTGAGGTCTGTTCCCCATCACTGTAATCACAACTAGGGCACCAATTAATTCTCAGTGCTATATATTAAAATATGCCAGTCACGTTTACATTTCTAAGGGGCCATGATGGCCGCTGACCTTGGGATTGGCCGAATCAAAGCTGGTGCCAGGTCAGTCCTTGAAGTATGGAATGGTGGTTCAAACGATTGTATCTCCGCAACCATATTATAGATTTTGATGTTGTCAACTGTTCTTGGAGAAGTGTTTTCAACCCAGCTGCCTCTCTGATAACTTAGTGCATGATCGAAGCCAAGGGGTCTTCCAAGTAGGTCTGTGTGGAGCTCATGCTGTTTTACTCTGCGTAATTCCGCAGAATTAAAAAGAAAACTCTGTGAGATTCCACAGAATTCAATGAACAGGGGAGAAATAGCCACATCGTGCTGTTTGTACTATGATTTAACTCCGGAAGCTTGTTCTGCACTGAAACATCAGTGCAAACAACACCACACGGAGCGCCAGAGCTCGCAGCTTCTAGGGGTGATTTTGCTGCCACTCGAGTAGATTTTCTACTTCAGCGAAATTTTTCCGACCGTGAACTGAAAATCGCACTATGGGATGCCAAATCTCACTCGCCAACTTACTGTTTTTGAGCCGCACACGATAAAAAAGTCTGCGTAACGTGGGGTGGCCAAGATTCTGCCAGTTCTGGCAGAGTGGAATATATCGCGCATCCCTACTTCCAAACACCATGGAAGGAACTCAATAGGCACACAGGTTACCCTCAGTGCAGAAGGTTCAGGAATGGTGAAACACTCACAAAGTGCTGCTGCTGAAACACAAGTCTCTATTTCACAATAGTGTGCAGCTCTGCATTGGACTGAAGAGAAACTTTCAACGACTTACTGAGTCAAGAGGACAAGTACTTATAGTCAGAATTGACCAATCAGCTCTTCTGAAGTGTTCAAGGTCTGGAGAGACTCTAAGTACTGTTTGGCCAATGCACAATCAGCTCATGCCAGGGCCATGAAAAAACCAAGAGCCCCATCTGGGCTGGTTTTAACTGACCTAGGTAGAATGTGTTTTAGCACCTCAAACAGCAGGTCTTGTCTCAACTCATGCAAATGTTGAACAAGCGTGGCAGGAGCTGAGTGCTCTGTGGGAAAGGGCTTTGAAGGAAAGGTTCCCTGCATCCATCACCCCTCGGAACAAAGTGTTATCTCACTGCAGACTATTGGGGGGTTACACAAAGGGTAGATTACCAGGTCCACAGTGATCCAGAACGGTTTGCACAAATCCCTTCATCAACTCAGGTTCTAAGGAAGCTAAAATGAATTCCACCCTGCATTCTTGCTAATGTGAATAACGTCCTTACACCAAAGCTTTGATACTAACAGGTACACATACAGTACCAAATTTTACTAACATTTTCTGTCATGGTTGCTCCACTTTTAGTAGTAGATATTTACAAAGCCATGCAAGGGGCGCCTTGTGCCGCCTTGCTAAGCTTTGTAAAGAAATGTAACGCAAGGCAGCTGCTTGCACTGTGTTGTGTTACATTTCATTCTGGGAGACATTCCATGGGTGGACCATGGGTGTTCTAATGCATCCACCCATGGATTTCGCACAATCCCAGATTCAGAAAGGTTTGTAAACCTGAAAAACAACTAAACCTCCCAGAGGAAAACGTAACGAGGAGAAAAGTCTTTTTTTTCTCCTTGTTATTTCTTCTTTCTATGTGTGCAATCCTCCTCCCTGTAACACAGGCACACTTGCACCGAGGTGCAAAGGTGCGTTCATTTGCGAAGGCTGCTGTAAGTGCACCAGTGCTATGAGAGTGCAAAAGAGTGCCATATCTTAGCTGATATGGCGCATTTATGCTCTTTCCCTTTCATGCAACGCAGAGCAGCAAGTTGCCTTGCTGTAATGCATTGGGTGAAAGGTTAGTAAATCAGACCCACAGTATCTATAAATATCCGAAGTGCATAGCCGGCTTTAGCGCTTGTGGCATTCAGTGCAGCAATGTTTGTTGGCACCCCCAAATGACTTCCTCTGCCATGCATTCCTTCACTACCACCCTTTAACAGTGCCCTTCAAGTTTCCATAACCACTCTCTCTCAGAAGCAATTAAATTAGTTTTATAGCGCCGCCGCCACTCATACCATTGTAGGGTGTCAGAGCACTTTACATCACACACTACACAGAGAAAATCAATCAAAGGTGTGTAAATCAAGGTATATTAAATGTTACATAAGACAGAAGACTTCAAGGTTTAGGAGTCACATGTCATCCATACTGGTACAATGGTTTAATAGTACTTGGTCTGGAGAAGCACAAACTCAGAATTTAAAATGTAACACCATGGTTGGGGGTTCTCTTCAATTATCAGAATTGATTTCTATCCAAATGAACCCTTTTTCCAACATCAGGATAATGAAAGACGGGGGAAAAAATCATAACGCTCTAATCTGTACCTTGCAGTTTATATGCAGCTCTTTGGTGACAGTGAATAGCTCATTGTTCTATGTTAGGATGAAAACTTATAAACTGCAATTAACAAAAGGATCTCTCAGACAAAAGCAGTAACCCACTGACCTATTTACATTATATACACTTTGTATTCTGAATGGTACACGTTCTTTGCAGCAGACATATTAACTCTCTGCACTACCTACACTATGCAGTTCCTGGTGAGAAAAGCTGAGGAGCAGGAGGAGGCTAGGAAGGTCTGTAACCATCAGGCATTGCAGCGCCGGCCTGACGAGGAGCATGCCCTACGATTAAGCATGACACCCAGCCGGGTGTGTGAGGGCCCTATTTCCCAAATTGGGAGACATCCTGTCTCCTCCATAGGGTCAGGGTAACAGACCTTCCTAGCCTCCTCCACCTCCTCAGCTTTTCTCACCAGGAACTGCATACTCTGTTAACTTGCTTCTAAAACCATAACTTGCAAACACGATGCCCCCACCCAAAGTCAGCACCCAGTGTGGTCGCACCGGTCGCACTGCCCTAGAGCCAGCCCAGCCGAAGTGTATAGAAGACAAGGCCTGGTTAATGGAGGAGATTGACAGAGCCATTTTCAAAAAGGGAAGCCATTAGGCTGCTCCCCTTGAAGGAAACAGTTAAAAGGTCTGCTCCTTCACTAACAATTACGCTGGCACCAACACTAGTCACACAAAAACCAGTTTGAGAGGGCAGTACCCGCTCTCTTAAAGAGGGACGCACTTTGAGTTCTCACTCGACCTCAGAGCACCACTCTGGGACCTCAGTCCACTTTAACAGGGAGAATCCTCTGGGAGATTGCATAATTGAAGGGTTCTCTGAGAGTAAGTAAAAAATGACAGGGTATACACAGGAAACACTGTGTAGGGCAACACAGCACATTCTTCCGAGTCATGCAGGACTCAGAAGTTCTGCTGTATGCTGTTGTTAACCTACAATTTTGGTCTTCACAAACTTCTACGTGTAAAGATGCAGGGGCATATTAGCAAGACCGGCGATAAAATTATCGCCGTTTTAGCGGCAGGAAACTGCCGCTAAAACGGCGATAATGGGCTTGCTAATATGCGTTATAGAATTCCAATAGAAGCCCAGGTTAGATGTCCTGCACATCTAACCTGGGCTTCTATTGGAATTCTATAACGCATATTAGAAAGCTCATTATCGCCGCTTTAGCGGCAGTTTTCTGCCGCTAAAACGGCGATAATTTTATCGCCGGTCTTGCTAATATGCCCCGCAGTTTTTTCTTGACCACCTAAGATCTGTGTAAGTATTGCCCCTAACATTACTGGCATGGGTTGTTATATATTTATGCTGACTGACGCTAAATTTCCCAACAAATTGAGTAAACTGATTGGTCTAGAATCATGAGTTTGTGCCCATGTGACGATAAGTCTTTGCAATCAACATTGCATGTTCTTTTATTTTGCTAATTTTATTCCATACCGAAAAAGAGGTGGATTTTACCAATCTTAAGGTATATAGGTCTTAGGCAATATCGTCCTGCGTTTTTAATATTACAATTTTTAGAGTACGAAGCGTTTACAAAACCAATAGCCCTGTATTTAAAAATAATAATCAGAATTAGGAAAACTATGGGCACATGAATTTGGCCCTTTTAATTCTATGTAATCACCAGTATTTTAAACGTCTTTTTAATAATGTTGCTTTTACAAATAATATTATGTGATATACTGTGCTTTCATAATTTATTCTCTTTTAAATTGAATAAAGCTTATTTGAACTGAATTGATTGAGTAAACTATTTAATTATGCATAATGCATCTTTTCAAATGTACACATGACATTTAAGGGCAGACATTTAATGCTCAGGTGCAGGACTGGCAGTAAGAAGAAATTTGAACTATATGCACTGTGTGTTTTTAGTTTTATTTGAATGTTCTAGACAACATCCTTCCACTCGCAGCACTGCACAAGGTATACGCCTTGATTAGGGTTAAGATGAAAATTGAACACACTATCCCGTGCAATCTATGTATATGCAATTCTGTCAGGCATGTAAGGCCTGCATCAGTGTGAACATGCAACATGCCTTAGGTCGGGTAGGTGAAGGTATCCAGCGCTAATCTAGAATTTAAGACTGTGGTTCTAGGGTTATTTCTGATCGTCATGCCAAGTTCAGTGAGCCTGGCAGAAATGAGCCTAATATTTTACTTAACTGGTGCCTGGTCATTATTCTCTCATCAGTAACCTCTTTATTTATAATCACATTCTATTACTCATGTATGAACACAGCAAATCTTGTCATATTACGTTTACTTAAAGAAATGTATAAGAACTTATAAATATAATTTTAAGTAACACCATCACCAAAAAGATCTTCTGCAATTCCGTTCTCATTAAAACTTCCCACGGTTCTTTCAGGAAGAATATTTGTTTCTAACTCAAATTATTCAGAAAATCACATTCTAGTTAAAATTTAAAGGAGAAAAAGGATCTATAAACAAGTCCCTGTCTCCTTTTGAGTGAGAACTCTTTGTAGTTGGTGTTCATTTCTACTGAGAAGTAGATCTCCCAACTCCCAGGAACGGGATAAAAGATGAAAATATCCCCACGAGCCTCCCGTTCAACTTTGAAATCTGAAATTGGAAGATTAATATAGCAGTTTGCTATACACTATATCATTTTGAAAGTGTATTATGACCAGATATTGAGGTAAAAATACCATCCAGCTAATTCGTGAGGCAAGGATCTTATATAAAAAGGTGATAGAGGCCATCAAAAAGAGCTGGGACGAGCAAAAGTGGCAGGACTTGTTAGAAGCTTCCAAAAGGAAGGATGCTTCCTCCTTTTGGCACATATTTGCTAATGGTAGCCTGGAAGCCCAAACTCCGACTGGCCACTGTATACAACCATAGATTTGGGTTAAACACTTCAGTAACCTCTATCCTACACCCTCTGCAGTTCCGTTGTCTCCAAGAGCTGGCGTGCATTAGCAGACCATCGTAGCTAGTCTCTGGGCCACTCACAGGTCAATGGGGACTCTGCCAAACCTGGCAGGGATCTTGGGGAGGCTGCATGCAAACAACTTTTCTCAGGTGCGTTGGAGTAGGGACGGGGCCCTAACAGAGAGGATTAACATCACACGGGTGCGCCAGGGCTGCGTTCACACCCCAACGCTGTTTTCATTGTACTTCAACAATGCTTTAAAATATTTCCACAACTGTATCAATGATGCCCCTGATGGAGCAAGGACTCACAAATGAGACTTGCTCGGATGCAATTCTATTAAAGTATTAATGTATTAAATTGTATTGTTCATACTAATTATTGCACACACAAATACAATTAGCAAGGAAGCTTGCCTATGTGTTTTTACTAACAAGTAACGCTTGTCTATTCTAAAATGGCCGCTAAAACGCGGGAACTTTACTGCGCATGTCTCAACCATATCACGTGGTGTGACGTCTTTCTTTGCTTGGTGGGAAAATTCTTGCTTCTGCGCAGTGTGATTTAAAATGGCTGCTATATGTTCTCACATGCTACAGCTTGCTCTTATGTTTTATTTAAACTTTAGTATTCTAACGCTACTAATGCGGGACAAGTTTATAAGTAAATGGGAATAGAATAGACAGAGTGGGTATACAGTGAAACATTTTATTTGTGATTTTAATATTTTCTTCTTGACTTTATTAGTTCGTAAATGTTGGGCCTGGGGTTGATGATCTGAAAACTCGAATGACGTGGGTTCTGCGCATGCTCCTTGAAAGACTGCCCAGAGCGGAAAAGGATGAAGTCAACCTGGACGTCGTCCAAGGCCGCGACCTGATGGCCAATATTGTCATAATCATGAATGTCCTTATAAAATTGTAACAATGTACATGAAAAGGCACAAACCTTGTCATAAGACGGGTGGGAAATAAAGCAAATGTATTAAATTTGAGGGGCGGTATTCTAAAACAAAGAGCTTTAAGAAATGAATTAAATCAATATGGTGTGAGGATCAACCCCCTGTCCCCGTCCAATCAGAAGTAGTGGCCCCATAAGTTAGCAACATTTAGGGGAGGTACATGGGCGTAGAAGGGTATAATAGATATAGAATTAGCTAATTAGACAGAACAGGCCGATGCTGCTCAGCATTAGGAAGAGAACGCTCTGACACCAGACATACGAGCTGATCGATTGCAGACTGAACCGCTGTCCAGAGAGGTCCTGAGGTGGGGGCGGCGGAATCCATTAGAAGGAAGAAACGGGAGAATCGAGGAGAAGCGAAGTACCAGAGAGGGGAACGACGCAGGCGTCGTGGGTAGAGAGGTCACCGGTCCTGTCCTGATCCGGGAGGAGTCTGTTGCTCTTCATCCTTCCAGGGTCCTATCTTTCAAACTCCTTGGCCAAGGGGTTTGGTTCTCGCACTTAGGTAAATATAAATGCAAACCTTAGTTGCGCTGCTGTCTCTACCTTCTCTTTTCCTAAGGGACCGTCATTAATCGATAAATCATTGTTGTGCTTCCTCCTTGAGATTTGATTCAAGTACTATGTGGCTTTGTATTTTATTCTGCTAAATCTTTAGATAAACATTTTTAAAACTTCTTGACTTTGTGATTATTTAGAAATTATGAATTGTATGGAATGTCACTCATTTTAAATTTCCCAATTAGCAAAGGATTCATTGGTAAGTCATTACTCTTCAATCAGAAGGTAATTGGTAGCAGGGATTTGATAAAGAGTACCAACTGACCCACCAGTGGAAATTGCTAGCGGAGTATGAATGTATGGGCCCAAGTGAGTATTTTGTGTATGAATGCTTGTTGCTAGTAACCCGCTGGATCAGTTTTCTGGTTATCAGAGGATGGTTGTGCTTTGTTAATTGTGTAATGAGAATTTTATTTTTATGAACTAACATCTGCTTTTTGTTTAAAGTTTGTTTTATGTTGTCTAGAATCCCGGGGAAAATTGAGAAGCGGTTGGTAAGTGGAAGCCATACTGCAGTGAGGTTATCTGTCAGGCAGAAATAGTACTGAAAAGTTCAAATAAGACTATCAGTACTTGTTAGGGACTCTATGTGTGTGAGTAATAGCAAGGGAATATGCTAGTGAAATTTTGATGTTATATCACCTAGAAAGGGTAACATTGAAGAAGTAACAGGTATTTCTGAAGCTTGTGTGAAGAGTAGACGGAAATGTTTTACTCGTAGTGTATGATTAGTAAACGGAAGAGATTTACTAAGAAGTGAGAGAATCTATCTTTTCAAATTAGCGAAACTGACACGATAGCGAATGTTTTATGTTGTTACTGAATTTAATAGATAGAATAAAACTTTGCGTAAGTTTTTGTAAAGGGAGGGTCAGCTACCGGAGAGGAAGCTGACGTCACAAACGCCGCGCTGGGATTGGTTGAAACCACGGGCGTGAAAAGACTCTTGTAAAGGAGGGGGTCAGTAGTCAGGAGTAACACTGACATCACAAGTGTCGCGCTGGGATTGGTTGAAACAGCGAAGGACAGAAAGGCGCAGATTGTAAAGGAGGGGTCGTCAGAAAAGACGTCACTGAAAAGCGCGCTAGGATTGGTCCAGAAGCAAAAATTAGCTGGAATTTAATTGGTTGTCAACATAGAAGTCGAAATCTTAGTGGACAGTGGAAATTGTATGTTTAAACGCGATCCGACTTTAATAGGAACTCGTCCAGACAGGAGATTCCTAGGTTTTGCAGAATATAGTTCAATAAACAGATATTTACCCAGAATGTACGGAGAAAAGAGAAAAATGTCACTTCTACAAAAGGTTAAGAATTATTTTAAAAAGGACAAAATAATAAAGACTAGAGAAGGGATTATCATTCCACCAGCTAAAACGCCCGCTTCATTCATGATGATGGAGAGAGGTTATCATACTTGTGTATGGTTAGAAAATTGGATAGAATATACCAAAAATGATGGAATATTAGCATTTCCAGAAAATGGTACTTTCAATGGGAGGATTCTTCAAAATTTGAGATTGAGAATGAACGATTTAGAACCCAGACCTAGATTGACTCAATACGAAGCCTTAGAAAAATGGGAAACTGAGGCATTTGAACGTGACCGATCCAGAAGTAATAGGAGTTATCGGGGATTCTTTCCCAGATACCAAAACGAGTCAAGGGACGGTCAGATGAAACAGTGGAGAAGAGCAATGTTTACAGAGGGTCTGTATCCCATATTAATGGCAGAAGAATCGTCAGGGAGTAAATGCACAGAAAAGACCAAACATTTGGCTAGATTTGGAGATTCCGAAGACGAATTTATGGAAGATTTATTAAAGAATCCACCACCATATCAGGAAGGGACAAGTGGATGCACCCCAAGTGCACCCTTGTTACGGACACCCTTGGTGCCTGAAGTATTACATGATTCACCAGTTAGTAGAGTGCTTCACGATAAAGAAAAGGAAGCGATAGACAGAAACAGAGCAGAATTAATTCAGAAAGTAACGCAATTGAGTGTTCACCCTGATTCATTGACCATACCTGTAACGATTGGTCCAGTGGTTCCCTTATATGGTGACAAGGCAATTTATCCCAAACCTCTAGTTGTACCTACACCTGTGAATGTTCCTAAACCGGAAGCAGTAGTAATGGTTGAGGATCACTTTAGTGATTGTGAGTCTATAATTTCATTAATGGACTTGCCCATTCGAGATTCTGTAAATAATACTCCAAGAAGAGTAACACCTAGTTGCTCCAAAGATGTAAACATAGTAACCTCATCAGGAACTAAAAGTGCCACAGTAGTTACACCTGAAGATTTAGAAAGGTGGGCACAAGGATCAGACAAACAGAATTCACCCCCAAAGATCATGGACATTTATAAATTAAAAGTTGAATTAGAAGAAATGATAGCAGGAAATGTAGGAGTAGATCGCCTAAATACTTACGATGAAGAAGAATTATTGTTCATCTGCAGAAGCATCACAAGGAATGCAAAAATATTTCATGAGAAATTATCAGATTTAGCTCAACAGATGGGAATTGAAATAGGGAAGTCAAAGGTGCTGCAAAAACCCTATAGAACAGATTTTTCAGACAAGGATTTGGAAAATATGAATGCTTCAGGAAGGAAATTACAAGTAAAAGAATTAATGACAGTTTTGCAGAAATGGGGAGAGCTAGATAAATGGAAAGCTAGATGGACAAAGAAAAAGGAAGAGGCACGATATAGTAAAACCACTTCAGAATATTTAATGAAGGAAGCAGGGAAAGGAGATCAAATGTACCCGATGCGAGAAGTTCCAGGAGGGGGATATGTACATGTCCCATGGAGCAGACAGGATATTTGATCATTTACGAATGATTTTCCAAAATTGAGAGAAAAACCAATTGAATGGTACAAGCAGGTTGAGAGGTTTGTGAAGGTGTCAAAGGTGTTGCTGAAAGACTTGGATGGTTTGTTTGACATAGTGGTACCTGCAGATTTGTGGACAGATTGCAAAATCACAATTGATTGGCCTAGTGAGGAGTATCCTAGAGATCCAAAGACAGGTGCCCCATCTAATGATGTAATGAAAAAATATCAGCAGGTGATAACATATTTGAGGGGAAAAATACCACCAAAGGAAACAGATTGGGTGAAAATAGACAGAACTACCCAAGAAGCCAGTGAATCGGTACATGCCTACTATGAGCGTTTATTGCAGGTATTTAAGCAGTATAGTGGATTTGAGGACATTGGAGATAAAAACATGAGTCAGTTTGTTTACCGATTTGTTTACGGTCTGAAGCCAGAGATTTGTCAGATGATTAAGCAGCACATGTTGTGCTGGCAAGGAAACCCATTGACGAGATTTTGAAATATGCGAAATATTGTGGAGATGACATTGAGGATAGACACAAGAAATTGCAAGAGAAGGTGATGTGGGCTCAGGTGAAAATGGCTGAGCGACAGGGAATTAATTTGGACAATCCAAATGATAATCAAGGAAAAGATTCTGGAACGAATGGTGACACTGGGAACGGAGGAAAAGTGAGAGGACGAATGAGCAGAGAAGAGGCTAAAAGAAGTTTCCTTGTCATGGGTGCGGAAAATTAGGGCATTGGAAGGATGAATGTAAAAAGATTCGGAATAATAATGGCCCAAATCAAAATTTAAATCCACAGACGCAGAATGACTCACAGCAGGGTGTAAATCCTCAGAGTCAGTTGCCACCTGCACCTATACAGGGTAATGTAAGCAGAGCAAAGCACGGTACAGACGTCGGATATCAAGGAGGAAGTGGTAAGAATGATTATGTAACATCACAATTTCTTTTACAGGACGATTTCGATACCTATAATTTATGACGGTGCCTGGGAGAGGGGAAGAAGGAGTGCGTACTTGGTGCATCCTTACCGGTAGATCAGTCAGGTCCATATGTTGAAGGAAATGTGAAAGGTAATGATATTACTTTTCTTTTGGACACTGGTGCTACTAGGTCTACTGTGAGAACAGCAGACATCCCAGACCTTCCTCTCTCTGGAGAAGCTATCCAAGTTGTGGGAGTGGCTAATCAGAAGATTAGAACACCTCTTACCGAACCAATGGAAGTAAAAATCGGAAACTTTAGAGAAATGCATCAATTTGTAGTATGTGATTCCAGTCCAGTAAATTTATTGGGCAGGGATTTGCTCTGTAAGATGAACTGTACAATTTTCTGCACACCGGATGGTGTGGCAATTCAGACCCCAGATGAAGACCATGTATATAAATTTATGATTGCAAAGCAAGGTACAGAAGTGGATGAGATGTTTTCCCTGATAACAAAAGACGAGTTACCAGAAGAACTGAAAACTACGGTGAATCCCATGGTATGGGATTTCACGGGAAAGGAAGTAGGACTTATGGCCAAAATAGACCCAGTAAAAATTACTGTAAAGGAAGGTGCGGTTTACCCAAACACCAGACAGTATAAAATGAGTGCAGAAGTAAAGGCAGGAGTCATTGAAGAAATTGACAGAATGGTAAAACAAGACATATTAAAGGAAGTAATGAGTAGCCCTTGTAACTCACCAATCATGGGTCTAAAGAAACCTAGTGGAAAATATAGGATCGTTCAAGACCTGCGCAAGGTAAATAAGATTGTGGAACCTTGTTGTCCTATAGTACCAAATCCTGCAGTAATCCTATACCAGATTCCTTGGAGTGCAGGATGGTTTACTGTGATCGATTTATGCCAAGCATTCTTTTCGATACCCTTGCATCCAGATAGTCAGTATCTATTTTCATTTAAATTTGAAAACAAGGTCTATGTATGGAATCGTGTCCCTCAGGGGTACACAGAAAGTCCTTCCATCTTTAACCAAATATTGAAAAAGTGTCTAGAAAAACTGGTGATGCCAGGAAGCTCAGTCTTAGTGCAGTACATAGACGACTTACTAGTGGCATCTAACACCAGAGAGGATTGTGTTGTTGACACCATAGCATTACTAAATCATTTAGCAGAAGAAGGTCATAAGGTGTCACCTGAAAAATTACAGTTCTGTACTACAGCAGTAAAGTACCTAGGACACCAAATTGAGAGGGGCAGAAGGAGAATAACAGATGAAAGAATAAAACTAATAAAGAAAATGCAGATGCCTGTCTCTCAACGAGAAGTAAGAATGTTCCTTGGAATAGTAGGGTACTGTAGACAATGGATATTAGGATTTTCTCTACTAGCAAAACCATTGATTCAGATGACGAAAAAGAAGGCAAAAGACCCAGTTGAATGGGATGATGAAAGTGTAGGTGCATTTGTAAAACTAAGAAATGCTTTGTGTGCAGCACCTGCCCTAGGCATGCCTGATTATAAGAGAAAATTTGCATTATTTTGCCATGAAAGAGAAAATTGTGCACTTTCAGTCCTAACCCAAAGACATGGTTTGACCAGACGTCCTATAGCATATTTTTCTGCTACATTGGACCCAGTGGCAGCTGCGTTGCCTGGTTGCTTAAAAGCAGTAGCTGCTACTTGTTTGAGCATTGAACAAAGTGAGTCAATTGTAATGGGACACCCTGTAAAAGTGTTCGTCCCACATGCGGTTGTGATTTTGCTGACAAGAACCCGAACTCAGCATCTTACTCCTAGTCGACTGACTAAGTATGAAAGAATAATACTGGGTGCTGAAAATGTGACCATTGTAAGGTGCACAATAGTAAATCCAGCTACCTTACTACCAGACCCATATCATGAGGAAGTTAAAGATGACGAAGAAGAACATGATTGTTTACAAGTCACAGAATTGTGCACAAAACCGCGTCCTGATATTCAGGAACTACCTCTCAGGGAGCCAGACAGGGAGCTGTTTGTTGATGGCTCATGCCAAAGGCATGAAGATGGAAAACTAACTGCAGCATATGCAGTATGTGAACTAACTGGAATAGTCGAAGCATCCTATTTACCAGGGGTAAAATCTGCACAAATAGCTGAATTGATTGCTTTAATAAAAGCTTGCAAAATTGGGAGGAACCAAAAGGTAACTATATTCACTGATAGTCAATATGGTTACGGGGTTGTGCATGATTTTGGCCAATTATGGATGCAGAGGGATTTCATGACTTCTTCAGGATCCCCCATTAAAAATGGACAGTTCGTAAAAGAACTACTGGAAGCAATACAATCACCAAAAGAATTGGCTGTGGTGAAATGTGCCGCACATCAGTCAGGAGATGACTGGGTGGTAGTCGGCAATAGATACGCAGATCTTGTGGCTCAACATTGTGCCAAAAACAGATTAGCAGTAAACAAAAGGGTGGAAAGAATGGGAATCAGCTGCCAACTTATGCTGTTTGCACCTCCTGAAACATGGAATGATGTAAAAAGATTGCAAGATGATGCTGATGAGAGCGAAAAGAGTATATGGATTAAAACAGGATGTACCCAAAAAGCAGAGGATGATGTATGGACTTGTGCTGATGGCAGACCAGTCATGCCTGATTGTCTGCTTTCACAAATGGCTAGGATGTACCATGGAGGCACACATGTAGGGAGAGATGCAATGATTAGGCTCTTTAGACAAAATTGGTTCAATCCCAAGTTTAGGGCAGTAGCAGAGAGTCTTTGCCAGAGATGTCTAACTTGCCAAATGCATAACCCAGGAAGAAAAACAGTAATTGGGTTTGGGAAAATTGGAAAGGCAGAGGGTCCATTCATGAGACTGCAACTTGATTTCATTCAGTTACCACCATGTAGAGGGCTGAAATATGCACTAGTCATAGTGTGTCTATTTTCCAAGTGGGTGGAGGCATACCCTACCAGAAGGAATGATAGTCTTACAGTTGCAAAGTTGTTACTACGCGAACTAGTACCTAGATTTGGTTTTCCAGTAACTTTGGAATCAGATAGAGGAAAACACTTTAACAGTGAAGTGGTTAAAATACTCTGTGAAGCATTCCACATTGAACAAAAGTTGCACTGTGCATATCGTCCAGAGGCTTCTGGAGTGGTGGAACAATTGAATGGCACGATAAAATCCAGACTGGGAAAAATGTGTGCTTCAACATCATTAGATTGGCCAGACGCATTGCCTCTTGTTTTAATGGGACTCAGAAGCATTCCTGATAGAAACACCGGATTGAGTCCGCATGAGATAATAATGGGAAGAGCAATGAGACAATCACATGTACCCACGAATAAACTGCTGAATATATCAGATGATATGGTTCTGGATTATTGCAAAGGACTGGCTGACCTAGTGCATTCTGTCTCTCACCAGGTTGGAGAAGACGCAGTTTCCAGACAGCCTGAACAAGAACATGATCTGAGTCCCGGAGACTGGGTGGTAGTGAAGAATCACACCAGAGAAACGTGTCTATCACCTAGGTGGGGCGAACCTTGTCAGGTCATACTGATTACGAACACAGCAGTGAAGTGTGCAGGATTTCCTAATTGGATTCATGTAAGCCACACCAAAAGAGTACCAGATCCTGAAGAAGAAAATACTCAGATAATACCTGTTACTGAGGAAGCTGAAGGTTGCCCAGCTGAAGAATCTCAGGCCCGAGATTCAAGGGAAGCTGACGAAGAACAACCGAGCACAAGTCAGGACTGGATACCAGTGGTAGAAATACCTGAGATCTACTACAGAACAAGAAGTCAAGTAAATCTAGAAGAAATTGAAGAAGATCAGATAGGTGAAGAAGAAGCAGCTCAGGAAGAAGAAGAAGAACAAACACAAGAACCTGAGCAGGAACAGATAGGGAGAGGAAACTGGGCTCAAATTAAAGAAGAACAATCAGACTTTGAGCAGGGACAGACAGGTTTAGAAGAATCCGGTCAGGCTGCAGAAGTTCAAAGTGCAATAAGCCCTGATCAGAACCAGTTAGATCAAGAAAAATACACAGAAGAAGAAGATCTTGAGAATTTCGAGAATGAAATCGTAAATCAAGAACAAGATCAGTTACAAGAGATCCACAGTGAAACAGAAGAAGAAATAACAGTAAGACCTGGAAAAGAACAAGGAGAAGAAACTGAAATAAAAGAAAACGAGAGTGTGCCACAACTAGAAAACAAAAGAATTTCTGAAGAAGGAAATAAAGAGACAGTACAAACAGAGAAAACAAGAAAAGGTGATCATTGGCCTAGCGTCATCAAAAGAGTAAAATACCACATAACAACCAGAAGTGGAGATCCAGAACAAGTGAATGAAGTAACAAGTCAAACAGAACAAAGAAATAAAAGTGAAAAACGAAGAAGCAAAAGACTGAAACTTGTGAATAACAAATTTAAAGGTCCTGATTGGACTTATATTATTCTCGAAGATTACGAAAGCTCAGAATCAAGTGAAAGTGGTGACGAAGGAACCAGTGCAGAACTGACTTATGAAAAAGAAATAGAACCACCTTGAGAACGTGAAAAGACTTGAAGAATACGATAAGAAGAGCAATCTTCCTTGTCAAAAATGACTGACGATAGAGTTACTGGGAGACCAAAGCAGAAAGGTTGTAAAAGATGTTGTGCTATATGCATATGCAACCTGGTAGTGATGCTTATAGTGTGGTTAGTTGTGATCGTAGCAATTCCTTATCTTATGATAATAGATAAAAAGATTAACAACGAAACTAAGGAAAGAATAGGTAACTTAAAGGGTAATAGAGTAGAACTAAAGGCAGAAGACGAACCAGAATTACATCATGAAGTAACAGATAACGACACTAGTTTAAATGTTTTCACAAAGTTATTATTTCAATATGTAGATACTATGGAAGTTAGTAATTGTTATGTTTGTATGAAATTACCTGAATCAGTAGCAGAAGGGTTAACGTATCATCACTTGCCATTAACCTATGGCATATCATGTAGTGTATTAGCCAGTTTATTTTATAGAACAGGGCGACTTCAGTATTATTATTCAAATATAGATGTGATATTTACTGAAATTCCGATTCGAAAGAATATGAATCCAGTGCTTAGTAGCAAAGATGCACAGTTTATGGGAGAGTTTTCTTAACAATGAAGTCAATAGACATAACACACGCACATAGAAGCAATCTAACATGTTCTTTACATGAAGAAGAAAAGATATTTTTGAATTTAGTGGAGAGTAGAAGACAAGATTTCCAAAAGAAAGCTTCTGAGCATAAGGCTCATTTACCACCTTGGGCTGAGAAAGAAGGTAGTTACACACCTGGCAAGGCTCAAGCTGCTATGGCTCTGGATTTTGAAAAGAAAGGGAAAATGTGTCTACATAGGTTAAAGACAGAGTATAACAATGTTTTCATCGGTACCAGTGAATGTGAACACAATTTCTTAATTCTTGGAGGTTGGGGACTAAAAGGAGGAACAGATTCAGTTTTTCCTGGAATCTATTATGTATGTGGGAATAAGGCCTACTTTAGGCTTCCTGCACGGTGGTATGGAAGTTGCTATTTTGGAATAGTATTTCCAAAAATATACCACGTAAAAAGAAACACTGGCAGCAATGAAAATACTAGTGAATTAACACGTAGAAAAAGAGCTAGTTTTTCAGAAATTTTAGGTGATATATTTGGTGCATTGATACCTTCAGTGGGAATAATTCTGAATTCAAGGAAAATATGTAAATTATCTACAGTGGTTGATCGTTTATCAACTGACACTGCTGGAGGATTTCTAATGATTAATGCGGAAATGGTTGCGATTAGATCTATGGTTATGCAAAATCGACTTGCTCTTGACATTATTTTGGCAAAAGAGGGCGGAGTCTGTAAATTATTGAAGACAAAACACTGTTGCACTTACATACCTGATAAAAGTGCAGAAATTGGAACGTATATACAGAATATAACTAAACTTGAGAAGGAACTAAAACCACTGGAAGTTGATAGTGTATGGGAAAGATTGACCAATAGTATTAGGTCAATTGGTACCTGGTTTGCTAATATAGGGAAAGGACTTATAGGTCAAATATTAGTACCCCTAGCAGGGATAGCAATAATAGTATTTTCAATAATAATATGGTGCAAATGTTGTAGAAGGAAGGAATCATATAATGTGACAGAAAAGGGAAAGAAGAGAAAGTTTGATGAGATTGAACTTGAAGATTTAAGAAGTGAATTATACAAGAAACTGAAAGGAGATGTGAAAAGTAGAAAGTGTAAAAATGAAAATGAAACCATAATATGCTAAAGGTTGGCATCTGGTTGTGGGTAGTATTTTGATGGCTCAGAAATGCCATCAGAGAGGGGATTGATGGAGCAAGGACTCACAAATGAGACTTGCTCGGATGCAATTCTCTTAAAGCATTAATGTATTAAATTGTATTGTTTATACTAATTATTGCACACACAAATACAAATAGCAAGGAAGCTTGCTTATGTGTTTTTACTAACAAGTAACGCTTGTCTATTCTAAAATGGCCGCTAAAACGCGGGAACTTTACTGCGCATGTCTCAACCATATCACGTGGTGTGACGTCTTTCTTTGCTTGGTGGGAAAATTCTTGCTTCTGCGCAGTGTGATTTAAAATGGCTGCTATATGTTCTCACATGCTACAGCTTGCTCTTATGTTTTATTTAAACTTTAGTATTCTAACGCTACTAATGCGGGATAAGTTTATAAGTAAATGGGAATAGAATAGACAGAGTGGGTATACAGTGAAACATTTTATTTGTGATTTTAATATTTTCTTCTTTGACTTTATTAGTTCGTAAATGTTGGGCCTGGGGTTGGTGAACTGAAAACTCGAATGATGTTGGTTCTGCGCATGCTCCTTGAAAGGCTGCCCAGAGGGAAAAAGATGAAGTCAACCTGGACGTCGTCTAAGGCCACGACCTGATGGCCATATTGTCATATCCATGAATGTTCTTATAAAATTGTAACAATGTACATGAAAAGGCACAAACTTTGTCATAAGACGGGTGGGAAATAAAGCAAATGTATTGAATTTGAGGGCGGTATTCTAGAACAAAGAGCTTTAAGAAAATGAATTAAATCAATATGGTGTGAGGATCAACCCCCTGTCCCCGTCCAATCAGAAGTAGTGGCCCCATAAGTTAGCAACATTAAGGGGAGGTACATGGGCGTAGAAGGGTATAATAGATATAGAATTAGCAAATTAGTTAGCACAAGAGCGCACAATGCTACTAAGCATTACGCACATTCAAGCTTAAGCACAGCTGAAGGAGCAGACGAGGCTGATCGATTGCAGACTGAACCGCTGTCCAGAGAGGTCCTGAGGTGGGGGCGGCGGAATCCATTAGAAGGAAGAAACGGGAGAATCGAGGAGAAGCGAAGTACCAGAGAGGGGAACGACGCAGGCGTCGTGGGTAGAGAGGTCACCGGTCCTGTCCTGATCCGGGAGGAGTCTTTTGCTCTTCATCCTTCCAGGGTCCTATCTTTCCAACTCCTTGGCCAAGGGGGTTTGGTTCTCGCACTTAGGTAAATATAAATGCAAACCTTAGTTGCGCTGCTGTCTCTATCTTCTCTTTTCCTAAGGGACCGTCATTAATCGATAAATCATTGTTGTGCTTCCTCCTTGAGATTTGATTCAAGTACTATGTGGCTTTGTATTTTACTCTGCAAAATCTTTAGATAAACATTTTAAAACTTCTTGACTTTGTGATTATTTAGAAATTATGAATTGTATGGAATGTCACTCATTTTAAATTTCCCAATTAGCAAAGGATTCATTGGTAAGTCATTACTCTTCAATCAGAAGGTAATTGGTAGCAGGGATTTGATAAAGAGTACCAACTGACCCACCAGTGGAAATTGCTAGCGGAGTATGAATGTATGGGCCCAAGTGAGTATTTTGTGTATGAATGCTTGTTGCTAGTAACCCGCTGGATCACCCCCAAACTCTGTGGTGTCTCTGTCCCTGGCTTGTAGTTCTCCGACAACATGCTCCTTATCTCTAGAGCTCCTGTTGGCATTCAGAATTTGTTAAATAAATTCCATTAGTTTTGCAGTCACAGGGGACTTGATATCAATGTAAGGAAAACTAAATTCATGACCTTCAGGCCATGCAGATCCTTCCGTGGTAAGCTAACACTGGGGAGCGAAGTTCTTGAGGAAGTTAAACACTTCAATTACCTCGGTAAGGTTCGGCAGTTCCATGTCATGGGTACACCATATGGCTAAGTCTAGGGCTATCCTGTTACACAAATCAGCTGCCTTTGGCAGGATGTATAGGGATTCCACTCAGAGAGCAGTTTAACCAGCAGTTGAGGTTTATAAGGCTGTGGTCCAGTCAGCTGCGCTCTATGGGGCTGAGGTTTTGGCCACATTCTCACAGTTAGAGAAAATTATTTTATAAGATCCCTTTATCTCTCCCCCAACCCACCCCACTTGTTCCTTTAGCATTTTGACCTTGCCTTTAAAGTGAATTGATGACATTGCCGTTCTGAAACCCTTGGTCTATTGGGTTAGGTTATGGTCATGCCCTGAGCTTCATTCTTATAGGCAAGGCCTCTGTGAACTCATGCTTTTGGACAGGGACATGACTGTTACTTGGCTACTTCACATTAAAAATGGTTCTTCAAGCTGTGTTTGGAGGCGCTATGGATCAAGCCTTCCGATATTACCCCTTTTAAAAAGGCTCTTGTGAAGAATGCATACTGGGGGTACATTAAAATCGAATGCCTACATAATGCTGACAGCAACAGCCTTACGGGAAGGTTCTTGTCTATAAAATCCTCTTCCCAGTTCGAACCTTACCTTGATGAGGTTGTTCCGCAGTGGGTCAAAACGCTTTTTGTCAAATTTAGGGTCGACACTCTAGCTGTAAACAGTCGCACTCACAGGTGGAACAAGACGACACTGAGGCAAGTGATAAGCGTACTTGTCTCTTTTGTTTGGATAGGGTGGAGTCTATAGAGCATATAATGTTTTGTTGTCCACTGTATCTATCAGCATGGGCCAAATGGCTGAAACCATAATACCAGAGTTTGGGGTTTCGGCATTATGCACTTGCTTTTTAAATCCTGAGTTCTGGCACCAGCAGACTAAGGGGCCGATTCCGATCTCGGCCGGTAGGGCTCCGAATCGGATTCGGATTTACCGGATCCGATTCGGAGCCCTGTTTCCCGACCGAATCGTACGCGGGTCCGTCCGAGCGAGTACGATGCAGGCACCCGCGAAATCTCCGACCGACTCGAACGCGGCCTCAACACGCTCCGACCAACTCGCATGGACACGACTCGCACCGCGCTATGGAGACGCATCCCGGCCGGGTAAGTACGATGCGCGCCGCGAGCAGTCCGACCGACTCGCGCCGTCCGGCTCGAAAGCTGTCGGAGCCGGACTTTGGGGGTCCGCGTCGGACCCCCTGTACGCGCAGGGTGCGCGAGTCGCACACAGGGGGGACCCATGGGTCCCCCCTACCTGTGCATGCACGCCGCGATGCGCATGGACGCGCACACGCTGTAGGGGCGCCCTTGTCCGCCTCGCACCCATTGAGTCAAAGGGAGCCCGCGCGACGCGTTGTACGACAGGCTCCCATTGACTTCAATGGAAGTCCGACCGACCCGAGTCCGATGGCATGCGTGCGCATCGTACTGCTCGGTCGGACTGCCAGAGTCCGATTCGGTCGGAAATCTCTCCGGGTCCGGCTCGGTCGGAGAGATTTCCGGCCCGAATCGGAATCGGCCCCTAACTGTCTTCTGCGTTAGTAGATTTTTATTGGCGGTGGGTGTGATCAGATAGAGATTCGGTCTCCCCATTATAATAATAAAGTTTTACAACTTGCTAACTTGCAAGTGGGATTGTTTTGAATACCTATTGGTTTTACTCCTCCGCAAATTAACATTTGCATTTTATTTAATCTGGATGCTTTGTGGAATCCTGTAGGGCATGAATTGGTACCTGTGTTGTGAGACGAGAGCCACCGCCACCTTCTGCTAGCTATGCTAATTTTATGTGGTTATTTTTTAGACAAATGATGTATGAGTTTTATCTTATAGGTTCTGAGCTTTTTAATTGTACTAATTGACGTATTTCCTTCACTTAATTGTTATATGGTTTGTGATTGCACTTCAATTTAGATTTTTATTCATACCATGTTATGTATGAATTTAATATTTAGACATTGCTGACCATTTGGGGTTTGTCTCTGGTTGCGCATTTGAACTTTTCTTGTGTAATCCGACCTAGTGGAGTATCTTTAGTAATTTTCTATGGAAGTTTGTATTGTATTTTAATTTGTTTCTGTTACTTTTTTTGGCCTATGGCCGAAATAAAGTATTTTACTACCATCCTAATGGTTTCTTACCTTATATATTAATTAGACTGTAGGACCACAGTCCTGATGAAGATCTGCTTTGATATTTAAAACTGAAGAGAGTATCACAAATCTATTCTGTGGAACCATGATGGAAATAGTTGAGGAGCAAACCAGTTAATTTGGCCACATGCCCTCAGTTGGACAAATAGAATGAGCCTGCTAGAAAGAGGTCAGCTCCCCGAAAAAGGAAAGGGGCCCTTGTATATAGATGCTTTTGTGATTTGATTTTTAACTTGAATGCGATATCAGGAATAAGATGGTTTTGGCCCAACATTCTTCACAAAAGCCCCTTGAAAGGGTTAATGAGAAAGGAATTACACTAAAGGTAGTTTTGTATTGCTTAAATTGTGTATCTGGGAGTTTTTACTAATGATTATTGACAGGGCCGGCTTTATCACCAAGCCTGGTGCACCAATCTTTTTTGCCCTCGCCGAATCACTGACATAGTATCGCAAGACACATTATCGACCTACATTTTTATCGACACAAAAATATCGTTGACAATCATATCGACATTATATACTTACTTAAAAAATACACTATTATCGAAACCACATCGTCATAAAAAATTATCAACATCAAAAATATTGTACACATTTATATTGTAATCTAAAATATACGAACAATGTTTAAATACATACAAAATGTTCACAATATCGATAACACACATATCGACAGCAAAAATATTGTTTTTTTATAATTATCGACAATGCTAAAATAGAGAAAATACACAAAATAAAACACAATAAATATAAATAAACACAAACATACATTGCATATCAAATAAAAATTAAACACATTTTTTCTCAAAGTATTAACACATAAGTAAAAATTAAAAAGGCCCATTACGATACCCGGCGTAAAAAAATCCGCCACGCATGAAAGCGGCAAAAATCCGCCCGCACACACCCTCTGAACACCGACCACGCCATTACGATGACACAAACCGAAACCGCCATCGGCGGAAAAATCACACAAGATACCGCCCGCCCTCGTCCGAGTCGGAGTCAAACCGCCCGCCACGGACGGAAACACGCACGACAACACAAAACCGCCCGCCCTCACGGCCGACACACCGCACGTGAAATTACGATCGCACCGCCATGAGCGCGGGAAAACTACAAATATACCGCCCGCCAGCGCAAACAACGCCGATGAAAATTGACACGGCAGAAGCCATGGCGGCCACGTCCCTGCACAGAAACCATCCGCTGACAAAAACAATCGAACACAACATGGCCAACAAGTCCACACAGCAAGGCACGCACAAATACACAAGCACAGTACACATCCCGAAAACACCCCCCTGGACAAACAAAAACTACAAAGGCCAGAACACCAGACACAACACACCTGAAAACAACAGACCATGAGGACACACCCACATAGGTAAGCACAAAAGCAGCACTCCCACAGACCACAACCCCTTGCAACATTGCAAACCAGAGAGGAGAGGAGAGGACACAGTGACACAGCAAGGACAGCAGCACACCACAGAAACGCACACATCACAACCACCACCACCACCACCACCACCAAACACCGGCACCACAAACCCCCTGCACATTACACAACACACACCGCACCAGCACCACAAACACCATGGCACCACAAAGAATGCCCAAGTTCACGCCCATTGAGCTGACGGTCATGGTCGACGAGATCATCAAGGTGCACCCACAAATCTATGGAAACCTGGTCCAGCACACACCACTAGCCATCAGAAACAGAATGTGGAACCGGATCGTAGACCAGGTCAATGCAGTCGGGACCCTGCCCAGGAACAGAGGAGAAATAAACAAACGGTGGAACGACGTCAAAAGCCTGGTCAAGAAGAAGGAGGGCAAAAACAGAGAACTGGCTGCCCTGACTGGCGGAGGGAATCCCGCGCTTTACAAGACCTTCAAAGCGTGGGAGGAGAAGGTGCGAGTCATCATCCATCCGGAGATCCTCACCGGATTAGCAGGGGGAGTGGAGGCTGGTAAGTACAAACTAATCTATACCAGCACACCGCTATGTACTCACATGCACTACCACCATGCCACAGCTCCCAGGGACAAACACCCCCATGTCCAGTACATTATACACAACACATCACACACACATGCAACAGACACCACCACACACAGCCCAAACCTAACAACTGAAAAATACATGGGGGCATGTGTACACTCAGCCAGCCACGTAACCACCAACAGGTCCCCAAGTACGCCAGAAGCGCCACAACGAGCAACCCCCACACCCATGTGTCCGCCATAGCTGCACTAACCGACAAGTAACAGGTAAGTAGCAGGAACACAAAGTGCAGTGGGTGGGAGGGTGGACAGCTCAAGTACAACACACACCAGGCCCCTAGTCCCACAGCACAGCAAGGAGGAGCATCCCCCACACCCCACACCCACGTGTCAGCCACCGCAGTGCACACCGACAGCCGAAAGGCAGACATCACGGTCCACAGCAATCGGTGTCAGTGGGTGTCCAGCCATCACCATGACCCACAACACCGCCCCCACCCCCACAGACCTGCAACATGGAGCACCCCCCCGCTTAGAACCATGTGGCATCCAGTACAGTGCACGCTCGAACAACCTGCAGGTGGGAAACTGGACAGGGCTGGATTACTGGAGGCATGAGGACCGCAACACGACCAACACATGGGACATGTCACGTAGCAGACGAACACGCAGCACCGCTCACTGTCACGAACAAGTGAACAATGTGCACACGGACATGAACCACAGACCCACACCCCACATGACCCATCACAGACACAGCAACACCCAAGGAGCCACGTCTGCATGCACAAGCCACACTGAATACAGTACCACACGGCAGCCACTGTGCAACCCATCACACACAACCGAAACACCATTGAAGTCCTGTCCATGTAGCCCCTACTGCCTGTCAACCACACCCCCCACAACTACGCCTATGTAAGACAAACAACACCAGACGCAACAGAGCGGAACAACATAAATGCACACGAACACCACTGAACCCAACCAACACACAGACACACCATGCACATACAACATACCATCCATCCCATCCGTCAGCCCCAGTCTCATGAAAGGCATGTCATCCGAACAGCTGCCACACATACAGCAGTCACGATAAGATACATGCCCATGACCAACCATGTGCCAGAAGTCAATGAAGCGCACGCCACACTGTGAGCAACAACACACAACATGGGCCACACACCCCCCCCCGAGCACTGCATTGATGCACATGGCACAGGGCAGCACGCACACCAAGGAGATGGGACAACTGCAATACGTCGGGTGGCACACAACCATCACACACTCATAACGATGCGTCCAATGCCATGTCCAGTAATCACAACAGACAGCAAATATGCAGGGTAAGTCAGGCATGCACACACCTCAGACCATGCACTGTCATGCTGCCACAACACATGTCACGTTCGGCACCCATGGCTCACAGCATGTAGCCCAAAAGCATATTCCATCCCAAATGCGTTTCTGGGGCATGGCCCCCATGTTGCCATATGCGTTCCTAAGCGTTCCATTTGAACCCCAAAAGCAAAGTACAAACCAGACCCAGGATGGGCCAGGAGCCCGCATACACCAGAGTCACAATGAGTAGGAGCACAGCAACACACCCATCGGCATGGCCAATCCGTCCCATGCCACATGTGCACAGCACACAGTCCCATTGCCAAGCACACACAACTACAAATGGTACAGCCACACACACGCCTCCGGGAAACCCATGTACGAGATTGCACGAACTGTGAATGTCAGACGACCAATACATACTTCGCCAGGTGCAACACAATGACAAATCTCATTCTCCCCACAGGTGACGAACTGCTGGATGCTGGGGATGGAGACAGCAGCCAGCACAGCCAGCCTGCAAGCCCCCAACAAGGACACACGGATGTGGAGGATCTGTCCTCCTCCTCGGACACGGACCACCCAGCAGGCCCATCCGGTGTGGCAGGGCCCAGCCGCTCCCCAGGCCCCCACCTACCCACCAACCCATCATCCAGGGCTGTTGTACATTCACAGCCCCCTGCAGCCACTGTCGTTGCGGCCACTCCCACTGTCGTTGCGGCCACTCCCACTGTTGTTGTGGCCACTCCCACTGTCGTTGCGGCCACACCCACGGTCATTGCGGCCACACCCACGGTCATTGCGGCCACACCCACGGTCATTGCGGCCACTACCACTGCCGCAACCGCTACCACGTCTTCGCTGGCCCCAGCACCAGCGCAGGTGGTGGCCCGGCCCACTGGATCCACCCTGGGAGCCAGGGCGAGGACCGTGGTGAGCAATGTGGATAGTGGGCAGGCCGGTGGCAGCAGGACTGGTAGGAGGAGCAGGGTCAGGGAAACGCCAGTCTCCCCTGGGAGCCATGCCCTGCCTCAAATTGCCAGAGTCCTTGGGGCCTATGAAGAGGCCCAAGGACAATGGGCCAGGTCTGCTACAGACACGCGTGAGGTGCTGGGGGTGCTGAGGTCCATGGACGCCCGTATGGGCCAACTCGTGGACCTCATGGGCCAGCTGGTGGTGAGGTCACAGCCAGGGACAGCAGCTCCCCCTCCGCCACCACCTGCCGGGGCGCAGGGTCGAGCAGCAGTGTCCAGTTCCCCTGCGTCCACAGCCAGTGAGCACACCTCAACCACCAGCAGGTCGCAAGCAGGCACCCCCCCTCGCAAACATGGAAGGGGCCGTCCGAAGTGGAAACAGATCTCCCGGGAGGACTTCGCACGCTCCAGACGCAAGTGAGGCAGCCAGCCAGCCTTCCATGACCACCCACTGCATTGACTTGGACTACGATCCCACTCCACACAGCCATCTGGATGGCATGTGTCTGTTGGACCATGGACATGGAACAAGTGGGTACACCCTGACCATCACGCAGCCGTGACCGACAGCTCATTGTCACTGCACGCACCACTTTTGTCATCACCTCGCACACAATCACATGTCACAGTTTGAAAGAAATGCACCTCTTACACAAACTGCTGTTTGTGCCCTGTGTTTTAATTGTACGGAATACAACGGCCACCTTGAGCGGAAAGGCACCTGATGCGTGGCATGGCAATGGAACCGGAGGGGCTGTAGGGACCTAGGGGTGGGAGACAGAACAGGAGCACATTCAATGAGTGTGTCACACACCCATCACACAGTACATGTCAACAACTACAAGCAATGTACACACATCGCACAGAGCAATAGGGCACAATGCCACAGCCACCAACAGTGGCATACTACCCTGGCCATGGAGTGTTGACACACAGCACGCAGTGAACAAAAGGCCACCCTGACACAGCACACACACACCTGCACAGATACAGCCACATCAGCCGTCGTACATGGACACTCACCGTCAAGTGAAGTAGCGGGCGATGAGCTGCTGCCGCACATTCCCAGCTTCCTCCTCTCCGCTGTCCTCCTCACTCGAGCTGTCCTGGTCTGCGGGCTGGGGCCCTGGTTGATCTCCGTCATCCACGATGAAGGGGATCTGCTTCCGAATGGCCAGATTGTGCAGCATGCAGCACGCCACCACTATCTGGCACACCTTCTGTGGGGAGTACGCCAGCGCACTCCCGGTGCGGTCCAGGCACCTGAACCTGGACTTGAGGAGGCCAAAGGTACGCTCGACCACACGTCTGGTCCTCCCATGTGCCTCATTGTAGCGATCGTCTGCTGGGGTGCGAGGATTCCTCAATGGACTGAGCAGCCATGCCCCATTCGGGTACGCAGAGTCACCTGGGTGTGAGGGACACAGAGAACCGTTGCTATTCCAACTGGACAGGGGACAGCATCGCACAGCCAGCACGCTACACCACTCCACATACTCACCGACAATACAGCCACGATCCTGTTGCAGATTGGACATCAGTCGTGGCAAGATGCTGCTGCGCATTATGTGTGCGTCATGGGCCGAGCCTGGGAACTTTGCACACACGTGGGTTATCACCATGTCCGCAAGGCACACCACTTGCACATTCAGGGAGTGCGTGTGCTTCCTGTTGCGGTACAGGTGCTCAGTGGCCTGTGGTGGAACAAGGCCAACATGTGTGCAATCAATGGCACCAACGACGTGTGGGATCCTGCCAAGGGCATAGAATGCACCCTTCACTGCCGCCAAATCACGAGCCCTGGGGAATCTGATGTACCTGTTTCGGTACAGCATCATGGCTGCCAGTACATCCCTCAGCACCTTGCTGAACATGGGCTGGGACATCCCTCCTCCACTGCCCACTGTGTGCTGGAATGACCCAGTGGCGAAGAAATGCATGGCGGCCATCACCTTAGCCGTGGGGGTGAATGCTGTCGGATACACCCTGCGGGGACGGAGATGGGGTTCCAACATGGCACACAGTCGATGCAGGGTTGGCCTGTCCAGCCGAAACTTCCTTATGACCTCAGTATCGTCCATGTCCGCCAGCAATTGGTATGGGCGGTCAATGTTCGGTCTCCGCCTAGGGAAGATGGAAGTGGACACATGTCAAAGCAACACAACACATAGCAATTTCGCATTCACATCACTGACATGACTGAGCAAGCACATGAGTCACAGCCCAGCTGTCAAGCAGGGACGGCACGGCCACAATACACTTACACAGGTCTCCCACCAATGGCAATGGCTAGTGATACAAACCACTGCCATGAGCATGCACATGGGGATCTAGGCCCCAATGACTTGCGGGCGTGCTGATGGGGACTGACTGCATATTCGTCAAGCGGCAACGCCACGGCAACATGAATGTCTGCTGAGCATGGCACTGCTTCCGAGGCTGGATGAGTATGGCACACGACGACGACGATGTGGGCACAGGCTGAGCGGCCAAAACAAGTGGGACCTGTGGCACGAGGGGATATGAGACAGTAGTAGGTGTCAGCACTGCACCCTATGTACAGCACTGTACGGATCACACCTCCCGAAACATTGACAGGTGTCCACATTGACAGCCCCATGCCAAAACGGCTGTGTGCTTGCAGACACACGTCACAGGTGAGAGGTTACATTGCACGTGCCAGGTGGCAGACGTACATAGTGGGAGCTGGCATGTGTGTGCATGTGTCTCCTGTTCAGGATCCACCAGATGGGCGCTGACTCTGTACTGACCATTGGACACAGCATGTTTCGTGGAAGGCTTGTGTGTGTGGGATGGTGGCACTGGATGTGCCTCCGTTGGGTGGGGGCCATGCACAGGGCGGGTACGTCGATGATTGCGCATTGTTGGTCACGGTGGGTGCACCCACTCAGATGTGTTGCCCTGTGTTCAATTCCTATGTCCGCATGATGATGGACTGTAGATGTGGGCAGACTACACATTGGTCGATGTGCTGTCTATATGCATGTGCCTTCACACCAGGCACAGCTGCCCCTGCACATGTGACCCCTGCTGGACTCGCTGCTGGGTCTGTGGAGCTGATGCACCTTCTGTGCGTGGGGCGGACAGCTCTCCTCACTTCCCTCATTGCGCATGTCATGACTTTGCCGCAGGTGACATGGATCATGGAGGGCCCACATGTACGCGTGGGTAGGCTACACATGATTGTTCACTGGTCGCCACCCCCAGTCAGTGTTTCGAATGGGAAGGTTGTTGTGCTGGTGGTATTTTCGATGTGGCGGATGGGCGGGCCTAGGTGCGGGCTTACATTCCGGACATGGGGGGTAGTTGGATTGGCGACTAGTTGCAGTACACACGGGACACGTCTCTTCCTGTCCACATCTGGGTCATCCCTTGTACTCACTGACAGTGATACAGTCATCTTCGCCCCAGCCCTCATGTCCTCCCCTCGCTCCCCCAATATGCATGTGCACCTGCGAGGCTAGCGCTTGCACAGGCAGCCCCAAGCTCGCACCAGAGAGGGCAAGGAGTGTATGTGTGGGTCCAGTTGCACGAGTGGGCTGTCTCAGGGTATGATGTGTGGCGGGACGCCGTCCACCTGCGTGGTGCCCCAAATGGAGACCCGGCCTGCATGGACTATGCATCACAGTCTTCGCCTTCCGGATCCGCCACCTGCGACACCCAGAGGCTGTGGCTGCCCTTGCGGCCAGGCCGCGTCCGTCTGTAGCTGATGGCCCACACATTCACTCTTTGGCCTCTCTGGGGAGGGCTCGGGGGTGGTGGCGCACGCGCTTGCACTTTGTCGCAATGGCATGTGGCGTGGTTGGAATAATGGGCAATGGATGGGATGGTGCGAGCCACCTCCCGTGACGTCAGTGCTGCTCGTGCTGTGGTGCGTCCCCCTACACTTCCATTTGACTTGTGCCATGCTACACGTTGAGGTTCTATTGCCTGCGTGATATGACCAGGAGGAGCGCGAGGAGACCTCTCACACACCATGCTCCACTGCCATCCCGTGCCCTGTATCGCCTGTGCGGATTGACTATGTTGGGGTTACACCTGGTCGACTGGGGCTGTGTGTGCCTTGTCAAGGGGCATGGCGGGCGCACAACAGGATCCAGCTTGTCCACAGAGGGTGGGCTGACGTGTGCGCCTGGTACCGCATTGTTCGTGTGCCCGGCTGCTGTGCACACACGTGTTCACTTCCCCCCGACAGGTGTCCTCTCACAATGCCCAGGGAAGCGGTGGTGTACTGTTCATGACCCCTCCCAACACGGCGTGCTCCAACTTGGCATGTGCGCATCTACCCGTCACACCCACCCACCTGAGCACTGCGTCCATACGACTTCACACGACACATGTGTGTCTTCCACAGTTGTGCTACTCATTTGCGTTGACATCCAATGCCAGTGGACTACATGGTCATGTCACGACTGCCGTGTACTTCACATACTCTCATCCTCTCTCATTCGTACTTGTGAAATGAATCAGCGGAGACAGTTTTGGTTTCAAACATTATATTGAGTCTTCTGTCCTCTGTGATGCAGTATAGTGGACACTACTGGCAGCGGAATACATGTTGAGGATATACTGAGCATGATTACAGATGGGATAGGGTGTAGGGTTACATGTGATTAGCTGTTGCATGTGGGATGTGGGCTTCAGAGTTACATCTGCTTGGCCAAGGCTGTGCTAATGTACATTTACGTATAGCTGCGGAGCTGCGGACTTTGACACAGACGGTATACATGTAGCCTACCAGACCGCTTGGCATCATGGGCACAGTCCATCTCAGTTCCATGTGACAGGTTTGCTGCGGTTGTTCCTCATGCACGCGTGCATGTGAGATGACATCAGGGCATGGGCTTGCGTGCATGCAGCGGCGTGCCACTTGTTGTTGCAATGTGGTGGTTACTGGACATGTCACAGTCACTGGGGTCGTGTTGTTGTTGTATGCACTTGTCGTCCATGCAAAGGTCCTGGTATGGGATTCCCGGGGCGGGGGTGGGAGGGGTGCAGCACCCACAGACTCCAGGCGACCTATTCATGTCCACTGAGCGGTGTGTGTGTCCATGGGCGCTGGATCCATGTCGTGTCCTGGTTGTTCGTGCAGTTCCGTCCATGTGGGTGCGATACACAGACCCCATGCCACTGCCTCCCACGATGCATGCGGTGTTCCTGGATGTGATGGGGAACAGTGTGCATGTCCCGGTCATATCCGATGTCATGGCGATGTCGTTGATGGTGTGGTAACAGTTGCCGGTCGTTTGGTATGGCTGTTGTGGTGGTGACTGGCCAGTCCGTGCGGAAGCTAAGCATGGGTGCGGGGTTGGACATCATAGGTCAATTGGGGGACTTGCGTCGGGGTCCGACGAATTGACAGGTTGTCAGGTATGCGATGCCGTCCAGCAGGGCTTCCATGTCATTGGTGGTATACATGTTTGCCAGCCAATGTAGCGGATGGTGGCTGTCAAGGTGTTGTTCGTAAGTTGTCCCTTGGAGGAGCATGATGGGGCATGCTGGGTGACATTCGATGTAGCTGTGCTCGATGATCCGTCGTGTGGAGGCACAGTGGTCCCATTTTAGTGCGGGTGCGATGTTGGCCACATACGCCATGCCCCCATAGGCAGAGCAGGCCCTGTCGTGTGCGTCCAGAGGGAGGAATAGTTGTAGCAGGTCCGCCTTTAGACATGCCGGGTTGGAGAGACACAACTCCACAGGATGCTGGTAGGGACACCTCCGACAGTAGAAGACGGGTATGACGCAGCTGAACAATGTGATGCGGTAAGTCAGTCGGTAACTTACGTTCAGCAGGGACAGGGGTTCGCATCCCAATATCTGTATCAGGTTGTGTTTGTACAGCTTGACCTGTCCGGCGTAGTTGGGTAGGTGTGTTGAGAGTGCCATTTTGCAGAGGTGCGTTGTGGTGGCGTGCTCCGGCTGTGTGTGCAGTCTGCAATGTGCACGCTCCGAGGTTGCTGTGAGCTCTGTGTAGTCGTAGGGAGACAGGACTTGTGTTCTGTTGGCTTGTGCGGAGGACACGGGCCCTCATCCCACATGCTTCTCAGACTGTTCAAGGTCAGTGATGTGTGACTCCTTCCAGATAACTTGCATGGGGCCGACATGGGGGAGTGTTTTCTTTTTTCTTTCCCGTCCGTAGTGTTCTTCGGTGATATGCGCTATCTGCCCTGTGGTCGGTCTCCTCTGCATGCCTGTGTTGGTCTTTTTTTGGACAATGGCTGTATTCACCGGCTTCTTTCGTAGGGCTGTGGTTTCGGAGTTGGAATGGAAGGTCATTCAGTGCTGTCTGCTCTCCCTTGTGTGGGCGGCAGGCTGCCTTTCCGCTCTGCGTTGGGCCTTGTGTGTGGATGTTATTCTTGGGCCACCTGTTGTCGGTCCCCGGGCTCTTTGGTGTTCCGTTTTGTATGTCTTGTTCATGTGTGCAGGGTGGTATGGGTGTTTCAGTGTGGTACTGGCGTTCCTCTTCCCGAAGGGGCCCTGCTTCTCCTGGTTGGTGTTGCCGCCGCTGTGTGCTTCGCCATGTTTGTTACACTGGGGTGTGTCCTGCTGTTGCGTGACTTCACTGACATGTGTGCGTCGGTTGTGTGACGTTGGGTGTTGACCGTGAATTGGGCGTTGGGGACATGTCTGTGGCAGGCCTGTCACGTGTCATGTGCGTTCGGGGTGGGGCTGGTGTGTGTGCTGCTTGGTTGTGTCCCTGTGTCTGTGTGCGACGCATGCATGGCGCTGCGGTTGGCCTCTGCGTTGTGCGCATGTGTGGCAGCGTCATCGCCGCTTTGGGGCCGTGACGGGGTCGTTGGTTCCTAGTCCCAGGTGGTGTGTACACATGTGTTACGAGATGTTACAATTTGGCCTGTGTGTCATCTGTGGATGCATTGGTGGATGTGTCGTGTACACGCGGGGGTGGGGGATGTCCGCTTTTTCCGCCTCTTGCACTGTGTGCGCTGTTTGCGTGCACTTGTTGTGTGTGTGCCTACCTGCGTCTTCGCGGTACGTTGCGTCCTTGGTGGTGCATCAGATAGAGCATAGGGAGGGCCTGCAGTGCTGGATTCATGCTCGGGGAGCCGCTTCTTCGGTGTCCGTGCTCGGCGTTCGTGTTACCGCTTCGGTTTGACGTACGGTGTCTCTTAGCCGTGGGAGCCGTTTGTTTGCGGCATCGTAATTTGTACGCCGGGCGGAACGTGATTTCGTCGGACGGTGTGTGTCAATTGGGCTGCGCCGCTACGTGTACGGGCGCACTTTGATGGCGGACGGTGTCGCTGGCTTGCCGGCGGTGTTTGGCTGACTTTTCGCATCGTAATCGGGCGGGCGTGTGGACTGCTGCGTGCGGACGGTAACTGGTGGTTTTTGCATCCGCCAGCACGGCGGTAGTGCTTCCGCCCGACATCGTAATGGGCCCCTAAATTAATAAACACACCATAAACAACAATTATAAATATAAACTTACATCATATAAATTCACTTTTTAACATTTCATATATATTATAAAACACAATACAATAAATATAAACGTAAAGAGAAACAAAAAAAAATAACTGACTCTTAATTAGCGTTTTCCATATAAGGAAACCAACTTCCAAAACAATTAAAACATTAATAAATTAACCAATAAAAAGACACAATATTAAAACCAACCAATAAAATTAAACAAACAATTAAATAAACCCTATATAAACCAACAAATCTTACTCTTATTTTACACATCACACTAAAAAAGAACAAAGAAGGCAGAAACTCTGCTGGATTGCTGCCAGAAGCAAGAACCTCATCAAACCAAAACCTGTATCTATTTCCTAAAAGTAAGTAAATTAACATTTATAAAATAACAGTTAAAATAATATTGCAATAATATTCACTTTCGTACTCAAATAACTAATATATATATTTTTTCTATTTATATTTCCACTACAGAGAAATCCAAATACAATAGTAAAATCACAAACAACATTCTAAAACCATCGACCTAATAAAGTAAGTATTGTTCAAACCGCATTTAAAAACCTGTAAAACATCCATCCAAACCCAAAGTCCATCCCAAACACCCAACCCACCCCATGTACAAAATATTTCAAATAAATACTAAAGTCTGTTTTCAATTTTTACAGGAAAACCAACAACTTTAAAAGCTTCAACCAAGAAAAAATTCAAGCCACCATTTATAAACATCAAAAAGCAAACTTTGTAAGTATATTGTGAAAAAATGTATTTATATAATCATTAACAAATATAATATTATTTTTAATAATTTTTATAGGCATTTTTATAGATTTTACCACATCAAAATGACAGAAGGCGCACAATTTATAACATCTTAAAAAGGCAAAATGTTATTATGTTATATGGGGTATATCTACACCCAGGAAAAACAAACTGGCCTAAAAGTCAATTGGAAATGTTCTAAATATTACTCTAATAAATGTTATGGTCGTGCAACTACCAGGGAAACAACTGTAATGTACACAAGGGAACATAATCATCCTCCTAATATTACAGAAATTGAAGTTAGGAATGCACTTGATAATATTAAAGAGGCTAGCACAAGCTCACAATTACCTACCAGTACAATCCTTAAAGAACTGCTGCCTACGGTACCCAAAAAGAAGCAACTGGACAAATGCCGTCCATTGCTTCATTAAAAGAAACAATAGCTCTAGCACTAAAAGGCTACAACCACTACCACACCTACCCTAAAACCTTTGAAGAGGTGATCATTCCCCCAGAATTAGCTGTTACTTACAATGAGGAACCCTTTATTCTCTATGATAATAAAAGCAAAGAAAAGAGAATAATTATGTTTGCTACTGCAAACAATTTAATAAAACTTCAACAAGCTCAAACATGGATGATGGATGGGACCTTCAAAATCTGTCCCAAACCATTCTTCCAACTATATACTATCCATGGCCTACATCAAAATACTAACATTCCCTTTATTTATGCCTTGCTTCCCAATAAGCAAAAATTCATCATATATAGCAATCCTAAATAAAATAAAGCAAGAAACAAATAATTATTTTCCTGGAAAAAAATTATAGATTTTGAACAAGCTATGATAAACGCTATACTCAAAACATACCCACATACATCAATCCAAGGATGTTACTACCATTTCAATCAGTGCCTATGGAGACACTTACAAACATCTACACTTAGGGGCCGATTCCGATCTCGCTCGGAAGGTCTCCGAACGCGATCTGGCCGGAAAAAGTACGAGCCGTACGCGTGTTTTCCGACCGACTCGCATAGCTGTACGAGCGAGCAAGTAAGATGCGAGAAACGCGAAATCGCCGACCGAATCGTTTCCGGGGCCGAACCGCTCCGTACATCTCGTCCGTAAGCAAACCGCACCGTGCAATGGAGGCGATTTCCGACCGAGCCAGTACGATGCACGATTCGGACAGCCGGATGGAGTCGGAGCCTCCGACACGTAAAAGCTCCGGGAAGCGGACTTCGGGGCTCCGCGCCGGACCCCCCTTCACCCGTAGCCTTACGAGTCGATCACAGGGGGGGACCCAAGGGTCCCCCCTACACATACATGTACGGTGCGGGTGGCACAGACGCGTCCCCACTACAGGGGGTGCCCTTGTGCGCAACATACCTTTTTCATCAATGGGAGCCTAGTGTACGTGTCGTACAACAGGCTCCCACTGACTTCAATGGGGCTCCGAGCGACCCGTGTCCGTCAGCGCTTGTTCGCATCGTACTCGGGCGCTCGGAGCCCCGGAGCGCGAGTCGGTCAGAAAGCCCTCTGGATCCGAGTCGGACGGAGCCTTCTCCAAGCGAGATCGGAATCGGCTCCTAAGTGTAGAATATGCAACAAACACTTAGGGGCCGATTCCGATCTCGGCCGGTAGGGCTCCGAATCGGATTCGGCTTACCGGATCCGATTCGGAGCCCTGTTTCCCGACCGAACCGTACGCGGGTCCCGGCTGAGCGAGTACGATGCGAGTCGCCGACCGACTCGTCCGGGCGTCCCGACCGCTCCGACCGACTCGTTCCCGGCTCGAACCGCACCGACCGAGTCGCTCGGGACTCGACTCGCAGCAGCGCAATGGAGACGTTTCCCGGCCGGGTAAGTACGATGCGCGCCGTGAGCAGTCCGACCGAGCCGCGACTCCGGCTCGTAAGAGCTGTCGGAGCCGTGCTTTGGGGGTCCGTGTCGGACCCCCTGTACGCGTAGCCGCGCGAGTCGCACACAGGGGGACACATGGGTCCCCCTACCTGTGCGTGTCCGGCGCGAATCCGCTCGCGCGTACCCGCTGTAGGAGGCACCCTTGTCCGACTTCGCACCCATTGAGTCAATGGGAGGCCGCGTACGCGTTTGTACGACCCGGCTCCCATTGACTTCAATGGGAGTCCGACCGACTCGGAGTCCGATAACATACGGACGCATCGTACTCGCTCGGTCGGACTGCACGGGTCCGATTCGGTCGGAAATCTCTCCGAGTCCGGCTCAGTCGGAGAAATTTCCGGCCCGAATCGGAATCGACCCTAAATTTGCATACCAGATTAAAAAACGTATTGCATTAGCCTACGTGCCAGTAACTGATGTTGCTGAACATTCCAACCTTTTGCTAGAAAGCACTTTTTACCAACAACATGGGCAAAAATTAAGTCCCCTCCTAGACTACTTCGAAGACAACTGGGTGGGAAGACTTCATAGATAAGGCCATAGGAGACAACCCAAATTTCAAATTCCCTGGTGGAATGTTTATCTTTCTACACTTAACCAACAAGCCAAAACCAATAACGCTGTTGAAGGATGGCATAATGCCTTCCAATCAACAACAGAACGAGGCACACCTACACTACACAAACTAATAACCTCCTTACAAAAGAACAGAGCTATCAGGAACTCAGAATAGAGCAATCTGTCACACAACTAAAACCTAACCTATCTAAACAAACTAAGCAAATGTACCAATACCTTCAACAGCAAGTTAAACTATACCCTACTACAAGAGGCCTAGAATATTTAGGAATGAATCCAAAAAGCCTTCTGTAAAATCTCCACACAAACTAAATGCATAATACTTATCATTTATTTTACAGCAACATAAACAAAACATTTTATTTCCTCACAAAAATAATTACTATGTCTAATATATTTTTATTAATAAAAAAGAAAATATATAGACACATTAATTAACTCTGCGAGTAAATAAAAAAAACAACAATAAAATATAACATTATTTCCCTCCCACAATTAAAAATATTTTTAAAACTTATCGTTTCCGTTGTTGTAGACTAAAATTCCACATCTTCTACATTAATCCATGTAGTTGATAATTCCAAATCCACAAAAAGTTTCCCAAAAAAATGAAACAATACAACTGTACCAAAAATGAATCCTCCGTAGATAAATCCATAATCCGGAAACCATCAAAAAACCCGAAAAATAGTTTAAAAAAGAAACGCTCCATGAAACCCGAAAAATTAAGAAAGTGTAAATAATTATTAGTTACTAAAACTAATATACACTTCCTTAATTAAAAAACGCTATTTTCCGGCACCGTCAACTTTTTCAAGTAAAACCTACAAACCAAAAACACAAACATTCCCACCCACATAAAAGTACACATTATATACCTAATAACATTATTACCAACATTATAAACACAATAGAAACACATATACCACTCTACATTAACATTTCTAACTAGGCCTCAATAACGTAAAACTAGATAAACAGTCGATACCTAACTAACGCATAAAAAACGTCCTAACATCACAAACCTAACTCAGAACACACCTAAATACATTACAACTACCTTCAAAATACATTAAAAACATAGTTAAAATAGCGAAAATTAATCTTACCTTGCTGGACGTGAAGCACCTCCCAACCGCGAGCTTCTCCCCTTCCAAATGACCCAAAACAACAGCGAACGGTTACAAAATACAAGAACCAAACAAATATGGCAGCTTTAAACATATTAAATAAAACCAATTTATTTTTTTAAATGTTATGACAAATTTTTTTTTTATTGTATTTAATTAAATACTACAAATTGCTAATGTTTTTTTGAAATGCATTATATTATTTGTAAACATTGTAAAATTATAATAATAAATATTATAACACATATCATATTTAATATAATTCCATAAAATCACAAATTACAATAAACAATATATTAAAAATTATACTAATTTTGGTTATGTATTTAAAAATGTATACTTTCTTTAAAAATGTACAATATGAAAACTATGTAATAATTATTAATATTAATATCTAATATATAGTATTAATAATTAAAATGTATAATCTTTTTGTATATCAATAAAACTGTTTATTTTTCTCAACTGTATTAAAAAATGTTGAAACTTTCATTGTATTGAAATATTACCAATATATGTAACAAACTTAAAAATGTTAATAATACCAAACAATGATTTACAATTGTTTAATAAGTATATTATTATTCCAAATGTATCCAAATATTTGTAACAAGACACTATCTAATATTACTAAGTTATATATAAATATGTAAATAAAATTTATTAATGTAATACAATAAAATTGTTTCATTACTGCACCAAAAACTACAAATAAACAAACTGTTTTATTGTTTCACAAATAAATATTATTTCTTATATTTATATATTTTTTATATGTAATACAACATTGTCTTTACATTTACATACTACATTTTTTTGAAAATAAATGTTAAAGAAATAAAAATGTCTAATTTATTGTCTACCATCTCGTGTATTAAATTCAATGTTTCATGATAAATATATTCATATTAATTATACAGTATTAAATAATAAGTTATAATATAATATATATATACAAAATCTATTATCTTTCTACACAACTATATTTTATTTATATGTTTATTCTACATTAAACTGCTTTAATATTATTACAAATTTTCTTAAGTTAAATTTTTGCTAATTTTCTTTTCCAACTCCACTTTAAATAAATACAATATACATGCTAAACACTAAACTTAATTAACTTACTATTCCCACTCCAGTCAGTATTAAATTGGGGTAGGTGCTGGACACTAAACTTAATTAATTTACTATTCCCACTCCAGTCAGTATTAAATTAGGGTAGGTGCTGGACACTAAACTTAATTAATTTACTATTCCCACTCCAGTCAGTATTAAATTGGGGTAGGTGCTGGACACTAAACTTAATTAATTTACTATTCCCACTCCAGTCAGTATTAAATTGGGGTAGGTGCTGGACACTAAACTTAATTAATTTACTATTCCCACTCCACTCAGTATTAAATTGGGGTAGGTGCTGGACACTAAACTCAATTAATTTACTATTCCCACTCCAGTCACTATTAAATTAGGGTAGGTGCTGGACACTAAACTTAATTAATTTACTATTCCCACTCCAGTCACTATTAAATTGGGGTAGGTGCTGGACACTAAACTTAATTAATTTACTATTCCCACTCCTGTCAGTATTAAATTGTGGTAGGTGCTGGACACTAAACTTAATTAATTTACTATTCCCACTCCAGTCAGTATTAAATTGGGGTAGGTGCTGGACACTTAAACTTAAGTAATTTACTGTTCCCACTCCAGTCAGTATTAAATTGGGGTAGGTGCTGGACACTAAACTTAGATAATTTACTATTCCCACTGTAGTCAGTATTAAATTGGGGTAGGTGCTGGACACTAAACTCAATTAATTTATTATTCCCACTACAGTCACTATTAAATTAGGGTAGATGTTGGACACTAAACTTAATTAATTTACTACTCCCACTCAAACACTATTAAATTAGGAAACATACTGGACAGTAAACATATGTTAGATTTTTATTTTTTATTTAAAACCACTAACATTATTTAACAACTAGAAAATGTACATCACAATACTAAGTAATATTTTTTAAAAATAAATTATTATATTTTCATTTTTTTCTCTCCCAATGTATCTTTAAAAAAATGTTAATTTACATTATCCCCTATAAACACAAAACTACTCTCAAAATAAAAATGATCTAAAAATAGAAAATAAATTTAAATGTTGAAATTTATATTTTAAAACTATTATTTTACATTTTTTCAAATTTAAAAAAAACCACATTTTTATAAAACACTCCCCACCCTTATCCCCTATTAACCCAACATCCCGCTCCTAAAAATATATTTCAAATTTCGTATTTTAAATTGGAAATTAAATTTTATAATTTAACACTTTTTATTGCTTTTTTAAACATAATTTTAAAACACTACCCAACCTTATCCCCTATAAACCCAATATCCAGCTACTAAAAATATATATTTCAAAATTCGAAATTTAAATTAGAAATTAAAATTTATAATTTAACACTTTTTATTACATTTTTAAACATATTTTTAAAACACTCCCCACCCTTATCCCCTATAAACCCAACATCCCACTACTAAAAATATATTTCAAAATTCAAAATTTAAAATTGAAATTAAAATTTATAATTAAAAAATGTTCTATATAATTTTTAAACATTATTTTAAAACACTCCCCACCCTCATCCCCTATAAACCCAACATCCCACTCCTCAAAATATATTTCAAAATTCGAAATTTAAATGTGAATTTAAAATTTATAATTTTAAATTTTTAATTATATTTTTAAACCTTATTTTAAAACACTCCCCACCCATATCCCCTATAAACCCAACATCCCGCTCCTAAAAATATATATCAAAATTCAAAATTTAATTTACAATTAATAATTTATAATTTATCAATTTATATAATATTTTTAAACATTTTTTAATATACTCCCCACGCTTATCTCCTAAAAAATATGATACAATTTTTTTTTTTTACTATATTTAAATAATATACTACTACAAACAAACTAAAAAAAACACAAATATAATACTTTAACGATATTTTCACATAATGATATTTTAACACTCGATATTACATACTTCGATATTTTTGACAAGACTTAAAAACGATATTTTTAGCATCGATATACAGAACATCGATATTTAATACAATCGATATATTAAACTCGATATTTCTGTATATCGATATTTAAAACTCGATATTTAGACTACTTACCAACTGAATTATGTACTAAGCCCCGTCCAGACATAAAAGAGACACCTTTGAAAGAGGCTGACCATGAGATATTTGTAGATGGGTCCTGCCTCAGGACACAAGAAGGAGGATTAAGTGCTGCATATGCTGTTTGTAAGATATCTGGGGTAATTGAAGAATCTTGTTTACCAGGAGTCAAATCTGCACAAGTAGCCGAATTGGTAGCCTTAACCATGGCATGCAAAAAGGGGAAAAATTGGAGAGTAACCATATTTACAGACAGTCAATATGGGTTCGGGGTTGTGCACAATTTTGGACAGCTCTGGATGCAGAGGGGATTTCTGACTTCTTCAGGATCTCCTATTAGAAACAGCAAAAATGTGAAGGATTTGCTGGAAGCATTACAATTGCCAAAAGAGATAGCAGTTGTAAAATGCGCTACACATCAGTCAGGACATGACTATGTGACTGCTGGCAATAGATATGCTGACCAAGTGGCTCAATACTGTGCCAAAAATACAGTGGCCATAAACAGAAAAATTGAAACGGGTGAAACCAGATGCTAACTTATGTTTTTCTCAGTACCAGAAACATGGGATGAGATTAACAATTGCAGGAAGAAGTTGAGGAAAAGGAAAAGGAAATTTGGATAAAGGCAGCTTGTACAAAGAGACCACACGATGAGGTATGGGTGTATTTAGATGGAAGACCAGTCATGCCAGATTGTTTGCTTTCAAAAATGGCAAGAGTGTATCATGGAGCAACACACATAGGGAGAGACTCAATGATCAGGCTATTCAGACAGAGTTGGTACAATCCGAAATTCAGGGTAGTCGCAGAAAGCCTTTGCCAAAGATGCCTAACCTGTCAGCAGCAAAATCCAGGTAGGAAGACAGTGGTTAGCTGGGGAAAGATTGGAAAGGCAGAAGGACCCTTCACCAGATTACAGTTGGATTTTATTGAGTTGCCCCCATGCAATGGACTGAAATATATACTTGTCATAGTATGCCTCTTTTCAAGATGGGTGGAAGCCTATCCCACTCGAAGAAATGACAGTCTTACAGTTGCAAAATTATTGTTGAGGGAGTTGATTCCACGTTTTGGTTTTCCAGTCACTTTTGAATCAGATAGAGGCCATCATTTTAATAATGAAATAATTCGATTAATCTGTGCTGCATTTAACATAGAACAAAAACTGCACTGTGCTTATCGTCCAGAGGCTTCTGGAATAGTTGAACAGCTAAATGGCACAATCAAGTCAAGACTAGGGAAGGTGTGTGCATCCACAATGCTGAAATGGCCAGATGCATTACCTCTTGTATTGATGGGTCTCAGAAGTATTCCAGAAAGAAAAACAGGAATGAGCCCTCATGAAGTTCTCATGGGAAGAGCAATGAGACAAGCATTTATGCCTGGAAATAAATTAATGAATATAACTGATGATCTGGTATTGGACTATTGCAAAGGATTGGCTGAAATGGTGCGTTCTGTCTCTCACCAGGTTGGAGAAGACGCAGTTGAAAGACAGCCAGACCAAGCACATGATTTGAATCCTGGAGATTGGGTGCTAGTGAAGAAACATGCAAGAAAGTCGTGTCTAGCACCAAGGTGGGATAAACCGCGTCAAGTCATACTAGTTACTACCACAGCAGTGAAGTGTGCAGGTTTGCCCAATTGGATTCATGCCAGTCATACCAGAAGAGTTCCGAGCCCATCAAAACAACAAGAGCAACCACTGAATGAACAGGCTGAAGCGTCAAGAGTTGTAAGCTGTGAAATTGAAGAATCTAGAGTAATAGATTCTGAAAAACAACCATATGACGAACAGCCAAGTACAAGTCATGAAGAGTGGATACCAGTGATTGAAGTAATTGATGATGCTATTGAAACAAGAAGAAGAACAGAACTGAAAAGACAGGAAAGTAGTCAGGAAAAGACAGGAGAAGAAGAACACACTCAGGTGGAGATAGAAAAAGACTTTCAGGAACCTGAGGAGGGAATATTAGAAGAAAACGTTCAGGCAGAAGAAAAAGAGAAGTTTGAAATAAGACCTGAACAGGATCAGATAGAAATAGAAGAACAAGCTCAGGAAGAAGAAGAGCAAAATACAATAAGACCTGAGCAGGAGGAAGTAAAAGAAGGTTCAAGCACAGAAAACAGAGAACGAGAACAGATTGTGCCTAGATTAAGTGAAATTAAAAGAACTTTGAAAGGAGATAAAGAAGGTGAAAGTGTAGTACAAATCAAAAGAATCAGAAAAGGAGACAATTGGCCAACTGGAATAAAGAAATTAAGATATCATTTGAGAAAAACAGAAAAGAGACCAGAACAAATAAATGAAATTACAAGTCAAACACGATCTAAACAAACTTTAGCAAAAATAACTCGAAGAAGTCCAAGATTGAGAAATTTATATAGAAGGTACAAGGCCCCTGAATGGACCTATGTAATACTCGAAGAATTTAAATCCCTAGATCTAAGTGATGAGACAGAAGAAGTTCATGTTGCAGAGATTGATGAAAGCAAATTGAGGCCTCCTTAAGAACAACAAGAAAGTTAAATTGACAAAGAAAGGAAAAGAGAAAAGAAATTTTCTCAGAGTAAAATGGCAGAAATTGAAGTTACCGAAAGACCAAAACAAGGATGGAAAAGAAAATGTTTTAGATTCTGTTTTTGTAGTATTCTATTAATAGTATTAGTATGGTTATTCCTAACAGTAGGAGTACCTTTGTTAATGAAAACAAGTGACAAGAATAATGCAGATGCTAATGATAAGATAGATAGAATAAAAGGAACTAAAATAGAAATAGGGGTAAAAGATTAAACAAATTATCATAATGAATCAGACTATAATACGTCTTCAAATGTGTTTATTTAATTGTTATTTCAGTATGTTAATATTATGGAGATTAGTAATTGTTATGTATGTATGAAGTTACCCACATCAGTATCAGAAGGGGTAACGTATCACCATATACCTTTAACATATCTAAATCTAAAATCTAAATCCGTATTTGTAAAGCGCGAACTACTCACCCTTACGGGTCTCAAGGCGCTGGGGGGCCGTCGTGGAAATTAAGTGAGCTATTGCCCAGAGTCACATGGTGCTGAGCTGAGCTGCCGCCGGAGCCAGGAATTGAACCGTGAAACCTGTGCTCCGAAGTCAGCTGCCCTGGCCGCTGCACCACACCTCTCCACTTGGTGCTGTGTCATGTAGTATTTTATCAAGTTTATTTTATGCTACAGGGAGACTTCAATATTTTTATTCAGACATAGACATAGGGGCCGATTCCGATTCGGGCCGGAAAACGTACCGACCGACTCGGTACGGGAATAAAGTCCGACCGACACGTATCTGCGCTGCCCGACCTGGGTAGTACGATGAAATGCATGTGAATCACGACCGACTCGTACGGATCACAAGCAGAACGACCGAACCGGACGGAAACAATCTATCCGGCCGGGAAACCACGCGAATCGAACCGACCGACATGCACCCGGAATGAACCCGAACGAAACGTACCCGCGAACTCCGAGCCACGCAGTACGATGCAATGCGTGGAAAACCAGACCGAGTCGCACAGAGACCAAGCCGCACGACCGACACGCATACAAAACCCAGCCGAAACAACCCAATACACCGCGACCGACGCGTACGTCGCACAATAAACCTAGCAGAAACACAGCGTGAACGACTCGGAGAAGCTGGCAAGAGACAACTGCAGCGTCCTACTCGGTCAGAAGAACGTCTCCTACATGCACAAAAAATACAAAGGGAAAAATACAAAAAAAAGGGCCAAACAAGCAATTACAAAGTCAATAAATACAGGGGAAAAAAAACAGGGAACAAGGACACACCCCCAACTCCACCTATATAAAGGCCACAAATCCCTACCATGATCCTTTGCAAATTCAACTGACTTGCCAGCACAGAACACCAACACACAGCAACCACAGACACACTCACAGCTCATCCATCACACAAGCCACACACCATTAGCACCTCAACAAATAGCACCCTCACATACACCCAGCAAAACCTACACACACTCACCCTCACTTGCACACACACACACATCAATCACCACCACCACCCATCACCATGCCCCCAAAGAACAATCATAAGTTCCTAGACAGTGAATTGGAAGTCCTGGTAGATGAGATCCTCAGGGTAGAGCCACTCTTGTTTGGTACATTGGTCCAACAGACCCCCATGTCGCAGAAAACCAAGATGTGGGAGAGGATCGTCGACAGGGTCAACGCACAATCACCATGTTTGCGCACAAAGGAAGACATCCAGAACAGGTGGTATGATGTGCGCAGGAGGGTCAGGGACCTACTAAAGAAGGATTACATCGTGTCAGCGCACCGTCAGTGGCCCTCCTGCCAAACCTCTATACCTCAGGCCCTGGGAGGAGAAGGTGCGGGCCATCCTAACACCAGTGAGCGTATATGGACTAACAAACATCCCAGAGCCTGGTGAGTACACAACTAATATACCCAATATTGTGTGGCAATACACACACACATCACTGTCAAGGGGATAGTCAAACCATGCACCCTTAGCAAATCCACAGCAACCAAAAGATAATCATACCAAGATGACTATGTTAGTCAGAGAAACACAATACCTGCCATCTCATAGTGATATGTAACAGTGTCATGACCGGTACAAACCTAACAATAAATAGAGCAAGCCAGTGGCACAAATATAACAAACAAACAGTCACATATGGTGCCACCACCAGAACACCACCTCACAGGGAAGCTCACTGAAAGGAAGGAATTCTGGGTATGCTGGTGAAGTCAGTGTAGGCAATAGCATGATGGGAGTTGTAGTCACAGATATTGGTCAGCCTCACAATTGACCCATCAACACCACTCTCAACCATGCACACATCACAGGGAGTTGAAAAGGACTGACAAGATGGCTGACACTGAGTACTGCTGTGGGGAGCACAAGGCCCTGCTGGGAACTGGCCACCAACAAACAACAGGAACACACTGTCAGCCATCTTGCCATTGCTGTCACACTCACACACAGTGAAGTCCACCCAAAAGGAAGGAAGTATGGGCATGCTGGGAAGGGGGGTGTAGGCAATAGCATGGTGGGAGTTGTAGTCACAGATATTGGTCACCCTCACAATTGGCCCATCAACACCACTGTGAACCATGCTCACATCACAGGGAGTGGAAAACAACTGACAAGATGGCGGACACTGGGGACTGCTGTGGGGAGCACAAGGCCCTGCTGGGAACTGTGCACCAACCAACAGCAGGACACCACTGACTGACATCCTGAAAGCCAAATTGCACTCCCTGCAATGGAAGCACGTTCCATGGTGGGATATCTGGCTGGGTGGGAAGGAGGACTGACAGCTCTGACCATAGTTACAAGCAGCTTTTCCACACACCCCCTTAACACAAACTCCACACAACTCACCTGGGAGAATGCAATGCCTCACACTTTAATTTAATATCCCACAAAGAACCACCACACTGGGTTATGCTGTGTGAAGCACAAGGGCACTTTTGGGACTTGTAGCCAAACAAACGCCAGGACAACACTGTCAGCCATCCTGGCAGCACAGGCACACTACCCCACAGGGATGCAGAGTCAAAAGGAAGGAAGTATGGGCATGCTGGGAAGGGGGTTGTAGGCAATAGCATGATGGGAGTGGTAGTCACAGCTCAACATCCCCCACCCACATGGCCCAGCAAGCTAGCACTGAAGCATGCACACCTCACAGGGAGTGAAAAGCCACTTCAAAGATGTCTGACACTGGCCTCAGTTGTGGGGAGCCCAAGGCCATGCTGGGAACTGTGCACCAACAAACAACAGGACCACACTGTATATATTTTTTAATGAAATGTTTTTATGGTATTGCTTTTTATAGATGTATTGAATAAACACTATATGCAAACTTGCTGTTTTTTATGATATATTTTGACTCCATGACATGGTACAATAGTGATGTCTTCCTAATTTGATAACTGTATAACCACTAGTATTAGTTAAGATTGGTATTCTTTGTGTATTGATTTTTCACTGTATTTAGGGACTTGAGGGAGACACACCACTAGGGCTACACAACACATAGACACCAGGGCCATCGGACTTATCGCCTACACTGATGTTGCCAGGAAATATTGTGGAATGCACAGACACCACACCTATTCAGAGTCTGTGTTAACTAGCCCACAGGTGCAGTAAGCAAATGTCAGTCAGAAGTGTGACCACAGACAACGCACATCCCAAAGTGAAGCACAGGTTTATTACACATTTGCAACATGTTGTTTCCACTACAGATGCAAGGTAATCCCACGTGGCAGTGGCCACACAGTCAAAAAGTGTAGAAGAAAGAAAGTCCAGGGGTGTGGGGCACATCACCTGTAGGGAAACGACTGCATCCACCCTGGAAGTTGAATCATGGTGTCGGGGGATCCGAGTTGACCAAACTACTCTGAAAGCACCCTGTGAAGGACAGACATGACACACAGTCAAAAGCACTGAAGAACAGGACAGAACTGCAATACTCATGCCCAATACATGTCACAAGATACCTACACAAAACCAAGTTAGCATGTCAACACTGTTGGGGAGTACAGACTACCTTTAAGGACACATCGCTGCACGCATCCAGTCAAGTAGCACATGGCCACACTCAAACAGCAACAGAGCACCACCAACACATATCATGCAAACGCAAATCATTGACATGACATCTCTGGATACTCACATTCAGCTGAAGAAGTTGGTGATGAGCTGTGTGCGGACATCACCCTCATCATCATCACTGGCATTGTGGCCCAGGCCAGGATCCTCCACAGGTGGCGAATGTTGGTCATCGTCATCCAGGATGAGAGGCAACTCCTTCCGCACTGCCAGGTTGTGTAGCATGCAGCAGACGATGACAATCTTGCACACCTTTGCAGGGGCATATGGGAGGGCCCCTCCTGTCTTGTCCAGGCAGTGGAAGCGGCTCTTCAGCAGACCAAATGTCCGCTCGATCACTCTCCTGGTCCGACCATGTGCCTCATTGTAGCGCATCTGGGCTGGTGTCACAGGGTTCCTGAGGGGTGTCAGCAACCACGGCATGTTGGGGTATCCGGAGTCACCTACAGACAGACAATTGCACATTAGCTGAGTTGGAAAAGAGTGCGGAATACAACATAGCAGAACACACACAATGGTACAAAGTCAGTACACACCGACAAGCCAGGCACGCTGGTTCCGCATCTGTGACATCATCCTCGGGATGCGACTACTCCTCATCACGAAGGCATCGTGTGCCGAACCAGGGAAACGTGCACACACATGTGAGATGCTCATATCTGCAAGACATACCACCAGAGCATTGATCGAGTGATAATGTTTACGGTTCCTGTATGCCTGCTCATGTGCCTGTGGTGGTACCAAAGACACATGTGTCCCATCAATGGAGCCAATGACATGTGGCATCCTCCCCAGGGCATAGGAGTCACTCTTGACATCAGTGAGTTGTTGACGTTTAGGGAAATAGATGTACTGGTTCAGGCATCTCAACATTGCCTCCAAAATATCGCGTAGCACACGGCTGAACATAGTCTGTGACATCCCACCAGCAGACGCCACAGTGTGTTGAAAGGTACCGGTGGCAAAGAAGTGTAGGGCTGCCATCACCTTCACCTTGGGGGTCAGCGCTGTAGGGTACGGCCAGCCAGGTTGCAAATGTGGGGCCAAGCGCACTGCCAAATCCTCAATCAGCTGCCTGGTGAAGCGGTACTGTCGGATGCAGTCACGTTCCACCATCGTTGCAAGGTCAGGGAATGGTCTATGGACAGCTGGTGCCCTGCAGTGCGTAGGTGAAGAAAGAAAGATTGTCAGTCACCCCACATATGTGGCATAGACCAGACTCAATATCACATGATACATCATTACGAGACACAAGTACATGATGTGTGTGCCGTTCCGTAAGGACATGTATGGCACCGAAATGGACAACATCTAACATCACAGTTCAACATGTGTCCTCAACAAGTCCCAGGTTGTGCTATGGGATATCATTAGGCTGTGTCACAGTACCCATGTACTGCTGTCACGTTCCAAACACACACCACAGTGACATGTGAGGACAGATGTGCCCCAGGCATCACAGCTCATTGACAGGTAGATTCCCAGGGACCCTGTCTTGCCACATGGACACTGGCATGACATGGTGCATCATGAATACACCACAGCAAAACAACCATGACCCCCACAGGTAGTGGTCCCTGTTGCCTCGGCAGGACAGACATGGACGTCTGTGACACACACACGCACAACATCAAAGTCCATGCACAAACAACGTGGATGTGGAGACTGTCTCCCATTGTGCACATGGAATCAGAGACATTGTAAACACAACATGCATACAGACTGTGGAGGGCCATCACTATTGTGGCAATGGGTCACCCTGTGACGTACATACCGTCCCACATGGGACTCAGGGGGTATGTGACATGACATACACAACCGTGAAATGTAACCATGCCACATGCTCTGAAATGAACAGTTGCACATCACAGTGGTCATGTGCACAACACACAAAGGATCCTGTCCCCATGAACACGTGCACAGCCTGGGAGTGGCTGCCCCCAAGTGCCACCCCAAAAACCACATGTTGACCCCCATACACAGAAAAGGTAATGCAGCCTTACATGCCTTAGGATACAGTGTGGACAGGCTGTGGTGTTGTAGGTGTGCCCCTGAGTCCCTGGCAAGTATATGTTACTGGCATACGTTCACCAGTGACAAGCATGGTGACATATGCGAGTGACCTGTACAGGGAAGCGTCGTACAGCAATGGACCGATCGGTGTGCACGCACTGGCCATTGAATCTGTTGTGAGCGGGTACGCGTTGTACCCGGAATACGCGTTGTACAGCAATGGACCGATCGGTGTGCACGCACTGGTCATTGAATCTGTTGTGAGCGGGTACGCGTTGTACCCGGAATACGCGTTGGACAGCAATGGACCGATCGGTGTGCACGCACTGGCCATTGAATCTGTTGTGAGCGGGTACGCGTTGTACCCGGAATACGCGTTGTACAGCAATGGACCGATCGGTGTGCACGCACTGGCCATTGAATCTGTTGTGAGCGGGTGTGCGTCGTACAGCAATGGACCGATCGGTGTGCACGCACTGGCCATTGAATCTGTTGTGAGCGGGTACACGTTGTACCCGGAATACGCGTTGTACAGCAATGGACCGATCGGTGTGCACGCACTGGCCATTGAATCTGTTGTGAGTGGGTACGCGTTGTACCCGGAATACACGTTGTACAGCAATGGACCGATCGGTGTGCACGCACTGGCCATTGAATCTGTTGTGAGCGGGTGCGCGTTGTACAGCAATGGACCGATCGGTGTGCACGCACTGGCCATTGCATACAATGTGACCGGGTACGCGTTGTACAGCAATGGACCGATCGGTGCGCACGCATTGGCCATTGCATACGATGTGACCGGGTACGCGTTGTACAGCAATGGACCGATCGGTGTGCACGCATTGGCTATGGCCTGGCATGGCAACGGTTGCGTTTTCGAAAGTTTAACGAGTCTGATGCTGTGAATTCAGTTGGCCACCCACAACAATGTTGCAAATTCATGGGTGTCATGAAGTTGAACTTTTGAAGGATGCTGTGGGCGTGTGTAAGTGGTGCAATTCCATGGATTGGCCAGATTCAGAAGATGCAAACGACTTGGACCTATCACTTTGGACACATGGGACAGTATCTGCCTCAGCAGCACACATATAATGCTGGCTGTTCCCCTGAGAGCTCACTTGCCTGCACTACATGCTCCAGGACGACATCTGCCACCACCACTGCTGCTGTCTCTGCATCCTCTGGATCCTGCAATGGCACGTACTGTGGAGAGAGCCCCAGCCTTCAGCACTGAGGAGAACCAGGCCCTGCTGGACAGCCTCCTTCCACAGTACAGCAAGCTGTATGGGAAACCAGGGGAGCAGGTGAGTGTGCTGTCCACTGCCTTACAAATGTGCATGTTGTCTGACTAGCCAGATTTACAGTCTGCACGCCACTGGCTAGCAGGCTCACTGAGTAGTTGTCACCCCCCATAGTGTGTAGTTACATGCACTGAACAGGTATAGTGCAGTAACAGTGCATTTAAACAAGGTTTGACTTCCCAGGCAATGATACCATGTAGTAACTGCTGGCAAACTGTTCATAGCCATCCTTGCACTGCCCGTGTACAACATGTGCCCCTGTGATTGAGACATGTATATCCAAATGTGTGATGCACGGATTTGTTGCATCTGTAGTAATGGCCTTTACACTTTGTCATCCTCACAGGTTGATGCCCACCAGAAGCAGGAAATATTGCTGTACATCGCCCGGGCAGTAAGGTCTGTGGGGGTCTACAAGCGCCGGATCCGCAACTGCCAGAAGAGGTGGCAGGACCTTCGGGGCTGGACCCGGAGGATCGCAAGGGTCCAGCTGAAGCTGTCGCCTCCTCGCAGGAGGGGCGGACACCGGACCCTGACCCCCACATGCTCAGGATCCTGGCGGTGGTCTTCCCTGATCTGGATGGGCAGCTGAAGGGCAGACAGCAGCAAGGAGGGGGTGAGTCCATGACTGCACTGTGAGCTTTGTCTGACATGCTATGTGCCCTCCTCTGGCCTGGTTAAACTTCAACAGTACATCAGTTATGTGGTCCAGGACCCATGTCCCTCAATTGTGCACTGCCCACTCCTCATCTGATACCCAGGTGTGGCCCTTACAGTCAGGAAATTGTGTCACTTGGGTACTGTGTCCTTGCATTTTGCTTAGCTCAAGGTGGGGGACAGCATTTGTTCCCGTAACTCTGTGGTGGGCTTCATGGGTGGGTCCATTGCTTACACAATGCCTGGGTTCTGACATGTAATCTGCGTGTTACTTTGATATGTGGTCCAATTGCTGATCTGATTCACCACATGTGCCTGGGGTATTTGGCACACACCCATGCTGCGGTTGGGAACAATGTTTGGGCCTCAGGAGTATGTATATCAAGTGTGTCACACATGCTTAGCCACCTGCCTACTGTCCAGGGCTCATCCCTTTTTCACGTGGAGCAGGACAGTCATGCCTACTCCAGGCCATACAAAACACTCTGTACTCCCACTCCCGTGTATCAGCTGACACGTTGTGCTCAGTGAAATGTTCCCTCAGGTGTCTGCCTCTGTGTCATTGTGCTGTGGCTTCGTTGTCAGGACTACTGGGGTGTTTATCGGTTAGGGCTCAGCATGCCACCGGAGATGTGACCATAGGAGACGATACTTGTGTGACATATAGGTGTTTGATCACTTGACTGTGCATACTGGGGTATGCGACTGTGAAGTTCAGGCAGCTGTTTCCCATTCACAGCAGATTGTGAGGTGCTCAGGTTCCGAGGGTTGTGTTTCATATCTCCCATATGTCCAATTGGTATGACGTGGACAAATGAGAGTTCAGATGATGTGGTTTGTGGGGGATGGACATGTGCACTTGTCAGCTACAGGACTTGCATTTCCCATGACCTAGGATTGTGACACAGTGCAGACTGTTGTTGTCTGGCTGCCCTGCCCATGTGACTGGAGACAGTGATGTATGACTTTGCAGGCATGCCTGTGCCATGGCGTTAAACTTCCTAAGAGTGATCCTGCAGGGGAGTGACATGTGCTACATGCACCCCATTGTGGCATTGACTATCAGGACATGGGCGCATCATGGTGTCTGGTGCTGGTATGCATCACATGCATTTCAAAATAGACTCTGGCCATCCCTTTATCCGGACACCTGTACTGACTCAGTGGCAAGAGTTGTGATGTGTGCATGTTCACATACTTCACCGTGTTCTCTGCACTGTCCAACTACTGTGTAGGTGGTGCATGTGTCCACACTGGGGTATTGCCATCCGACAGACACCAGACCGATGGGTGCAAGGCCAGGAGGGATGTGAGTGCCATGGTTGACCATCAGACTGACAATTGGCTTCTCCTACTCTGTTTGGGCACTTTTGGCAATGTTCAACTAAGGATGCCAGGGCTTGCTCTGTAATGTGCTGTACTTACTGTGGTTTTATGCGGTCAGTGCAGGTGACTGATGTCTGTCTGTTTCCCTAATTGTTTGCAGATACATCCCCGGCCGCAGGAGGGGACAGCTCCACGGACCAGGAGGAGCCGCAGAGCCAGACTGGGTCAGCAGCCGATGAGTGGTCGGAGGGACCCAGTGGCACGGAGGGTGAGGGGAGCCACACCGAGGAGTCCTCAGCACCATCCACCTCAGCTGAGGACCACAGCAGCTCGGAGGATGACTCCCTTGTGGAGGTGGGTGTCAGCAGCCACCACACCCCAGCTACTATTGCTGTCCCCGCCACCACCACCACCACCGCCCTCCCATCGGCTCCCATTCCAGAGGTCCGTGGAGGCTCCCGTGTTCGGGAGCGTGTCTCCTTCGTTCCAGGCACCGCAGCCCCTGCCCCTGTGTCCCCTGCTGCCCTGAGTGAGGAGTCTGTGTACCTACTTCGCCAGCTCCATGTAGGGCAGACAGCATTGCTGAGTGTCCTCCATGCCCACACCACTCTGTTGACTCAGCTGGTGTCGTTTATGGAGGGCATCTCATCGGGCATGTCTGCCCTACAGAGGAGCAATAGGTCCATGGACTCCTCCCTGACGGCAGCAGTGTCCCTCCTCCAACAGTCCCTCACCCCTCCTACCTCTGCCCCATCCACACTTCCTGCCACCCTACCTGTCCCAAGCACATGCACACCTGCACATTCACCCAAACACACAGACACGAGCAGCACAGACACACCCACTACAATAACAAGACGTGTACGCAGGCATCCTCAGGGGACTGATACCACACCCACAGGGGATGGGGTACATACACACACACAGGCATCCACAGTCACTCTGCAGTCCTCCGATACCTCTCCCTCCAAGGCCCCTTCCCTTGCCTCACCTGCAACCCCACCTACACAGCAGCTCTTCCTCTGTGACCTCGGCCTCTTCCCCTCCAATCCAGCTGATCCAGCATACAGGGGGAAGAGGAAGTCCACCCACACAGAGGGGAGTGCCCCTCACCCCCGGACACCCTCCCCCAGGCGCAGACAGACTGAGGCCCCCATCCGCAAGTCCCCCCCGGACCCGGAAGAGCAAGACTCCGCCGCCACCCTGCAGCTCAACCACCAAGTCTCCTTCCTCCATCCCTCAGGCCCCCACTCCACAGGTTCCCCCACCACACCCTGCCCCAGGTTCCCCCACCCACAGATACACCATCCCCAAAATGATCCGGCCTTCTCCCCCTACCACTTGCTCTTCCAGCACCACACCCCCCGCTGCGCTTGTTTGTGCCATTGGTGTGGAGAGCGTGTCCTCCCCCTCTGTCCTGCCCACCTTACCTGAACCCCATTCTACTCACCTGGAGATAGGCACTGCAGTGGAGTCCACTACCACCCTGTCTGACTTGGGCACTGCAGTGGGGAACCTGTCCACTCCATCTGCACGGCCCACTGCAGTCGTGCCGGCACCCACACCATCTGACTCAAGCCCCCCAGTTGTGCCGGCACACACCATGTCAGACACCTCCACTGCAGTTGTCAGTGGCTCTCCAGCACCCACCACCCCTTCCCTGCCTCCTTCTGGTGAGCCCTGATCCTGTCCCTGTGGTGCCTGGCCTGCCCCCCGTATGCCCCTCCGAGGGGAATGTCCCTGATGTGTAGCTGTGCAGGCATGCAAAGGGTGACATCTGGCACTGTCACCCTGTTTGGACTCTTGTTATGGACTGGCCATTGGCCTTTGTTATATTTCTGGACTTTCACTTCTTCACACACAAATGCTGAATAAAGCTACTTTCTGTTCTCTAGTGGTTTTGCTTCTGATGTACATGATGTTGATGATGCTAACTGTGCCCTTGCTGCACTGATGGTGATTTTTGATATCAGGGAAATGAAGTGTTACTGTGCAGGACCCCATGTGGTCCAGGGGAATGTGTCCTATCCTGGTGTGTATCCATGTCATCCTTTGCAGCAATATGAGGGTGTCATGTTTTCAATATTTGGCAATGGGATTTCCTACTTTTATTTGCAATATCACATCTGTGGCTTACACCCCTGCACATCTGTTGTGCTTGCCATTGTTCAATTTGTCTATTTCCCTGACCGTGTGACCATCTCCACTGGACATGCAAGTTTGGGCATCAATGGGGAAGGACTCATCTGTGTGATCAGTGCTACTTGCTATACATGTGTGTTGGATCTGTGCAGATGGTGTCGGTGACACTCCCATGACCAGGCTGATGTGACGAGAGCCTTCATTTTGTGCTAATTGTTGACTGAGTGACCAAGTGTACTGCTGATATGATAGAGCCCTGCAGAGACAACGTATGGCACAGCTTTCCTTACACAGGAGTGGAGTGCCCTCATGGCAGTGTGTAATTCCGTGACATTGCCTGAGCCCAAGGTGTGTGTTGTGTGAGCATGTCTGTGTGTGTTCACTTCCGTTTTGCAACACAGGCTGGGTTCCCTAGTGATGTTCCTTTTTGTGATGCTTGCTGAGTTGACCTATGTACCACCCAAATCTTCGCACTGGGTTCTCTGGGATGTGGGTGCATGGCACATTACTGGTCATCAGGGTGTCATCCATAGGTGTGTTTGCTGTCAGGGCTGAGTTTGTGGGCAAACGCAGATGAGACACAGTCAGGATTCCCCATGTAATTTACAGTTTGTGTTAGCTTTCAGTGATTGTGACACGTTGTGTGTGTGACTGCTGCCACTCCTCTGGGTCAGAGCTGCAATGTTGGAAGTTGTCTATGTGTGTTCTTTGTGGGTGACCTTGACTTCTTCATTGGTGTGTGACTGTGTCCGGGATCACATTGATTGTGGTGGATTTCACGTCATGTCCATGTACAGCGTACTGTGCAGTGTGTCAGACATTCACGAGTCTTGTTGACTGGCCAGGTGTGATGGGTTTCTGCACCTTAGTTCCCACAACCACCCCTGGGATTGTCATGGGTGCATGTGCAATGTCACCAGTCCATGTGAGCTTCACTGCTGCACATTGGTGGAGATCAAGGTGTGTGGTGTTGAGTGTGTGCAAATGAGAGTTGTTGCACGGCTAGACCCCTACCTCCATGTTGGCCTTGGCTGACAGGCCGTGCTGATTGATTTGTGCTTGTGTAGGTGTGATGGTAGTTTGTTGCTCAGGACACATGACTGTGGTTCACAGTGTGAACGACATCTAGCTTTGTCATCACAGTGGGATTATCATGCAGGCCACGGTCAACACAATGTGGGGTCCCTGGGGGTAGTGCTGTGGTGGGTCTGTCTCTTGCTGTGTTATTTGCTGTTCCGACAAGCTTGTGTGACATGTGTAATTTGGGCTCCCTCTCATCTAACAATGCCTGTTTGCCCACATAGGGGAATCCGATCCATGAGTTACTTTTGTGTGGCACTGTATACACATCTGTGTAATTGTGATTCAGGCCTCCTCATGTGTTGTGTGGTTGCCTGGGGACACTGGCACCCCCCCATCACCTGTTGTGTTTGATCAGCAGTGTGAGGCTGCCTGTTTGTGTTTGTGCATCTGCACCACTGCATTGGCATATCTTTAGTGTGCCATTGGCTGTATGTTGTTTGTTGGCTTTCCCCTGCTGTCCCTGGGACTCCTAGGTCATCAGTCAGCACAATGATCATGGTTTGTATGTCCCTTTGCTGCCATGGTATGGTATTTGTTCACCTGACATCTACAGTCTCCAAAGGATATCTACATTTGTGTGTCCATTGGTGCAGATATGTGGGGCTGCATTATGATGGTCACTTCTGTCATTGTGTTATTGAGGAATGTTGCCAATGTCAGCCCCCATGGGTGATGTTTGTCTGCACATGGCCAAAGGTATATCTTATTTGCACTGCACTGTTTGCCTCACCCAATGTATGTTGCTATGGGACACAAGCACTACTATGCCACAGTTGTGTTTGTTGTTCTGTGACCAGGAAACATCGATGATGTTTGGCATTTGCAGCTTTTCCCATGACAACACTTACATTTTGGTCACTGTGATGATGGGGTTTTAGACCCCATTGCCACAATGTTCAAAATGTGCTTCAACTATGGACCCCACACTTACCTTTTGGTCACTGTGATGATGGGGTTTTAGACCCCATTGCCACAATGTTCAAAATGTGCTTCAGCTATGGACCCCACACTTACCTTTTGGTCACTGTGATGATGGGGTTTTAGACCCCATTGCCACCTTGTTCAAAATGTGCTTCAGCTATGGACCCCACACTTACCTTTTGGTCACTGTGGTGATGGGGGTTTAGACCCCATTACCACAATGTTCAAAATGTGCTTCAGCTATGGACCCCACACTTACCTTTTGGTCACTGTGGTGATGGGGGTTTAGACCCCATTCCACAATGTTCAAAATGTGCCTCAGGTATGGACCCCACACTTACATTTTGGTCACTGTGATGATGGGGGTTTAGACCCCATTGCCACAATGTTCAAAATGTGCCTCAGCTATGGACCCCACACTTCCCTTTTGGTCACTGTGGTGATGGGGGTTTAGACCCCATTGCCACAATGTTCAAAATGTGCTTCAGCTATGGACCCCACACTTCCCTTTTGGTCACTGTGATGATGGGGGTTTAGACCCCATTGCCACAATGTTCAAAATGTGCTTCAGCTATGGACCCCACACTTACCTTTTGGTCACTGTGATGATGGGGTTTTAGACCCCATTGCCACAATATTCAAAATGTGCTTCAGCTATGTACCCCACAAATTTACCTTTTGGTCACTGTGATGATGGGGTGTTATACCCCATTGCCACAGTGGTCATGGTCTGCTTGCATTGTGGAGCCCACACACATTTATGTGTGACACATGTGATAGGGGGTCACATTGTATGCTCAATGACATGTTCAGTGTTGTGGGCATTTGACACAGACTACACACGCTTGTCATGGTGTTGGTGGGATGTATTTTCAGACATTCCTTATGTTGGAGTATGCTGGTTGTGTCATGCATTTCCCGTCCTATGTTTAGGGGTGGTGTGAGTGGTAGGCATTCATCCCCCTATGAGTGGGGATGGTGGTAGTGGTAGGCATCCAGGCCCCCCTGAGTAGGGGTGGTGGTAGTGGTAGGCATCCATCCCCCTATTAGTGGGGATGGTAGTAGTGACAGGCATCCAGCCCCCCCTGAGTAGGGGTGGTGGTGGTGGTAGGCATCCAGGCCCCCCTGAGTAGGGGTGGTGGTAGTGGTAGGCATCCAGCCCCCCATGAGTAGGGGTGGTGTTGGTGGTAGGCATCCATCCCCCTACTAGTGGGGATGGTAGTAGTGACAGGCATCCAGCCCCCCCTCAGTAGGGGTGGTGGTAGTGGTAGGAATCCATCCCCCTATGAGTGGGGATGGTAGTAGTGACAGGCATCCAGCCCCCCCTGAGTAGGGGTGGTGGTAGTGGTAGGCATCCAGGGCCCCCTGAGTAGGGGTGGTGGTAGTGGTAGGCATCCATCCCCCTATGTGTGGGGTTGGTAGTAGTGGCAGGCATCCAGCCCCCCCTGAGTAGGGGTGGTGGTAGTGGTAGGCATCCATCCCCCTATTAGTGGGGATGGTAGTAGTGACAGGCATCCAGCCCCCCCTGAGTAGGGGTGGTGGTAGTGGTAGGAATCCATCCCCCTATTAGTGGGGATGGTAGTAGTGACAGGCATCCAGCCCCCCCTGAGTAGGGGTGGTGTTAGTGGTAGGCATCCAGGGCCCCCTGAGTAGGGGTGGTGGTAGTGGTAGGCATCCATCCCCCTATTAGTGGGGATGGTAGTAGTGACAGGCATCCAGGCCCCCCTGAGTAGGGGTGGTGGTAGTGGTAGGCATCCAGGCCCCCCTGAGTAGGGGTGGTGGTGGTGGTAGGCATCCAGGCCCCCCTGAGTAGGGGTGGTGGTAGGCATCCAGCCCCCCATGAGTAGGGGTGGTGTTAGTGGTAGGCATCCATCCCCCTATGAGTAGGGTTGGTAGTAGTGACAGGCATCCAGCCCCCCCTGAGTAGGGGCGGTGGTAGTGGTAGGCATCCATCCCCCTATGAGTGGGGTTGGTAGTAGTGATAGGCATCCAGCCCCCCCTGAGTAGGGGTGGTGGTGGTGGTAGGTATCCAGGCCCCCTTGAGTAGGGGTGGTGGTAGTGACAGGCATCCAGCCCCCCCTGAGTAGGGGTGGTGGTAGTGGTAGGCATCATCCCCCTATTAGTGGGGATGGTAGTAGTGACAGGCATCCAGCCCCCCCTGAGTAGGGGTGGTGTTAGTGGTAGGCATCCAGACCCTCCTGAGTAGGGGTGGTGGTAGTGGTAGGCATCCATCCCCCTATGGGTGTGTATGGCATTGGTGGTAGCCATCCCGCCCCTATGGTTCTGCTGTTGCTGGTGTACGTCATTTCTGCATCCCTATGTGTGTGTGACATATGTTGGGTACGTGTGGTTTGTTTGTGTAGTGGGTGTTTGACTTACCGTCTTCGCCGTACGCGTCCGTACCGGTCCCGGTAATAGATGTAGAATATTGGTAGGACCTGCGCGATGGGATTCATGGTTTGTTCGTCTCGTTCGGATTTCTCATGGCTTTGACTCGTACTCGTCGCTGGCTTGTTCGTCTCGTAGCCGTGGATCGTCTTGTGGCGCGAATCGGAGCTTATGTACAGCTCTCTGACGTGCCGGACGTAGCGACGGGTTGGGCGCGTACGGAATGCGCATCGTACCAGTCCGGCCGGAAGGTGCTGTGTATTTGGTTCCGTGCGACTCGATTGGACGTTTACGGATCCGGCTCGGGCGGGGAACAGGAGCTGAGATGGGTGAGTACGGCTCGCTCGGAATCTGGGCTGTTATGCGCGTCGTACTTGTTCGTTCGGACGACTGTCCGAATCGGTCGGGAAACACGCGTTCGGCTTCGTTTTTTTCCGTACGAATACTGTTAGGTGCGCTTCCGGCTGAGATCGGAATCGACCCCATAGTATTTTCTGAATTACCTATTAGAAAGAATATGAATCCAGTAGTTAGTAGTAAAAATGCACAGTTTATGGGTGAATTTTTCTTAACAATAGGTTCAATAGAATTAGTTCAGGCACATAAAGATAATCTAACATGTACATTGAGAAAAGAAGAAAAAGATTTTTGGGATTTAGTAGAAGAAAGAAGACAGGATTTAATAAAGAAAGCGACTGAACAGAAAATCCATGTACCTCCATGGGCTGGGAAAGAGGGAATCTATGCAAATGGCAAGGCTCATGCTGTGATGTCCCTGGATTTTGTGAAAAGGGGAAAATTCTGCCTCCATAGATTAAAGACAGATTATAACAACAATTACATTGGTTCCAGTAAATGTGAACACAACTTCCTAATTTTAGGAGGGTGGGGACTATAAGGGGGAACTGATCCTAAATTTCCAGGAGTTTATTATGTTTGCGGGAACAATGCATATTATAGGTTATCTGCAAGATGGTACGGGAGCTGTTACTTTGGAATAGTTTTTCCAAAAATGTATCATATGGACAGAATCAGTGGAACCAATGGAAATTCTAATGGACTAACACGTAGAAGAAGAGCTAGTTTTTCTGAAATTGTAGGGGATATTTTTACTTTTTTAGTGCATTGATACCCTCAGTTGGAGTCATTCTTAATTCACAGAAAATTTGTAAGTTATCAACCATAGTTGATCGTCTTTCTATAGACACTGCAGGAGGATTCTTAATGATTAACACAGAAATGGTTGCAATCAGATCTATGGTTTTACAGAACCGTCTTGCTCTTGATGTATTGTTAGCAAAGGAAGGTGGAGTCTGTGGTATGTTGAAAATTCAACATTGCTGCACTTACATTCCAGACAAGAGCAGAGAAATTAAAGGATATATTGAAAACATTACAAGAATGCATAAAGACTTGACCTAATTGGAGGTTGACAGTGTGTGGGGAAGACTTACAAAAAGTATAACATCAATAGGGAAATGGTTTACTGATTTTGGGAAAAGTTTTCTAGGTCAAATAATGATGCCATTAGTTATGATAATAACCGTAGTAATGATAATAATGATTATATATAAGTGTTGTAGAAAAGGAAAGAAAGGAAAAATACATTTTGAAAGAGAAGGAAAGGGAAAGAAACGAAAAAGAAAATATGATGAAATACAGTTGGAAGAAATAAAAGGCAAATTATATAAGAAAATGACAAATTTAGAAGGAAACGAGTTGATTGATGGAAAACTGAGAGGAGAAATAGAGAACTAAGATGTGCTAAAGTTGGTATCTGGGATGGGATGGGTAATTTTGTGATGGCTTAAAATGCCATCAGAGAGGGGATTGATGGAGCAAGGACTAGTAAATGAGAGTTGCTCGGAAGCAATCCTTTTTGTTTTAACTCATTAACGAATTACTAACTATGTGTTTGTAATTAATAATTCGCATTTTAGAAAGACACGCAGGACAAGGAAGCTTGCGTATGTGTTTATTAACTTTAACAAAATGAATGAAGGACTAAAACGCACTCTAACAAGGGATCTTTACTGCGCATGCGTCTACTTCATCTACGTAGTATGACGTTTTAATGCTTGGAGGGAAAATCTAGCGCATGCGCAAAAAGCATTAAAATGGCGGCTTGAAAGTTCACATGCATGGCACCTGCTTGGCTAAATATAAAATACGTTTTTATATTAACGCAAATGCAGAAAAGGGTAATAATAATTAAAGTGGGTTAGAGTAGAGGTTGGTGGTATACAGTGAAACCATTTATTTTTGAGAATAACATTTCTTCTTTTGATTTTGTTATTAGTGCGCATTTGGACCTTCCACACTTGTCTGAATTGAGCTGACTGGTTTGACCCCGCACATGCGCACAAGAGAGAGAACAAGGAAGGATGAGTAAGGACTTGTCAATCGTCCAAGGACGGGAAAGATGTGCCCTGGGAACATGAGGGTGAAGAGTTCATATGAAGGAGCCTTATTCATGAGATTGAAACAATTTGTATTAATAAAGTATAGAGATGTATGGGAAAGGAAAAGATTTAATAAAGTTTAAGGGGATGGGTTTGAAAACAATGGTTCAATGAAATAAGTGAAATGTAAGCATGGTGTGATGATCATCCCCCCCTCGCCTGACCAATCAGAGTTAGTATTTTATGAAATTGAAACATTAATGGGTGGTACATGAATATTGAAAGATATAACTGAGGTAGTTTTAGTTAGTTAGTTAGCAGAAGTGAGAGCTGAGATGTCGATGCTGCAGAGCTCGGGAAGCTGTCGGTGCTGTGGGTGGTGCTGATGCTGTGAAGACGCTGATGAAGAAACTGAATGCAGAAACTTCCATCTTAATTTAATTGGGTTAGAAAGATGATCGCGGAAGAACCACGAGGAGGAAGAGAGTGTCAGAGAGGGGTGCGACGCAGTTGTCGGTGTTTTAGAGAGGTGAAGTATCCTGTCCTGATTCCTGTCCTGAAGTCTTTGTCTCCTGATCTATCCTGGGGGACCCTTACCAGCCCTTTGGCCAGGGGGTTGGTCTTTGCACCATTCTGGGTAAATATAAATGTATTGTATTGATAGATGTTCTTCTCTCTCTGTCCTCTCCTTTCTAAGCATAGTTATTGTGAGAGTCTGAAATATTTTTTTTGCTTATTGATTATTGATTGAATTGACACTCTTGCGAATGAGGGTGTTTGTACTGAAACTTTGAGATGGTTCACATTCAATTAATTTAGATAAAGATTTAAAAACTTCATGAGTCTGTGATTATTTTTGTTGGAAACGGGGTTACTGAGTCCGTTACGGTAGCATGGCGCAAAGCGGGGAAGGCACGCGAAGGCAATGTGTAAGGCAGTTGTGCAGCACACTCTTACTTTGACTCAGAAATGCGAAGCAATAACCAGACACCACATCAGGCTTGTGTAATTAAAAATCAAGTTCTTTTATGTCCATCAAGGTTGTATTAGATTAGGCAGATTATACATTACATTTCTTTAACTGGTGCACATTCTTCTAAAAGACCCTCAACAGTTCTGGCCACTAAAAGGCCGCAGGAATCAGCTCCTAAAACACAGCACCAATAATGATTACCGGGTGCACTAATAACACAGGGCCTAGAACATGCAAAACACTTCCGGCATATTAAAATCCCTTGCAAAGGCACATACTTCAGGCCTAGATAATTATTGCAGCAGGCGGGACACTATGCGGGATGAAATCCTAGAGGGAACCCCTCAACATGTCCAGCATACTGGGGCTTCCCTATGATGGGGGATTCCTATTTCTCTCAGGGGAGGTGAGGGTTAAATTAGGCTTGGCCCCCCTTCTCACCAGGTGCCTTGCCTGGTACAAAATGTCAGTGAGGGCTCTTCCCTCATTAATCCCCCTGTAAATTGTGGCCCCCGGCCCCCAGGGGCTTGATTTAGAGCCCTAGGGGCCTCCCGGGCTCACCTGTGGTGATGTGGCTGGTTGTTCTGCTGCTCGACGGACTCCCGCCCGGGCCAGCCCTCTGATGGACGGGGCGGGGCCCGGAGCGAGTCCCACGGCCCTCCGGCCGGCGTTGCCAAGCTTCACCGAGGCTGTGGAGCCTCTCTCTTCCTTGTCGGGTCGTTGGGGGCCGGTATTGCACTCCTCCGGCCCCCGTGGAGTCAGCGGTGCTTGAGGGTAGAAGGAGCGGGAGCCGGGAGTCCTTCCAGACGGCTCCCCGCTTCCCGCGTGTGCACACGGAGTTCTTCCTCCTCCGTACGTGCTGGGGGGGGCGGGCTCTCGACGCCGCCCAATCCCAGCGCGGCCTTGAGTTCTTCTGGGGCTCCCGTTGGCAGTGGAGCCCCTCCGACGTCTTCCTGCTTGGCTCCGGCGGGGCCAATCACGTCGCGGCCTTCTTTGGTTGCCGGGCAACGCCTCCCGCCTCCTTCTCCTCGGCTGCTGGCTCCGGCGGGGCCAATCACGCCGCGGCCTTCTTTGGTTGCCGGGCAACGCCTCCCGCCTCCTTCTCCTCGGCTGCTGGCTCCGGTGGGGCCAATCACGTCGCGGCCTTTTCGGGGCGCGACCTGTGACGCGGTCGGCGTCCCCGGCCCCACGGCAACAGCGTCCGCGGGCCTGGGAGGCCGCGGTGGGCCTCAGTTCTCTTCACGCGGCCCTCCTGGGCTGCGGCGGTGTTTTTCTTGGCCGCGATTGCAGCGGTAGGGGTCTCGGGCCCGGCGGTGATTTCTGGGGACTTCGGTGAGGGCGCGGACGGCGCACCTCACCACACTCATGAAAGGGGGAGAGGTCTCCTCACCTCAGCACCTCTCTTCACGCGGCGGCGGCCGCGGCGGCGATCCAGTCACAAGGTCAGTGACTGGAGGTCAAGTTCTCCCACGTGGAGTTGCAGCGCGGGCGCGCTGACAGCCTGATTCACAGGGCTGTGTGGGAAGGGTTCTTGGGGGACAGTCCAGCTGTCGGTCTAGGTAGAGAGGGGGTGAAGGTCTAGCGCTTAGGACACAGCGCTTCGCCTCGTGATCCCCATTCGACGACTCAGCTTGGGTTCCTGTTACTCTTTGGTTTCAGGCTCCTGCGAGGAGCTTCTTGTCAGAAAAGTTCTTCTTCTTATGAAAGGGGGGGTTGTGAGTTGGTGGTTCTGGGAGTGCTTGATGTTCCTCCCAGCACGCTGAAGGTGGTTCCCTGGGTCCCCTCACACTGGGCAAGGTCAGTGGGTGGTGGGCGTTCCTCAGCTATCTTACTTCAGCAGGGCCTTAGCCCTGTCAGCAGCAGTAGTGTAGGTCTCCCCCTAGGCCCTAAAGCCTATACTCCGGCGCAGGTTCTCCCAGGTTCAGCGGTGCCTCAACCTAACTGACTAAAAGGTTTTCCCTCCAAGCCTCTTATACCCCTAGGTCAGGTGACCCTCCTAAAGGCGGCAAAACGTAACTCCTCCCACAGCCCGGAAGGTTCTGGAACCTTCCACCTACCTAGCTATGGGGCCCAGAGGCGGGGACGGGATAGATACTGTATCCCTATGTCCCAGCCTGACTCTGGCTACTAGCGTGTATGTGTGGAAGGCCCTTCTGCAGTAGCAGGGGCCTGTGGCAGCCATCTTTAGTGAGAGAGCACCTGCACCTCAGCACTGACCAGCAGTGGCAAGGCGCCCGGAGACCTAGGTCCAGTAAAAATATGGTGGCAAAAATGAGGCGCAGAAAGGGAAAAAAACAGGGCAAGACCACCCTAGGGCTGACAGGTCTAACACGCGTCCCCCCAGCCGAAAGAGGGGAGAGCTTCCCAACCTCTAGGGAGTTCTCTTCGCTAAGGCGGAAAAACTGGGAGAGACCGTCAGCGTTGGCGTGGTCTACACCGGGTCGATGTTCCACCCGAAAGTCCATCCCCTGGAGGGAAATGGACCACCTCAACAATTTGGGGTTTTCGCCTCTCATCTGCATGAGCCAGCGAAGGGGTCTGTGGTCGGTCTGGATCAAGAAGTGACAACCAAAAAGGTATGGCCTCAACTTCTTCACAGCCCAAACCACAGCAAAGGCTTCCCGCTCGATGGTACTCCACCGCTGTTCCCGGGGGAGTAGTCTTCGGGAGATGAAGGCCACTGGCTGGTCTTGGCCATCGTCATTCAGCTGCGAGAGCACAGCTCCTATGCCATGCTCAGAAGCGTCTGTCTGCACGATAAATTCCCGTCCAAAGTCTGGAGTCCTGAGCACCGGTGCGGTGCACATGGCACGTTTAAGGGTCTCAAAGGCTTCCTGGCAGGCAGCCATCCAGATGACTCTGCGTGGCTGCTTCTTTGAAGTTAATTCCGTCAATGGGCCCACTATGGTTCCATATCCCTTGACGAACCGGCGGTAGTATCCCGTGAGGCCGAGAAAAGCTCGGACCTCTGTTTGGGTCTTGGGGGGCTCCCAGGCCATGATGGTCTCAATCTTGGCTTGGAGGGGTTGTACCTTACCTCCGCCCACCAGATGTCCCAGGTACACGACAGATCCCTGTCCAATCTGGCCTTGATGGTTAGACCAGCCCGTTGCAAAGCCTGTAGCACCTCCTGGAGATGCTGCAGATGGTCCTCCCAGCTGCTACTGAAGACAGCTATGTCATCCAGGTAGGCAGCCGAGAAGGCCTCTAGGCCAGACAGCACCTGGTTCACCAACCGCTGGAAAGTGGCTGGAGCATTTTTCAACCCGAAGGGCATCACCTGGAATTGAAAGTGGCCCTCGGGGGTGGAGAACGCAGTCTTCTCCCTTGCTCCTTCCGCCATGGCGATCTGCCAATAGCCTGATGTTAAATCAATGGTACTCAGATACCGGGCTGCTCCCAGCCGGTCAATGAGCTCATCCGCCCGAGGGATCGGGTGAGCGTCGGTCTTGGTGACTGAGTTGAGTCCACGGTAATCCACACAGAACCGAAGTTCTGGTGTGGTGCCCGGGGGGCCGCTTTCGGCACCAACACTACCGGACTAGCCCAAGGGCTACTGGAAGGCTCAATCACCCCCAGTTCTAGCATCTTGACAACCTCACCCTGGATACTAGCCTTGACCTTATCGGACAGCCGGTAAGACTTGTTCTTTACTGGCGGACTGTCCCCTGTGTCCACATCATGGGTACACAGGTGCGTGATTCCAGGTGTGAGGGAAAACAACGAGGCGTACTGCCCCAAGACCTGGCGGCAGTCCCTCTGTTGCTCTGGGGTCAAGGATGGGGCGAGGACTACTCCCTCTACCGAACCATCCTTCTCATGGGCCGCCAGAAGGTCTGGCAGAGGCTCACTCTCCTCCTCCTCACTTCCATCCGTTATCATCAAGAGAGTGAGCTCGGAACGCTCCTGGTGTGGCTTCAGGCGGTTGACGTGGAGCACCCTGTGGGGTTGACGGGGGGTCTTCATGTCGACGACATACATGGTCTGGCCTTTCCTTTCCAAGATCTCAAACGGCCCAGTCCACCGGTCCTGGAGGGCGCTAAGCTCTCCTGGCTCCATGACCCACACCTTCTGTCCAGCGTCTAACTCTACCGTCCGCGCGTTCCGGTCATACCATTGCTTCATGACGGCCTGACTCGCCTCTAAGTTGTCCGAGGCCTCCTTCCACAGCTTGGCCACTTGGCTGCGGAATGCCAGCATATAGCTGACCACATCACGGGGAAGCTTCGAGGAAGACTTCTCCCACCCCTCTTTGACAAGACTGAGGGGCCCCCGAACGGGGTGGCCATAGAGCAGCTCAAAGGGGCTGAAACCGACCCCTTCTGCGGCACCTCTCGGTAGGAGAAGAGCAGACAGGGTAAGAGGACGTCCCACTTTCTTCTCAAGTCCTCGGGTAGGCTCCTGATCATCCCCTTCAAGGTTTTGTTGAAACGCTCCACGAGCCCGTTCGTCTGGGGGTGGTAAGGAGTGGAGAGCCGGTAGGTCACTCCACACTCCTTCCACATGGCCTGCATGTAGGCCGACATGAAATTCGTGCCCCTATCTGACACCACGACCTTGGGGAATCCCACTCGGGTAAAAATCCCCATGAGAGCCCGCGCCACCACCGGTGCTGTGATGGTCCTCAGAGGGATTGCCTCTGGGTACCGGGTGGCGTGGTCTACTAGCACCAAAATGAACCTATGCCCAGCAGAAGTCGGCGGATCCAACGGCCCGACAATGTCAATCCCTACTCGCTCAAAAGGGGTATTGACCACTGGGAGAGGTTCTAGAGGGACCTTCACCTTAGTCCCTGTCTTGCCGCTCGCTTGGCAAGTGGTGCAGGTCTTGCAAAACGTGTCAGAAGTGATGCGCATCCTGGGCCAGTAAAAATGTGGGACCAAGCGTGCAAACGTCTTGTCCTGGCCCAGGTGTCCTGCTAGTGGTATCTCATGTGCCAACTCTAGCAGAAAGGCTCGGTAGCATTGGGGGACCACCACGGCCCTCGAGGACCCATGCACCGGAGCCTTAGGCTCACTGTAGAGGAGACCATCCTCCCAGTAGACATGGTAATTACCAGTCTCTGTTCCAGCTGCTTGGGCTTCGGCCTGTTGCCGTATGCCATCAAGCGTAGGGCACTCCCTCTGTGCCCGGCAAAATTCTTCCCGGGTAGGCCCTCCTTCCACCTGCCACTCTGCAGGGGTCGGCAGGTCCCCCACGGGAAAACCAACCACCTCAGCGGACTCCGGGGTCACCTCCGCGGGCTCCCCATCCATCTCACCGGGTGTCTCCTCCCAGACATCTCCTCGTCCAGCAGTGGGCTGGGCCATTATTTCAGGCTCCAACCCGGGCTGAGTTCCTTGTCGGGCAGCCATGGACCGCGTGATAACGCAAGTCCACCCTGGTAACCCCAACATCTCAGCATGGGCATTGAACTCTACCTCTCTCCAGGCAGTATGTTCCAAGTCGTTGCCCAGCAGACAGTCAACTGGCATGGCAGGGCTTACCGCAACCTTCATCAGACCTGACACTCCTCCCCACTCAAAGGGAACTTGGGCCACGGGGTAATGACCCAGGCTATTATCAGCCATCACAACCGGGTGGAACTCCTCAGGAATCACCTGCTCTGGGGACACCAGCTGACGTTTCACCATCGTCATGCTGGCACCTGTGTCCCTCAGCGCCTCCACCTCCTCCCCGTTCACCAGGACCCTCTGCCGATACTTGGCAGTGTTCTCGGGTACCTGAACCCGTGGGATGATCTCTCTATCCCCCAGGGAAACTAAGGTCAAGCCTGTCCACTCACCTCCCCTACCTAGGGACAACTCCTCCCCAAGCGCTACACTGGCCACCCCGGGGCTCTTACCTCCTGTGGGGGCTTGGGTTCTCTTGCGACACTGGGGATCCCACTTGTAGTGTCCAACCTCCCCGCACTCGTAGCACCGGACAGTTCTGGGCTGCTGACTCCTGTCAGGGTAAGTGGGTTTCTGGTATCCAGATTGGGATGGGGAACCTACCCCTCTCCCAGGCGGTCTATTTTGGGGACCTTTAACGAACTCCCTCTTTTTATCTCCCCCTCTTTCTTCTGGGGGAACCCCTGTCCACCTTTCGGGGATCCGCCCCGGCTCCCTTGTGGGACACCCGAGTGCTGACCCACGTGTCTGCCTCCTCTGCAAGCTCCCTAGGATTGGTCAGCTTGCGGTCCACCAAGTACTGGCGCAGCTCCGGAAAACATTTCTCGAGGAGGTGCTCTCTCAAAAACAGGTCGTACAGCCCAGTGTAATTGTCAATGTTGCTGCCACGTACCCAACCCTCCAATGCCTTCCGGGCATAATCATAAAAATCCACCCAGTTTTGTGTGGTGAGCTTGTGGCTGTTGCGGAACTTTTGGCGGTACTTCTCTGGGGTGAGGCCAAACTTCCTGAGCAGGGCCTCCCTCATGATAGGGTAGTTGGTCCGATCCCCCTTTTCTAAGGTTAAAAGTGTGTCCCTTACTAGTGGAGGTATGTACCTATAAAGTCCTCCTCCCCAGTAGCTCTCAGGAACTCTATGGGCCACCAAAGCTACCTCGTACGCCGTCAACCACTTGTCGATGCCATCACCCACACTAAAGCTGGCTATCACCTCCCTGGGTAGATAAAATTTGGGCTCCTGTGGAACCCCAGCAGGTACGCTGCCACCATTTCCTTTGCCTTCCATCTCCATCTGCAAGGTTCGGAGCTCTAGTTCTTTCAGGCTAAGCTCATGTACAAGCCTCCTTTCCTCCATGGCTAGCCTTGCCTGCTCTCCTTCCCTTTCCATCCTAGCCAACTCTAATGTCAATTGCCTCTGCCCCCTCCTGTCCTTGAATTCCTCTGCTGACAAACTCCCCCTGACGCACTACTGCCTGCCCTGGAACGTCTTCCTGGCAACACATTCTCGCTGACGTCAATGTTCAGTAGGCTCAGTTCTCCTGGGTCGTCTGCCTCCCTCTGCTCCTCATCCCCTCTTCCCTCCGGGTGGGCCATTACCCATGCCCTCAAAGCTTTCTGAAGCACCTCCTTCCTGGCACCTCGCTTGACGGCCACCCCCTCTCTAGGCAGAACTCCTTGAGCTGTGTCACCGTGTACCTCTCTAGGTCGGCTAACTCAAACTCCATCCTCCTACGTGGGGTCCCAGACAATTTAAGGAAGGGGTTCTAAATGGTAGGTAGCAGGTCTTACGCAGGACTAACACAATCGGCAATCACAAAAGAGTTCCTAGTACTTGCATTTCACTAGGTGTCTAATTGCGGCGCACACTGAGTCACTGTAGGGTGCTGCACAAATACCAGTCCTTATCCCACCGCTGAACACCAATGTTGGAAACGGGGTTACCGAGTCCGTTACGGTAGCATGGCGCAAAGCGGGGAAGGCACGTGAAGGCAATGTGTAAGGCAGTTGTGCAGCACACTCTTACTTTGACTCAGAAATGCGAAGCAATAACCGGACACCACACCAGGCTTGTGTAATTAAAAATCAAGTTCTTTTATGTCCATCAAGGTTGTATTAGATTAGGCAGATTATACATTACATTTCTTTAACTGGTGCACATTCTTCTAAAAGACCCTCAACAGTTCTGGCCACTAAAAGGCCGCAGGAATCAGCTCCTAAAACACAGCACCAATAATGATTACCGGGTGCACTAATAACACAGGGCCTAGAACATGCAAAACACTTCCGGCATATTAAAATCCCTTGCAAAGGCACATACTTCAGGCCTAGATAATTATTGCAGCAGGCGGTACACTATGCGGGATGAAATCCTAGAGGGAACCCCTCAACATGTCCAGCATACTGGGGCTTCCCTATGATGGGGGATTCCTATTTCTCTCAGGGGAGGTGAGGGTTAAATTAGGCTTGGCCCCCCTTCTCACCAGGTGCCTTGCCTGGTACAAAATGTCAGTGAGGGCTCTTCCTCGTTAATCCCCCTGTAAATTGTGGCCCCCGGCCCCCAGGGGCTTGATTTAGAGCCCTAGGGGCCTCCCGGGCTCACCTGTGGTGATGTGGCTGGTTGTTCTGCTGCTCGACGGACTCCCTCCCGGGCCAGCCCTCTGATGGACGGGGCGGGGCCCGGAGCGAGTCCCACGGCCCTCCGGCCGGCGTTGCCAAGCTTCACCGAGGCTGTGGAGCCTCTCTCTTCCTTGTCGGGTCGTTGGGGGGCCGGTATTGCACTCCTCCGGCCCCCGTGGAGTCAGCGGTGCTTGAGGGTAAAGGGAGCGGGAGCCGGGAGTCCTTCCAGACGGCTCCCCGCTTCCCGCGTGTGCAACGGAGTTCTTCCTCCTCCGTACGTGCTAGGGGGGGGCGGGCTCTCGACGCCGCCCAATCCCAGCGCGGCCTTGAGTTCTTCTGGGGGCTCCCGTTGGCAGTGGAGCCCCTCCGACGTCTTCCTGCTTGGCTCCGGCGGGGCCAATCACGTCGCGGCCTTCTTTGGTTGCCGGGCAACGCCTCCCGCCTCCTTCTCCTCGGCTGCTGGCTCCGGCGGGGCCAATCACGTCGCGGCCTTCTTTGGTTGCCGGGCAACGCCTCCCGCCTCCTTCTCCTTGGCTGCTGGCTCCGGCGGGGCCAATCACGTCGCGGCCTTTTCGGGGCGCGACCTGTGACGCGGTCGGCGTCCCCGGCCCCACGGCAACGGCGTCCGCGGGCCTGGAGGCCGCGGTGGGCCTCAGCTCTCTTCACGCGGCCCTCCTGGGCTGCGGCGGTGTTTTTCTTGGCCGCGATTGCAGCGGTAGGGGTCTCGGGCCCGGCGGTGATTTCTGGGGACTTCGGTGAGGGCGCGGACGGCGCACCTCACCACACTCATGAAAGGGGGAGAGGTCTCCCTCACCTCAGCACCTCTCTTCACGCGGCGGCGGCCGCGGCGGCGATCCAGTCACAAGGTCAGTGACTGGAGGTCAAGTTCTCCCACGTGGAGTTGCAGCGCGGGGCGCGCTGACAGCCTGATTCACAGGGCTGTGTGGGAAGGGTTCTTGGGGGACAGTCCAGCTGTCGGTCTAGGTAGAGAGGGGGTGAAGGTCTAGCGCTTAGGACACAGCGCTTCGCCTCGTGATCCCCATTCGACGACTCAGCTTGGGTTCCTGTTACTCTTTGGTTTCAGGCTCCTGCGAGGAGCTTCTTGTCAGAAAAGTTCTTCTTCTTATGAAAGGGGGGGGTTGTGAGTTGGTGGTTCTGGGAGTGCTTGATGTTCCTCCCAGCACGCTGAAGGTGGTTCCCTGGGTCCCCTCACACTGGGCAAGGTCAGTGGGTGGTGGGCGTTCCTCAGCTATCTTACTTCAGCAGGGCCTTAGCCCTGTCAGCAGCAGTAGTGTAGGTCTCCCCCTAGGCCCTAAAGCCTATACTCCGGCGCAGGTTCTCCCAGGTTCAGCGGTGCCTCAACCTAACTGACTAAAAGGTTTTCCCTCCAAGCCTCTTATACCCCTAGGTCAGGTGACCCTCCTAAAGGCGGCAAAACGTAACTCCTCCCACAGCCCGGAAGGTTCTGGAACCTTCCACCTACCTAGCTATGGGGCCCAGAGGCGGGGACGGGATGGATACTGTATCCCTATGTCCCAGCCTGACTCTGGCTACTAGCGTGTATGTGTGGAAGGCCCTTCTGCAGTAGCAGGGGCCTGTGGCAGCCATCTTTAGTGAGAGAGCACCTGCACCTCAGCACTGACCAGCAGTGGCAAGGCGCCCGGAGACCTAGGTCCAGTAAAAATATGGTGGCAAAAATGAGGCGCAGAAAGGGAAAAAAAACAGGGCAAGACCACCCTAGGGCTGACAGGTCTAACAATTTTATTTTATTAAAGAATGTTTAATAAGTTATGTTAATTATCGCCATCAATTAGTTCCAACTAATGGTCCATCGACCAGAGGAAAGAACTTTTTGATCAGTGAAAGGTTTAGTTAGAACAGAATAATAACTATTCCTGGAAACATGAAATCTATAAACTACAAGCTCCAGCGGTCTACTAGGTATTAGTGGAAGAAGTTATATGGGCCCAGGTGAGTGTATGGTAGTCGAATATCTGTTGTTAGTACACAGCTGGATCAGTAGTATGAGTGAGTGAGTGTGTGTGTGAGTTTGTGTATGGATGAGTAACTGGATGTATGAGTAGTTATATGGATCTGTCAATGGATATGTGAGTGGTTGTGTGGGTGTGTGACTGGTTGTACAAGAGGTTCTAAGGAGGTGTGAGTGGGTGTGTGAATGGTTTTGTAGATGATGCCATGAGTAATGTCATCATGAATACTTTTTTAGATGAAATGGCTGATGTCATCAGTGATATTACTGACCATGCCATGACTGATGTAATATGTGAGAACAGATGTGTAACTGAGTATATGTATCTGAAAGTGTAGTTGCAGGTCATTGAAATTACTAACTACATGTTTTAGCTTTTAAACATATAAGAGAGTATTCTACTCTCTATTTGCTGACTTACAGTTGAGTTATATCTGGTAGAACAAGTGAGTAAGGCTTCTCAATGAGCTTTATATGTCAAGTTGACCTAGCATTAAAACCGGATGGATAGTGTCAAGTATACCATGTATATGACATGTTTAAAGGCCTACTAATCTAGATAGTTTACTAAGGGTTTACTAAGGGTGAGCGGAGTTTGCGTAGTAGTACTCATGGAGTTACTAGAAAACTTTGTGAAATTCTGCAGAGTTCTGTGGCTGGTGGAGTCACTCTTTCCCCCTCGCACCCCCATGTCCCCCCACATCCCACCTGCTAAACCCCTGCCCCCACTAAACCCCGCCCCCCTCCCGTTCCCCTTCCCGCAAACCCCCCACCCCCTTTCACATAGGAAGGCCTGCTGGCCGGGAGAGTTACCTTCTTTCTCCAGCCAAATCGGTGTCCTGCCTGCTCCTGCTGCTGCCTGTGGCTCCACTCGCCTTCCGCTGCGCTGCTCCGGTTCAATTAAAATTAACAGGAAGAACTACAGTGCACATGGCGTACTGCGCAAAGGCATGCCTGACCCTATCATGGGATTTGATAGGGTCAGGCATGCCTTCACACAGTACGTTATGCACACTGCAGTTCTTCCTGTTAATTTTAATTGAACCGGAACAGCGGAAGGCGAGTGGAGCCACAGGCAGCAGCAGGAGCAGGCAGGACACCGATTTGGCTGGAGGAAGAAGGTAACTCTCCCGGCCAGCAGGAAGGTAAGTTTTACTACGCTCCACTGCGATTGCGGAGTTTTGGAAAACTTTGCACTCCAAACGGAGTGCGCAATTTTAAAACTCTGCAAACTTTGCTGGCAGAGCGGAGTTATCCGCCCAGACTTACTCTTTACTACATATCTCAAGTACTGTTTCAGTCCCTATCTGAGGGTCTGTTTCCATATGTAAGTATGTTTGGTAGTGCATTGCTGCCTCTGTTTGCGAGTGCATATCTGCCTCTGTTTGTTAATGCATATCTTTGTAAATGTATATGTGTGTAATGGCATGGATTGCCTAATGTGTGTATTAGTTAGTATTCAGTTATTTAGCAGAGTGTGTTACTACTTGCATTAGTGGTAGATCCATAAAAGCTGTGCCTGTGTGTCTGAGTGAATGTTTCAATGATTGTGACACTGTGTCAGGGTAGGTATTAGAAGGTTACTCCTTTTCTATATGCTCATATGAGATTCCAATCAGGGTGGGAGAGTGGATGTATAACTCAGTATATGGGCCTGTAACTGCGCACATAGCTCACTGAAACATCTAACTATATGTGTTAGCTTTTATGCACATAGGAGCGTACTCTACGGCCTAGCTACATGCTAACTTACAGGTGAGTTAAATGTAGTAGAACAGGAGGTTAAGGCTTGTCAAGGGGTTTTAAATGGCAGTTCGGCCCAGAAGTAGAACTGGATGCACGTTGTCAACAATATCAGGCCTAAGACACATTTAAAGGGCAACTTCTCTGGATGGTTCACTTCGTAGTGTCAGTTCTCTAGTAGATTTTGAATGAGTGTCTCAGTCTCTATCTGGAGGTCTGTTTACATTTGTCAATAACTTTGTTGGTGCGTCGCTGCATCTGTTTGTGAGTGTATATCTCTGTAAATGTATGTGCAAGGGGTGACATGGATTGCCTCTTGGGTGTATTAGTTTCTATTAGGGTATTTAAGTGAGTGTGACACAGCCTCCATTAGTGCTAGACATATATATGTGCATGTGAGTGAAAGTTTAGATGCTTGTGACCCTGTCTGAGGGGATGTATTAGTAGCTTTTCCTTTTTGTTTGTGGTTATCTCAGAATAAAATCAGGGAGGGAAACAGGATGTATAACTGATCATATAGGCCTGAAAGTGTGCATGTCGGTCACTGAAACTTGAACTACATGTGTTAGCTTTTATGCGCCTAGCAGTGTACTATACAGCCTACGCATAGACTATCTTAGGGATGAGTTGTATGTGCTAGAACAGCAGGTTAAGGCTTGTCAAATGGTTTTAAATGCAAAGTCAGCCTAGCAGTAGAACTGAATGCACAGCATCAACTACACCAGGCCTCAGACATGTTTAAAATACTACTTCTCTTGATAGTTCACTTCGTAGTGTCAGTTTATTACTAGATATGTGAAGCAGTGTCTCAGGCTCTATCTGGGAGTCTGTTTCCATATCTAAGTACATTTATTGGTGCATCACTGGCTCTATTTTGGCTCTGTAAATGTATATGTAAGGGCTGGCATGGATTGTCTTCTGGGTGTGTTAGTCACTATTGGGTATGTAAGTGAGTGTATCACAGCCTCCATTAGGGCTAGATACATAAGAGGTCTGTCTGTGCATGTGACTGAATGTTTTCTTTCTTGCGACACTGTCCGAGGGCGGGGATGTATTAGTAACTTTCCCCATTTGTATGTGCTTACATGAGATTCAACTGAATGTGGAACACTGGATGTATAAGTGAGCATATGCACCTGAAAGTGTGCATGTTACTTACTGAAACCTTTAACTACATGTGTTAGCTTCTATGCGCATAGGAGTGCACCTTATGATGGAGGGAGCTACAGGCTACCTTAGAGGTGACCTTTAAGTAGTGAACAGGAGGTTAAGGCTTGTGAAGGAGTTTTGAATACCAAGTAGGCCTAACAGTAGCGCTGGATGCACAGCCTCAAGTGTACCAGACTTGACACATATTTAAATGGCTATTTCTCTGGATAGTTCATTTTGTAGTGTCAGATCCTTACTAGATATCTGAAAGAGTATTTCAGTCCCTAAGTGGGGGTCTGTTTCTATGTGTAAGGAAGTTTCTTACTACATCGCTGGCTTGTTTGTGACTGTTTGGCTCTGCAAATCTTTATGTAAGGGCTGGCATGGATTGTCTCTTGGGTGTGTCAGTGAAAAATTGGTTATTTAGGTAAGTGTCTCACTGCCTCCATTAATGTTAGATACATAAGACTTGTGTCTGTGCATGTGAGTGAAAGTTTAGATGCCTGGAACACTGTCCAAGACGATGTCTCAGTCCCTATCTGGCGGTCTGTTTCCATATGTAAGTACTATTGGTTCATCGCTGACTCTATTTGTGTTAGAGCGTGCCCTATTGCCTAGCTACAGCCTACCTTTGGAGTGAGGTATAGGTAGTAGAAGAGCAAGTTAAGGCTTGGCAAGAGGTTTTAAATGACAAGCTGGACTAGCAGTAGAACTGCATGTGCAGGCTGAAATGTACCAGGCCTGAGACATGATTAATCAGCTACTTCCCTGGATGGGTGACTTGGTAGTATTAGTTCTGTGATAGATATCTGAATAGTATCTCAGTGCATATATAGGTGTATATTTCCATTTGTTGGTATATCACTGGCTGTCTTTGTGACTGTATGAGTCTCTAAATGTGTATGTAAGGGCCAGCATAGATTGCCCCTTGAGTGTGTCAGTTTTTATTTGGTTATTTAGGTGAGTGTGTCGCTGCCTCCATTAGTCGTAGAAACATAAGTTTTGTATCTGTGCATGTAAGTGAAAGTTTAGAAACTTGTGACTCTATCTGAGTGGATATATTACTAACTTTCCCCTTTTGTTTGTGCTTATGTTAGATTCAAATCAGATTGGAAGACAGGATGTATAACTGAGCATATGGCTCTGAAACTATGTGTGTAGGTCACTGAAACTAGTAACAACATGTGTTTGCTTTTACACACATAAGAGAGTACTATATCCGACTGTCAGTGCCATGTAAACATTCAGTCACATGCAGAGACACAACTCCTATGTGCATAGCAATAATGGAAGCCTGTTGTAGATTAATTTACATAACCCAATATTAATTTAGAGATCCAGGAGACTATCCATGCCACCTGTTACAGATAGATTTCGAGACCCATACAGTAACAAAGAAAGCCAGCGATGTACCAACAAAGTTAGTCAGATATGCAAGGACACTCCCACAAAGGAACTCACACACCAATTTATATATATTTACTAAAGAGCTGGCACTACCAAGTCACCCATCCAGGTCTGGTACATTTGAGCTTGTGTATGTAGTTCCACTGCTAGGCCATTTTGGTATGTAGTTAAACAATAGGTTAAAAAAAGTAACCAAAAGCTATCACAAGACCTGTCGTGTAGTTCCTAGGAATCCCCAGGACATGCGCGTTTTGGCTGTCCTAAACTGAGGGCTTGGTGTCCCAACCGCTTCCATACACCCCCACATTATATGTCAGCCGTTAGACCAGCTAGCTCTACAGTGCCACTACCACCCCACTGTATCTTACAGTGGTGTAGGTAGTTTTTGGCAGCCACTGAACATGACAACCCTGATTCCTCAGGGATCGTGGAAAACAGTACAGTACATTTCATTCAGACACTCGTGCTTACTTATTCTCAGAAAATACACAGGATGGCGATCAGGACGTTTCAATAAGTATTTATTGGTCCTGCGACAGCCTTGTGTAAAACATATGTGCTGCGACAATCAGGAGACATAAGCATATGAAAGAGATGGCTAGTAGCACTTGCATATTCCTAAAATGCTCGACCTAAGTATTTTGCCTAAATGTACCTAGCCTAGATCTATATGTGTAGCATGTATATGCGTGTGTATGTATGTATGTAGCCAAAAAACCCTAGGGAAGAACCATCCCCCTCACCTGATGGTTGAGAATGAAGGACCCAGTCTCTGCTTCGAGGATGACAGCCCGCAATGGATGTCAGACCGCTGTGTGTCGAAGATTCAGCTTGCAGGACCCCGTGTCAGCTTGAAAGGAATTCTCCTCTAATTTTCAGGGGGAAATAAGGGTCTTATATACTAGAGTGGTCACTCCAGTGTTTCTTCTAGAATCGATATGTTTTGAAAACATTCAAAAATGTTTTGAAAACAATCATAAATGTTTATCCAATCAAATGCGATCATGTACAGCTGGCTGTTGGCCAAGGATGAAAAAAAGTTGTGACCCTTATACAGAATAATTATACTGTGCCTGAAGACATGTTTATGTACGTAAGGTACAGGAATTATGATAGAGTACTGAGAGCCTGGTGTCGAAGAGACAGGAGCAAGCTACTAGGTAAAAGGTCACCTGTTTAGAATCGTTATTGTCGTGTGGATGGGACAAATGTATGTAATAGGGGTGTACATGACAGGACTAGCCTAAAAGACATGACACCCACTCCTCATCAAAAGATCAACAGGGTCAGCTAAATAATGATAAAGCCAAGGTAAATAGAAGCATAAAAATCATGTATAATTAAAATACTAAAAGCACTTTAAAAGCCTGTAAAAAATGTCCATAAAAGAAAAGTCACTTTTCCCTAAAAGTGTTCAAAAAGGTCCTCTAAACTGGTATGAGTGGTTATTATTACACTGAGCAGCCTAAAAGCCATTATGTTCAGTTAGCGCAGAGAAAAATAAAACAAAGTCAGTTTCGACCTTCAATTTGGATTTTTTTTTAAAAATGCCGAAAAGTTCCCAGCACAGGAAAGGCCAGATTGTTTATGAATCCTGTGCCGAAGACTCAACATCGCTGAACATTACATCCACTGGTGGCAATCCCTCCAGTACTTCCAATATGATGTTGAGTGAGCAAAGATGGTCATCTCTGGTTCCCACAGCAGCCGCCCAGGAAGAATTAGATGCATGCATGCCCGGAACCGATGCCTGTACCTCTGGAGCAGAGCCGATTTCCCTTCCAACAGGAGTGGAAGCATCCCTTGGAGGCTCTAGAAATGCCGTCATCAACATGGGAATATGCTGTGGACAACTGTACATGTGGGCCTGCAAGGGCTCCAGTAGCACGTCTATGTCTGGTGGCGCAACCGATGGAAGTGTCAGACACAGATCCAACTCGCATCCGAATCTGCAGAAGAGGCAGCGGAACACAGGCAGGACACAGTCTAGCCAGACCGGTCTGAAAGACAGGAACCAATGCTCACTCATCTCTCGAAGCCAAGGCGTAGTCAGGTAGAACACCATATGCTCACGACAACATAGTTCCAGCAGTGTTCTCTCCATTTCTTGAGGGAACTGAGACGTCCTTTGCGAAGAAATAGGATTAAAATCAGGATGCCCGCTCCTAATAGCAGGACCAAAGGAAGCCCTCCAAAAATGCTTCCAAGTACGGAGTGTATGAAAGCTGGAATTACTCTTTGTCTGAAAGGTGGTTAAGAGACCTGATCCAAGGTGCTTAAATAAGTGTACGATCCCACTCGTATCAGACATGTTAAAGATAACGATGAACCATTTCTCCGAAATGGATCAGAAAGTTTGTAGGGACCAGGGCCTGTATCTCTGATGAAGACCTTGCAACCTGGAGATCAAAAGTATCTCGGGCTGAAGTTAAGGCCACATTTTGTTGAAACAACATGGCTTTCAGTCTGCTCAACGAATCAAACCTTATACTGGAAACATTCAACAAAGGCCACAGTGGTGCCTCCCTAACTGTGCGAGCCGGGGTAAACAATACTTGCTTACAGCAAACAACCCTGACATTTACTATGACTAGATATGCGATGCCTGGTGCCATTCCGCGACAGCCTTGATCATTCAGCATTAAATAACTCCCATTCGAAAGTAACTCGAAAACTGGATGAATCACAGCAGCTGGGGAGCCTTTCAAGTAGCAAGATAAGTTTGCTTTCAAAGAATTACACGCTCCATGAAGCGAGACCTCCTTACACACTAAAGATCCACTTAAAGCCTTCTCACAGTCTGTTCCACTTAAGAAAACGTCAGTGTCCTTATTTCTACACCTATATCTGTACGGTAACTCCCAGGTTTCCTGCATGTACCCTTCTCCATACGCTTCATACCTGCCTGCTTGGATGTATCTAAGGCAGTATTGGAACTGGAATGTCGTGATTGGCAGGGTGATGTAGCCATGAACTAACCATTCCGTAGACGGTGACTCTGCTACTGTACAAGGTAACTTCTCTAATTTTTCAATGAGCAGCATGGTGTACTTTGCATCTCTGTGTGCCATGGTCAACAGTCTGTTGGTCAGATTATAAGCCAAAAACAGATCTGAGCCGTTAAAGTACCTCCATGGTACGTGGCCAGAACGCAGCGATTGTAGCGTCCAGCCCAGAAGCAAAATGTAGCGCAATTGAGATTGACCATGTTGTAAAATAGACAAGTCTTGTTACAATATGTCAATTGCTGAGGACACAATGTTGCCCAGTGAATAAATACGTGAAGAAAGTGTGGTCATACTGTTGTCTACCACAGCCAATGCCTTTTCTAGGTTAATCCTATCAATCTCACGTAATCTCTCAGCAGCATCCTGTTGGGAGACATTCCACAGTTCATTGTAGATGGCATACAACAAGCGTTTCTTACGCGGTTTCTTGGGACCTAGCAAGAAATCCCTAAGATTGTCTTACAAAAGGGACAAGTGCTGTTTCACCTGTTGTAGTGCTGAGGTTTTTAGCCATTCTAGGCACAACTTCCCAACACTATAAGAAGTCACTACTCCATGGTCGTCTGTGTGTACACAGCGCAGGTCAGGCCTATGGATATTAAACCCTCTGGTGGTACCCTTGAATCTTGACTGACACCTATTTGTGTCGATAGGCCAAACCAACCAACCCTTCCAATTGGGAGCTGATGAATTGTATATACCATTCTGTATTATTGTACCAAGCACCTCCTCACTAATCAGTGTATCATTTGATACACCTTCAATTGGTATTGGCGAGGGGATGCGTGGTGTTTTCAGATCTTTAATTTTTGCGAACCGGTAGCATGTAGTCTGTTGCACTGTTCTGTTCAGGAATATTATCTGTAATGGAATGAGGCAAGCTCTAAATAAAGCTTCAGATCCCTGAACCTGCCAATCTTTCAGCCCCAGATGGATTTTGTTTCTATTGTGTCCCTCCGATAGTCGAAACCTTGTATAGACAGTTGGGAGATAAAGGGTGCTGAATATACAAGTTTGGTATTTGTCAGCATCATTTTCTTCGCAGTTGCATTTGTCTGTACTAGCTTATAGTAGTATGACATTGGGTCTGATGTATTGAACCCTGAAAAGTATGCAAATGTCTGTGCGAATGTGGCAGAACTACTTTTCAGTGGTGTCAGGCAATGTTCCCATTGATGGTAAGTGTTGACAGTGCATGGAACACTAGCTTTGTGCAAAAAGTAATGATCAAATGCTGGTAACAATACATACTGTCGAAGTCAGGTGTGTCTTCATACAATTCCCTGTAAGAAAATGTAGCAGATTGTTATAAATCTGAGAGCATAGTATTTACAGTCTCAATGTCTCAATCATCAGAGAGTGTACTCAGGGCAATGAAATCATTCATTGAAATTTAAAATACGTGTGGAATTTTCAAATGTTCAGTAGGACCAAATACATCATAGGAAACCCTATCCCAAACTATACCATCCAGTACTGGAACTGCTGTAATGTTCACTAGGGACAAGTCTCTTTGTTCACGGTGTGATGACGTATGTGGTTTCAGGACCATGTTCACAGGTTATACTGCAGAGCGTTGTGGAAGGTAATGTCCATTCAGTAGTAGGAAAAAGACAGTTAATATACCAATCCAAATGAAGAGAAACAGGAACCCTAATGCAAACCAAAGATGCAGCCAAGGGGGCACAAAGTAAGTCTTTTTCAGCCAGAGATAGAATCGTCAGAATTTTTCTTTCTTGGAAATGGGTGGCATTTGCTCAGGTTCACATGGATCTGAAGAAAAGTCATCGAAGTTGATGAAGTAGCCAGATGCAGTTCGATCTATCTTTGGGAGCTCAGCAGTGTTTGTAGAACTGTCAGTTGCTTCTTGTGAAGACACATTGATGTAAACTTCATTATTGGGCCGAATTGCAATTTGCGTTTCAGTTTCATTTGGATGTTGTTCAGTTTCAACAGGTGTAATTTTTACTCCGTTATTGTCTACTCCGGCATCTTGCGCAGAGGAGTCTTGAAATGTTATTAGTCTTTCCATCTGAACTTCCTGTATAATAGCGAGAGGAGATCTGTGGCTACCGAGGATTCCACGCGGCCTACTTTTGAGAATTGGCCACATAGTGTGGTGTGATCAGATCAATGGAGACAAATCTTTTTTCTTTTCTGCCGGCAATAGGCGAAAGAAGTACTGTTCTTGTTCCTTGAACTGCCAGGACAGCTCCAGGTGTTCTGTAAGATGGCCCAAACTCCTTCTTGTCCACGATCTTTGCTCTGACCAGGTCCTGAATCTTCAGGACCCAGACAGGTCTTCCCAGAACCGGTTTCACTTCCCCAGTGGCAGTGCGTTTTACTTGGACGTTGCTTTGTAATGCTCGGAATTCATTGAGTTCCTGTAAAACAGCCAAATGATCAATCAATTCAAATGGTTTTACATCCGCCACTGTGCTGGCATAATTGAGGTCAGGTACCCACATTCTTGTCCCAAACAGGATCTCATAAGGGCTACATCCTCCCAAGGATTTTCTTGGCATATTGTTCAGTGCCCTCGGGACCCCATATAGGTGATTGACCCAACTACCGCCTGCACCTAATACCCTTGCTGTTAAGGATTGCTTTAGGTCCTGGTTTTTCCTCTCCACCACCGAATTTCCTGTGAGATGTTAGGGGGAGGAGTACCGAAAGGCCACGTCCATACTTTCCATGGCTTCCTTGAAATCCTGAGAGCTAAATGCAGTGCCACGGTCGGGATGCAACATGCCAATTGCGTATGTCCCGATGAAGACTTGCAAATACTTTATAACAGTTCAAGCGTCAGCCGAATGCTGAGGCCAAACCCATATAAATCTAGAGCATGAATCCACTGCCACCAAGATGTACTTGTAATACCCGTCTGAATTTAAGGGGCCGCAGTAATCCAAATAGACACATGCGAGAGGTCTGTCTGAAATGAGTAATGGTGTTTGTGGTCGCCGTGCTACGGTGGAACCTTTCTTCTGCTGGCAGATGTCGCACTTTAAGACATAAGCCTATGTTTGTTTAGACAAACTTGGCCACCAGAATCGCCGCTTCAGTAATGAAATTGTAGCAGTGACTCCTGCGTGTGCAGAGCCCAGACCCTTGTGTGCATCTAGAATTAAACCTAATCTGGGATCCATGTTTGGTAGAACTCTATCCCCCACTCCTGAAATTTGAGCATACGGTGTGTTTTGCGTATCTAATTTATAGGAATATTTGAGTGGAAAGCCTTTCAGGATGGCAGTGCCGTTCTTTGAGGCATTGACAGCTATCAGTATGTCTCCGTCTATCCTCGTGCTAGAACGAGTGATTGCAGCAACGGCAGCAGTTCGCACTGTCGCCTTGGCGGTCTCATTAGCCAGTGAATTCCCTTCAACGTGTACGCCAACACGCTGATGACTCAAGGTATGAATAACTTGAGCCCGTGGCAGGCATGCTTTCAGATTTGCCACTTGTTCCCATAACAATTTATGCTTAATTGTGCAACCCTTGGAATCTCTAAACCCATTCTGGCCCCAGTAATGAAGATATTCATTGTAGGAATGCACACAGTAAAACGAACCGCACACTATCAGTGTGGGGAATTCCCAATCCGTATATTGTAGTGCTAGTATCAGGGCTTTCAGCTCTGCCAATTGTGCTGTACAATCTCCTAGAGATTGCGTAGTCGTATTGCTGGGATGGAATTTACCGTCCCGCATACGTCCCTTCACTATAGCACATGCTGCGCTATACTGTTGTTTACTTCCTATGTCAGGCTGAGCAGAACCATAAGTATAAATGATGTATTCATATTTCTCTAGAGGCAAGATCTCATTCGGGAGAGGATATTCTTGTTCGTACTGCAGGAATGCTTGTGTTTTTAATGTAGACTCGTATTTGTAATCTACATCTGTTGCGGTGAGAGAATTAGGCCATTGTATCTATCACGGATGCAGTGCTTTCACATTTGGAATGCTTGCTTTGGTAACAGCTTCTAAAGTTGGTACCGGGGTTACAACAATTATGCGTTTCCCCTGTGCCAGTGCTCTTTCTCTCACTACAGCACTCTGTACTGCGTTCAATATTTTGTCAGTTGCCGCAAATCGCATTTCAGCATTCGTGTATAAATGTGATTTGTATGCAATTGGGACTGTCTCACCTTCATTGAAAGTGATGCATGTATATCCTGATAAACCCGGAACCACCCGCATCACCAAGTTGGTGGTATTCACACGTGTGTGCAAATGTTGCTATCATGTCAGCCTGAACTGAACGGAGAGTATCTGTGTGTTGCTGTGTCCACTGGTGTGGTGTGAAATCAGGTCTGACCAAATCGTAGAAAGGTTTTACTCTTTCTGCATAATCTAGAATGTATGTTCTGCCAAAATTTAAAAATCCTAAAATGGATTACAAACCTTTGAGAGTCTTTGGAGGTTGGAGCAGCGCGCACTTTTCTAAAAAGTTGGCTGCCAAGCTCTTGCCTTCACTTGAGAGCTCATATCCCAAAAACAGGACATTGAGATTGGCAATTTTTGATTTTTTGAAATTAAATTTGTAGCCCAAATTGGCAAATCCCACAATTATGTTGTTCACCCTGCTCAAGTGTTCAAGTAAGTCATCGTCCGTCAGATAGATATCATCTACATAGGACACTGCCTCCTCATCACATGTTTGTAATAATTCCAACACTCTTGCCGAGAATAGCCCTGGGCTGTTCTTATACCTCTGGGGCAAATGACAAAGATTTTGCTGAGTGCCGAGAGCGGAAAATGCTGTCAAATATCTGCTTGTTGGAGCTATATTTTGTCAGAAGAATCCATTTGAGATATCTAATGTCGTTTTGTATTTCTTCCGCACAATGTTATTCATTTATGCGGCACTGTGTGCGTTTTGAACTGCAAATATTTGTGTGCATGTGTTCAAATGTCGGTAATCTAAAACTAGACGATATGTGTTGTCAGGTTTGATTACTGGAAACAAAGGATTGTTCATCAGGGAGGTGCAAGTCTCAATCATACCTTGGTATTCAAGTTGGTCCAAGATTTCTTTGACCTGTCTTTTTGCATCCTTTTTAATAGGGTACTACCTCTGAGGATTTGGAGTAGATTTTGGGATTTCGTGGTGAGTAGACTCCACGTCCCACCCTACATGGTTGCGGTATAATGCTGGAGCTAGCGCTAGCGCCCACTCCTGTGTGTATGGATGTTTTAAAGATTCTGGAACGAGGTCGGAGAAAGCAGGCAAAATTACACTTTCCCCCTTTGTGCAATCCATCACAAACTCAGGCGGCCAATCTTTTTCTGCTAGCAGTATGTCATATTCATATGTTAAGTTCTCCCAAAAGAGACCTTTAACCTTTCTTGAGATGTCCCCCTCTATTTGGAGTGTAATTTCATGTAATTGATGTGGGACACTAACTCTTGTATCAGGTGTTTCCACCTAGATGTGTTTATTCAATACTGCTGTCACCAGAAAATCCTTCAGGTTCTGGTGAGCTATTGTTACTTCTGCCGTGCTGTCTAGCATCGTCAGAGCCCATTCCCTGTTCAGAAGCTGAGTCCTCAGTAACCTGGGCATGTCTAATATTCAAGCCAGCTACTTTCTTCTTTTTGAATTGAGGTTTTGTTTTAGGTTGCACTTCCTGTTTGATAATATAATCTGAATTTCGATGTGTTTCCCTTTTTGTCTGTGGTCGATCTTCTTGCTTTTGTTCTGATCACCCGTCCCTCTCCGAGCTTTTTGATGAACCCTGAAAGGAACAAAAGGAACGTGTATCAGTGTCCTGATACCTGTCAGGTTTCCTAATATTATCACGATTCCTAAGATTATTCCTCTTTTCAGAGGACTCCCATTGGGGAGACCCACCCCTTGATCGTGAATTCTTTTCTGAATTGTTATTTTTAGATTTTTTTTTTTCCCATTTCTTTTTGGAAGAAGCGGGTGCTTGCTTTGAGTTGTCCTTGTTGGGACTACCCGCCATTTGTGGCTTCCCTGCTTTGGTTCCCAAATTATCTCTACCTAATGCAGCATAGGTTTCTTTGATAATTTTTGGTAATTCTCGCTCCTTATTTATAGGTGCTATTTCCCTTAGGTGGCTGTGTATGGCCACTGAGGCCTCCCCCTTTACGTTGCTCAGCATGATTGCAGAGACTTGGGCAAAATTACCCATCAGTTTCATCCCCAAGTGGATGGAATTGTCCCTATTACTGATTTCAGTGTCTGTGGGTTAATTGTAGGTATGGTCTGATGTGGACCAACTGGAGCATTTTCTTGCAGGTTGAACTTTCAATGTTCGCATGGCAAACTGGACAATGTGTTTGTAGAGCCTGACTATGTCTTTATATATTGCACAGACTTCATCTACTGGTAGTGTATCTATCTCTGGATGTGGAGTGTATGTCTCTCAGACCGGCCAGGTCGCTCCTTCTATGCTGAGCAGACCGAGTCTCACGTTGGATGCTGTGTGTGTGAGGGCACCTTTAAACCAGTTTTTATGTTGCTGGTTAGTTAACAGGACTTCAATGTCTTTGTATGGAATGTATACTTCCGGTGGTTCAACTACAATGTATGTGTGTAACAATTTAGTCCGTGGATCTGCAGGTGGGAACTGAACCCAAGAATAGAATACCTCTGATCTGAACACCTCATGTGCCTCAATCACGAAGGTAACGCAGCACCTGTTAAGGGTACGCCGTGTTTGAAAAATGTTATAGTTTCTGCATGTCTGCAGTTCTCTTTGATGTTAAGAGCATTTTCAAATTCTTCTTCCCCCGAGCTACTCGCGTGGTCAGTAATTTTAAAAAGAGAAGAGAAAAAGTTAAGAGGTAGGGTTTTGCACAATGTGGGAACCTTTTATCCTTACAAGCTTGTTTAGGCCTTCAGCCAATACACACAGTATATCTGCTCAGCTGAGGCGGATTTCCCTTCCCACTTCAGATGTCTCTGAACAAGTGTGAGTAGGGCTTTCTGAGAAAGCACGACTGAACTCCTCAGATTTTTATTGTTAATATAAGAACAAAACCAACGCTGGTGGCGCAATGTCGTGTAGTTCCTAGGAATCCCCAGGACGTGCGTGTTTTGGATGACCTAAACTGAGGGCTTGGTGTCCCAACAGCTTCCGGACACCCCTACAGGATATGTCAGCCGTTAGACCAGCTAGCTCTACAGTGCCACTACCACCCCTCTGTATCTTACAGTGGTGTAGGTAGTTTCTGGCAACCACTGAACATGACAACCCTGATTCCTCAGAGATCGTGTAAAACAGTACAGTACGTTTCGCTCAGACACTCGTGCTTACTTATTCTCAGAAAATACACAGGATGGCGATTAGGACGTTTCAATAAGTATTTATTGGTCCAGCAACAGCCTTGTGTAAAACATATGTGCTGCAACAACAGGAGTTTAGCCCTGAAGAAGTCGCTGTTTACTGTTTTGGACGCAACGAAACACGTGTTGGCTAAGGCTTTGAATGAAAGTGCTCAGGCTAAGGCTGTGAATAAAAGTGCTCATAAGAGGAACAATAAACCGAGATATGAAATCAAGCAGTGGACAAAGAACGTTCTTATATTGTCACTAATTTGTTTGTAAACTGCAGTCGTGTGCAGGGGATTGTTGTGTTTTTCCTTATACTATAGCACTGTATTACAATGTGATAAAAGTATTACTTTCCCATTTTTTCTGTTCTCAGCTTTCATACTACTTCGCCATACACATGGGTTTGTATGTAGCAACATCTTTGAACAGAGGGGAAAAAACAATTGTATGGATTGTACAAAAATAGAACAGAAGCTCACAGTATATCATTGTAAATATGTGTTACTATGCTTGCACTGACAAAAATTTGATAATTAGTTGTTTTATTTAGATTTAGTTTAGTATTAAAAACAAATGCGTTTTAAAATATTTTCTATTATTATTGTACCTGGTACAATACGATGAATAAATGTAAACCATACTTGAATTTTCAAGATAGTTTTTAAAATATCACCCATAGTAGGCCGAATGATGTCTCAAACACTGATGATCCATGGAAAAGAAATCCAATACATTTCTTTTTTTGTCGAAATAGTATGTTGAAGTTTTGTTGAGGACAGAAAACATAATAATTTTGTATTTCCAAAAGCATTTTTGGTTTCATTTGAAGGTTGCTAGAATTCCATTCTGCTCTTTCAGTTTTTAAGTCCAATTAGACAGTGTTATATATACTTCATATATGAACTCTTTTGCTGTAGATAAGATAACATTTGTATTGTAAAGTATTTTTCAAGAACATCACCCTCAATAGGCCGAATTATGTTGTTAGAACTTTGGTTGAAGAAACAAGAGGTAAGAATTCCGTAGTTTGAACAGCAGTAGTTTAGGTTTGAATTTAAGTTTGCTATCATTGCAATCCGTCCACCCGCAGTCACTCTTTAAATAGACAGAGTAGTGTCCAGATGTTATATTAAGTCTTTTATGATAGATGATAGCTAGTGTTGTATACGTTCTTCCAGAAATTGATATTTGACCTGCTTTGAAATTTGTATTTTTGGTTTCCAACTTAGATCCATCTGCTTTACATCGTTGCAGCATTAATATGAGTATTTTCTACTTCTTTGTATTTGCAACCTAGACATCACCTCTGATCTACAATTTGGGCATGTCATATTTTGGTTTGCGGTTTTAATCAATCTGTCAAAAGACACTGTTTGCAATCTGGTATTGTTAAGTATAAGTATCGCTCAGCATTTATTTCAATAGTAGATGTAAATGAGGAATATTCATAGTCATGCTCCCATTTGTATCTTATTCTAAATAAGTAATCAATATGTACTTCTTCTTCTTCTAAAACTGCAAGCATAACCATTATAAATTCTTGTGCATCTTGCTGAATGTTAAGACTAAATATTACTGATCTGCTACATGTATCCAAAAGATCTTGAATGCCTGAAGCTGATTGTATTAATTACACTTCTGTCAATGAGAAAACGTTGGATTAAATGGTACAGTGCAGAACAGAACCTTTTTTGACATTTTTCTTCAATTTCATTAACAAGATATGGTAAATTAAATTCTACTGTGAGAACCACATTTGCATAGCAATTGATATTTGAATTGTTTTCCAACTGTTGTCCGACAATATTTCCCTCAGTTTCCACTTTTTTCTTTTTAGCATCTTGTACATTGATCTGGTTTTCTTTCTTTTCTTGGACATCAGTTGAGTGTTTTGCATGCTTTCATTTTGGACATATCATCTGTTTCTCATAAATAGGATATTGACCTAAATGAGGAACATATAAACTTCTTAATCGATTGTACTCTCGTACACATCTTCCATCGGCCCTAACTTTTTTGTCATAAAATTCCATCAAATACAAACCAGACAATGTTCATACTCGAGACAATGCAACATATGCCATTGCTTCTTTGAACACACTACTACTGATGTTCTCAAAAGCTCTGCCTACACTTAAACCTTGCGATTTGTGGATAGTTACTATGTACACTAGGGAGAGTGGGAAGACCTTTCCAAGCAATAAACGTACAACACATCACCCAATTTGCTTTACGCTATCAATCTGATCAAATTTAACAGTCAAGAATTCTATCTGATCCCTGTTTGGAAAATGAACAAAATCAATAACTTTACCCATAGCACCATTTACCCTTCCTCTACATTCAAATTACATTGCAAAATAACTCGACAGTTTTTACACACGGGTAAACACTTTTCTAAACCTGTAGTCTCCGATACAGATTTCTCCAAAGAATCCACTTTTGCTTGTAGTTTATCAGTTAGCAGTATTGTTACTCCCTGGTGTTCCATTTTATTGATAGATGTAATTTCCAAAATATGCTGGTTTTCCAATTTCAGTAGTTCTTCATTAAAGTTGGAACCCTCTTGTAGTGTAGGCATTAAAAAACTATGGATTTGTCTTCTGAAATTAAATTGTACATTAGTTGTGGTGGTGTGCTTTGAGACGTAAACAGTTTCTTGATTAGTCAACTTTCCAAAGCTTGTTTACCGTTTTTGTCAAAACTCCTATTTTAATGTCCTTTAGAATATCTCCATATTCCACATCAGATGCTTGTCGCATATTCTTGACTAGTTCCTTGTATTTGAAATTTAGCCAAATATTTATATTGTCAATGCTTCCCAAAGAATTCCTTGTTTCAGTATGAAGAAGTGTCTTGAAAACAGGTTGTCTTTTAACAGACGTAAGGTGCAATAGGTCCCCGAAGACAATTAAATGCTTTCCTCCAGAACAGCACGTCATACTCTATTTTTAAAATCTGTTGCATTCTCAAGTTTGCATAGGCAAGCATTAAGTTTGAGACCATGCTCACCTCATCAATGATTAAGATCTTCAGTTTCTTCAGTACTCTTGATACTTCATGACAAGCTTCTCCAGATAATTTCCGGTACGCCAGTTTATTATTATGTTCGACAGGTAGCATAAGTAGCCAATGTAAAGTAATTCCTTTGATGTTGTGTGCTGCTAATCCAGTTGGTGCTGTTACTACACAAGATAAATTTGATTCTGTAGTGCTGTGTAGATAAATGGTGAGAACTCTAATTAGGAAACCTTTTCCTGTTCCAGCTTGGTCATTGATGTATAATAGAATAGGTTTAAATGAAGTGCATTGACATTTTTTCTGCTCATGGAGGAGTCCATGTAGTATTTTCTCTTTTACTTCCATAAATATTTCTGTTCAGTGTTTAGTTGTCCTTCTAACTGTTCAAAATCAATAGTATCCTGTCTCACATGTTCCATTGCAGTTTCCACCTCATTCATGGCTATTGCGGCTTCATTCTGAATAATTGTTTGTCCAAGAGGATCATGACACAATGGTCGACTACTTTGGCTACTTTGTGAACTTTCATAGTGATTTCAGCTGCAATGGTTTCTTCTTGTTCCATCTCATCATTTAATATTTTCAAATAGATAGGACAATCTAAACACTACATACTGCCTTCTATACCGTTGAAAGAATCTTTGTAGCAGTTATAGTCTCCAAGTATTTCTGTTTCAGCACATAAAGATTGAAGATTTGCAGAAGTGCTAAATAGAAAAATTATCTCTTGTCCAGAGTTTGACAACTGAGTTTTCTAAGGTTAATAGGATTTCCTTTGTTATGCTTAACCAACAATCCGTCACATCCAACTGCTGCATACTTTTCTTCTTGTATATTTTCTGTTATGTTCCTTTTACACCTGTAGCGTTGGAGTACTTTATAGAGGCACATATTTTCCAGATTTGGACTCCTCGGATAGTATGTATCCAACATATTTGTTTTGACAATATCAGTACTATCTCTTCTATGTGTTGGATTTCTGGAAAAGACTTCAACACTCTGTTCCGCATGCTTACTAGACCTAAACTTACCCAAACGATTCCTCTTGAATTTGAAAACAAACTGGCTGAACTCAACCGATCTGAGCACTCATAGGATCCTATCCCTCTATGGGAAAGCATGTTCAAGCTGAAGCTTTATAATTTCTTGCTGAGACTCTCTTACGCAGAAATCTTCTCCCACATCTCTTTCATCTCTGACTTCTCTGATTTTGTAATGTATGATGTCACATAACGAGAAACAGCAATTGAATTGTCTGCAGTTAACTAAATATCCATGCTCGCATTCCTCATTTTCAAAATGACTTGATTATAGTCATTAATATACTTTGAAGATTCTGTTCTCCTTAGGTTGTACATGTTTTTGGGGGATTTCTGAGTTCTTGTATGTCCTACTAATGACAAGAAGCTGTATCTTCTTCCTTGTGAAATGACAGGTCATGGGAATCCAAAACGACATCTTGTATAAAATGTACCTTTGCATCTGTATTTTCAACAGCAATATTTTCCACATCTATGGGTTTGAAACCGTAAAATTTGTTGTCTCAAGGTGGTTTCAGAACTATCTTTTGGGATTGCACATGTGACATACTGTTCGATGAAAGACAGGACTGCCTCATCACTATCTGTCCCATATTTTGGTGTATCCTTTAACCATAACAGCATGTGTATATAAGGAGCACTTCTTCCTTGGTACTCCTTTTGACTAAAGAAATCAGTTACTTCTCCAAGTCGAGGATTTTTTTTATTGCAGATAAAAGATATCATAGCTTCAAACCTGTGGTTAAACTATCTGCAAATATTGGCAGGATCCGAGGAACAAAGTTCTCCAGCTGTTTTTATTTGATGTCCTTTATGTTAGAATTTGCTTCTCACAATACTTCAAGCAGGTCATCCCTTGCATACTCAGCACAACTGAGGGGCCGATTCCGATTCGGGCCGGAAAACGTACCGACCGACTCGGATCCGGAATTTTTACCGACCGACACGTACCGGTGCAGCCCGACCCGCAAAGTACGATGAAATGCGTGCAAAATCCGACCGACTCGTACGGAACACAATACGAACGACCGAACCGCGCGGAAAAAAGCTATCCGGCCGGAAAACCGCGCGAATCGAACCGACCGACACGCACCAGGAAGGAACCCGAACGAAACGTACCCGCGAACTCCGAGCCGCGCAGTACGATGCATCGCGTGGAAAACACGACCGAGTCGCACGGAGCTCAAGCCGTACGACCGACACGCATACAAAACAGCGAGCCGAAGCAACCCAATACACCGCGACCGACGCGTACGCAGCACATAAAACAGTACAAACACAGCGTGAACGACTCGGAGAAGCTCGCACGAGACAACTGCAGGGTCCGACTCGGTCAGAAGAACGTCTCCTACATGCACAAAAAGTACAAAGGGAAAAACACACAAAAAAGGCCAAACAAGCAATTACAAAGCCAATAAATACTGGGGGAAACAGGGAACAAAGACACACCCACAACTCCACCCATATAAAGGACACAAATCCCTACCATGATCCTTTGCAAATTCAAATTACCTGCCAGCACAGAACACCAACAGACAGCAACCACACACACACTCACAGCTCATCCATCACACAAGCCACACACCATCAGCACCTCAACAAATAGCACCCTCACATACACCCAGCAAAACACACACTCACACACCCTCACTTGCACACCAACACACACATCACTCACCACCACCACCCATCACCATGCCCACCAAGAAGAATCCAAAGTTCCTAGATAGTGAATTGGAAGTCCTGGTAGATGAGATCCTCAGGGTAGAGCCACAGCTGTTTGATACACTGGTCCAACAGACCCCCATGTCGCAGAAAAACAAGATGTGGGCGAGGATCGTCGACAGGGTGAACGCACAATCACCATGTTTGCGCACAAAGGAAGACATCCAGAACAGGTGGTATGATGTGCGCAGGAGGGTCAGGGACCTACTGAAGAAGGATTACAACTTGAGCCAACACACCGGCAGTGGCCCTCCTGCCAAACCACTATACCTCAGGCCCTGGGAGGAGAAGGTGCGGGCCATCCTACCACCAGTGAGCGTATATGGACTAGAAAACATCCCAGAGCCTGGTGAGTACACAACCAATATAACCAATATTGTGTGACAATACACACACATCACTGTCAAGGGGATAGTCAAACCATGCACCCTTAGCAAATCCACAGCAACAAAACCAGAATCATCCCAAGATGTGTATGTCAGTCAGATTAACACAATACATGCCATCTCATAGTGATATGTAACTGTGTCATGACATGTACAAACCCTACAACAAATAAAGCTAGGCAGTGGCACAAATCTAACCAACAAACACTGTCAGATATGTAGCCACCACTACAACACCATCACACAGGGAATCCCACAGAAAGGAAGGAATTCTGTGTATGCTGGTCAAGTCAGTGTAGCCAATAGCATCATGGGAGTTGTAGTCACAGATATTGCCCACCATCACAATACGCCCATCAACACCACTCTGAACCATGCTCACATCACAGGGAGTGGAAAACAACTGACAAGATGGCTGACACTGGCTACTGCTGTGGGGAGCACAAGGCCCTGCTGGGAACTGGGCACCAACAAACAGCAGGACACCACTGACTGACATCCTGAAAGACAACTTGCACTCCCTGCAATGGAAGCACGTTCCATGGTGGGATATCTGGCTGGGTGGGAAGGAAGACTGACAGCTATGACCATAGTTACCAGCAGCTCTTCCTACACACACCCCTAACACAAACTACACACAACTCACCTGGGAAAATGCATTGCCTCACACTAAAATTAATTATCCCACAAAGAACCACCACCCTGGGTCATGCTGTGGGAAGCACAGTGACACACATGGGACTTGTAGCCAAACAAACGCCAGGACAACACTGTCAGCCATCCATTCAGCACAGGCACACTACCCCACAGGGAAGCAGAGTCAGAAGGAAGGAAGTATGGGCATGCTGGGAAGGGGGTGGAGGCAATAGCATGATGGGAGTGGTAGTCACAGCTCAACATCCCCCCCACATGGCCCAGCAAGCTCACACTGAAGCATGTACACCTCACAGAGAGTGGAAAGCCCCATCAAAGATGTCTGACACTGGTGCTCTGTTGTGGGGAGCACAAGGCCATGCTGGGAACTGGCCACCAACCAACAGCAGGACACCACTGTCAGCCATCTTGCCATTGCTGTCACACCCACACACAGTGAAGTACACTGAAAAGGAAGGAAGTATGGGCATGCTGGGAAGGGGGTGGAGGCAATAGCATGATGGGAGTGGTAGTCACAGCTCAACATCCCCCCCACATGGCCCAGCAAGCTCACACTGAAGCATGCACACCTCACAGAGAGTGGAAAGCCCCATCAAAGATGTCTGACACTGGTGCTCTGTTGTGGGGAGCACAAGGCCATGCTGGGAACTGGCCACCAACCAACAGCAGGACACCACTGTCAGCCATCTTGCCATTGCTGTCACACCCACACACAGTGAAGTACACTCAAAAGGAAGGAAGTATGGGCATGCTGGGAAGGGGGTGGAGGCAATAGCATGATGGGAGTGGTAGTCACAGCTCAACATCCCCCCACATGGCCCAGCAAACTCACACTGAAGCATGCACACCTCACAGAGAGTGGAAAGCCCCATCAAAGATGTCTGACACTGGTGCTCTGTTGTGGGGAGCACAAGGCCATGCTGGGAACTGGCCACCAACCAAAAGCAGGACACCACTGTCAGCCATCTTGCCATTGCTGTCACACCCACACACAGTGAAGTACACTCAAAAGGAAGGAAGTATGGGCATGCTGGGAAGGGGGTGGAGGCAATAGCATGATGGGAGTGGTAGTCACAGCTCAAAATCCCCCACCCACATGGCCCAGCAAGCTCACACTGAAGCATGCACACCTCACAGGGAGTGAAAAGCCACTTCAAAGATGTCTGACACTGGTGCTCTGTTGTGGGGAGCACAAGGCCCTGCTGGGAACTGGGCACCAACAAACAACAGAACACCACTGACAGCCATCTTGCCATTGCTGTCACACTCACACACAGTGAAGTCCACTCAAAAGGAAGGAAGTATGGGCATGCTGGGAAGGGGGGTTTAGGCAATAGCAAGATGGGAGTGGTAGTCACAGCTCAACATCCCCCCCCACATGGCCCAGCAAGCTCACACTGAAGCATGCACACCTCACAGAGAGTGGAAAGCCCCATCAAAGATGTCTGACACTGGTGCTCTGTTGTGGGGAGCACAATGCCATGCTGGGAACTGGCCACCAACCAACAGCAGGACACCACTGTCTGCCATCTTGCCATTGCTGTCACACCCACACACAGTGAAGTACACTCAAAAGGAAGGAAGTATGGGCATGCTGGAAAGGGGGGTGGAGGCAATAGCATGATGGGAGTGGTAGTCACAGCTCAACATCCCCCACCCACATGGCCCAGCAAGCTCACACTGAAGCATGCACACCTCACAGGGAGTCAAAAGCCACTTCAAAGATGTCTGACACTGGTGCTCTGTTGTGGGGAGCACAAGGCCATGCTGGGAACTGGCCACCAACCACAGCAGGACACCACTGACTGACATCCTGAGAGTCAACCTGCACCCACTGCAAGGGTGGCATGCTTCATGGTGGGATAACTGGGCTGGAGGGAGAAGGATGTCCGGATGACAACCAAATACCACCAATGCTGGCCATGCACACACCTCAACATTCACATTGAAATGCTTCATGTTGTCAGGACAATGCGCTACACCAATATCAACAGCTGACTGTGACAACTTAGGACAATGCAATGTACAGGCCTGCATCCAGAGGTACAGTCACAACTGTCAGGTGTTTGAACCATTGATGCCTGTAGAAACATTACATACATTGTGTGTCTCTTCCAAATACAGGTGATGATGGGGACACAGCAGCAGACGCTGAGGAGTCCCTGTCCCAGGCTCCGGGGGACACTGAGCCCACTGGTGTGGAACAGCCTCTGCCCACCTCGGATGACGAAGACCTACCTGGCACCTCCGCAGTGAGTCATCATGCAGCACCAGCAGGACCACCAGCTGCACCCCCTGCACCCACCCCTCCAACAACTGCCAACACACAGACCACCCCTGCCGACACGGACAGACCAAGGACCACCACCACCAACAGCACATGGACCCCGGCCCAACGTGGAGCTACGGACACCAACACCAGCAACAACCTCCAAGGGGGCCCAGGGTCACCTGTGCGTGCCACCGCAGGTCCTTCACGTGTCGCCAGGGGTGGTGGGAGGGGTGGTAGACATAGGTCGCTGCTTGCAGAGGGGTCTGGACTGCATGATGACTCACAACTGGTACGCATAGCTGATGCGTACCAGACTAGCACCGGAGAGTTCAGCCAGGTAGTGGGGATCCTCAGGGACATTCAACAGCAGCAGGCTGCCCATCATGCCCGCTTGGACTTACACATGTCCCGCATGGAGTCCAAGTGGGACACATTGCAAGAACAGACGGCGGTGCATAGGGACATATTACAATGCCTCCGCCAGATTTGCACCAACATGTCAACACCTCCCTGTGTGCCCACAACATCTGGTGCTGCAACAACTGCAACTGCCACAGGGAGGGAGGATGACTCTGGCGGAGAGTCCCCTGCACCGCAGCAGCCTGCACTTGAGGGTCCCCCCCAAAGAAGAGGGGTCGTCTGAGGAAGGACAACTGAGAGGCTGATGGCCATGCACAACCCCCAGGAAGCCAACACCTGTTCTGGAAAATCACCTTTGTGCGCAAACTCTTCACCCTGTCGAATGCAACACAACTCTCCCACATGACATGGGGAGCTCAAGTTGGACCAATGTATCAGATGACTGTGGACTTTACTCAGGACATTTCTGCTATCAGGACTTCCAAATCATCTAGGAACTTTGGATTACAATCACAATGTACAGCACCCACCATCCTGTGCACTATACTCACACATGTATGTCAATAAACTCACTAATACACCATACTTGCCTCTGTTGTGATTCCAACGTTGTTTCTGAAGTGGAGATGATGATCTGTGAAATGACACTGTGCACGCTAACTGCTACAGCAAGTACAACACCGGCATGTGAGTCATGGCGACGTGACACATATGAGGGAGACACACCACCAGGGCTACACAACACATACACACCAGGGCCATCTGACTCATCGCCTACACTGATGTTGCCAGGAAATACGGTGCAATGCACAGACCCAACACCTATTCACAGTCTGTGTTAACTAGCCCACTGGTGCAGTAAGCAAATGTCAGTCAGATGTGTGACCACAGACAACGCACATCACAAAGTGAAGCACAGGTTTATTACACATTTGCAACATGTTGTAACCACCACAGATGCAAGGTAATCCCACCTGGCAGTGGGCACACAGTCAACAAGTGTAGAAGAAAGGAAGTCCATGGGTGTGGCGCACATCACCTGTAGGGAAACGACTGCTACCACCCTGGTAGTTGATTCACGGTGTCGGGGGATCACAGTTGACCAAACAACTCTGAAAGTACCCTGTGAAGGACAGAAATGACACACAGTCAAAAGCACTGAAGAACAGGACAGAACTGCAATACTCATGCCCAATACATGTCACAAGATACCCACCCAGAACCAAGTTAGCATGTCAACACTGTTGTGGAGTACAGACTACCTGTAAGGACACATCACTGCACGCATACAGTCAAGTAGCACATGGACACACTCAAACACCACCAGAGCACCACCAACACATATCATGCAAACTCACATCATTGACATAACATCCCTGGATACTCACATTCAACTGAAGAAGTTGGTGATGAGCTGTGTGCGGACATCACCCTCATCATCATCATCATCACTGGCATCGTGGTCCAGCCCAGGATCCTCCACAGGTGGCGGATGTTGGTCATCGTCATCCAGGATGAGAGGCAACTCCTTCCGCACTGCCAGGTTGTGTAGCATGCAGCAGACGATGACAATCTTGCACACCTTTGCTGGGGCATATGGGAGGGCCCCTCCTGTCTTATCTAGGCAGCGGAAGCGGCTCTTCAGGAGACCAAATGTCCGCTCAATCACTCTCCTGGTCCGACCATGTGCCTCATTGTAGCGTATCTGGGCTGGTGTCACAGGGTTCCTGAGGGGCGTCAGCAACCACGGCATGTTGGGGTATCCGGAGTCACCTACATACAGACAATTGCACATTAGCTGATTTGGAAAAGAGGGTGGAACACTACATTGCAGAACACACACAATGGTACAAAGTCAGTACACACCAACAAGCCAGGCACGCTGGTTCCGCATCTGTGACATCATCCTTAGGATGCGACTACTCCTCATCACGTAGGCATCGTGTGCAGAACCGGGGAAACGGGCACAGACGTGTGAGATGCTCATATCTGCAAGACATACCACCAGTGCATTGACCGAATGGTAGTGTTTGCGGTTCCTGTATGCCTGCTCTTGGGCCTGTGGTGGTACCAAAGCCACATGTGTCCCATCAATGGAGCCAATGACATGCAGCATCCTCCCCAGGGCATAGAAGTCACTCTTCACATCAGTGAGTTGTTGAAGTCTAGGGAAATAGATGTACTGGTTCAGGTATCTCAACATAGCCTCCAAAACATCGCGGAGCACACGGCTGAACATGGTCTGTGACATCCCACCAGCAGACGCCACAGTGTGTTGAAAGGTACTGGTGGCAAAGAAGTGTAGGGCTGCCATCACATTCACCTTGGGGATCAGCGCTTAGGGTATGTCCAGCCAGGTTGCAAATGTGGGGCCAACCGCACCGTCAATTCCTCAATCAGTGGCCTGGTGAAGCGGTACCGTCGGATGCAGTCCCGTTCAACCATTGTTGCAAGGTCAGGGAATGGCCGATGGACAGCTGGTGCCCTGCAGTGCATAGGTGAAGAAAGAAAGATTGTCAGTCACCCCACATACGTGGCATAGACCAGACTCAATATCACATGACACATCATTACGAGACACAAGTACATGATGCGTGTGCCGTTCCGTAAGGACATGTATGGCACCTACATGGCTAACATCTAACATCACAGTTCAACATGTGTCCTCAACAAGTCCCAGGTTGTGCTATGGGATATCATTAGGCTGTGTCACAGGACCCATGTACTGCTGTCACGTTCCAAACACACACCAAAGTGACATGTGAGGACAGATGTGCTTCAGGCATCACAGCTCATCGACAGGTAGATACCCAGGGACCCTGTATTGCCACATGGACACTGGCATGACATGGTGCATCATGAATTCACCACAGCTAAACAACCATGACCCCCACAGGTAGTGGTCCCTGTTGCCTCGGCAGGACAGACATGGACGTCTGTGACACACACACGCACAACATCAAAGTCCATGCACAAACAACGTGGATGTGGAGACTGTCTCCCATTGTGCACATGGAATCAGAGACATTGTAAACACAACATGCACACAGACTGTGGAGGGCCATCACAATTGTGGCAATGGGTCACCCTGGGACGTACATACCGTCCCACATGGGACTCAGGGGGTATGTGACATGACATACACATACACAACCGTGAAATGTGACCATGCCACATGCCCTGAAATGAACAGTTGCACACCACAGTGTTCATGTGCACAACACACCAAGGATTCTGTCCCCATGAACACGTGCACAGCCTGGGAGTGGCTGCCCCCAAGTGCCACCCAAAAAACAACATGTTGACCCCCATACACGGAACAGGTAATGCAGCCTTACATGCCTTAGGACACAGTGTGGACAGGCTGTGGTGTTGTAGGTGTGCCCCTCACTCCCTGGGAAGTATATGTGGCTGGCATATGTTCACCTGTGACAGGCATGGTGACATATGCCAGTGACTTGTACAGGGACGCGTTGTACAGCAATGGACCGATCGGTGCGCACACATTGGCCATTGCATACGATGTGAGCGGGTACGCGTTGTACAGCAATGGACCGATCGATGCGCACACATTGGCCCTTGCATACGATGTGAGCGGTTACGCGTTGTACAGCAATGGACCGATCGGTGCGCACGCATTGGCCATTGCATACAATGTGAGCGGGTACGCGTTGTCATCCGATGTACGCGTTGTACAGCAATGGACCGATCGGTGCGCACACATTGGCCGTTGCATACAATATGAGCGGGTACGCGTTGTATTCGCAATACGCGTTGTACAGCAATGGACCGATCGGTGCGCACGCATTGGCCATTGCATATGATGTGAGCGGGTACGCGTTGTACAGCAATGGACCGATCGGTGCGCACGCATTGGCCATTGCATAGCGAGTGTGACCGGTGTACGCGTTGTACAGCAATGGACCGATCGGTGCGCACGCATTGGCTATGGCCTGGCATGGCAACGGACGCGTTTTCAAATCTTTAACGAGTCTGATGCTGTGAATTCAGTTGGTCACCCACAACAATGTTGCAAATTCATGGGTGTCATGAAGTTGAACTTTTGAAGGATGCTGTGGGTGTGTGTAAGTGGTGCAATTCCATGGATTGGCCAGATTCAGAAGATGCAAACGACTTGGACCTATCACTTTGGACACATGGGACAGTATCTGCCTCTGCAGCACACATATAATGCTGGCTGTTCCCCTGAGAGCTCACTTGCCTGCACTACATGCTCCACGGACGACATCTGCCACCACCACTGCTGCTGTATCTGCACCCTCTGGATCCTGCAATGGCACGTACTGTGGAGAGAGCCCCAGCCTTCAGCACTGAGGAGAACCAGGCCCTGCTGGACAGCCTCCTTCCACAGTACAGCAAGCTGTATGGGAAAGCAGGGGAGCACGTGAGTGTGCTGTCCACTGCCTTACTAAATGTGCATGTTGTCTGACTAGCAAGACTTACAGTCTGCACGCCACTGACTAGCAGGCTCACTGAGTAGTTGTCACCCCCCATAGTGTGTAGTTACATGCACTGAACAGGTATAGTGCAGTGACAGTGCATTTAAACAAGGTTTTACTTCCCAGGCAATGATACCATGTAGTAACTGCTGGCAAACTGTCCATAGCCATCGTTGCACTGCCTGTGTACATCATGTGCCCCTGTGATTGAGACATGTATATCCAACTGTGTAATGCACGGATATGTTGAATGTGTAGTAATGGCATTTTCACTTTGTCATCCTCACAGGTTGATGCCCACCAGAAGCAGCAGATATGGCTGACCATCGTCTGGGCAGTGAGATCCGTGGGGGTCTACAAGCGCCGGATCCGCAACTGCCAGAAGAGGTGGCAGGACCTTCGGGGCTGGACCCGGAGGATCGCACGGGTCCAGCTGAAGCTGTCGCCTCCTCGCAGGAGGGGCGGACACCGGACCCTGACCCCCCACATGCTCAGGATCCTGGCGGTGGTCTTCCCTAATCTGGATGGGCAGCTGAAGGCCAGAGAGCAGCAAGGAGGGGGTGAGTCCATGACTGCATTGTGAACTTTGTCTGCCATGCTATGTGCCCTCCTCTGGGCTGGTTAAACTTCCACAGTACATCAGTCATGTGGTCCAGGACCCATGTCCCTCAATTGTGCACTGCCCACTCCTCATCTGATACCCAGGTGTGGCCCTTACAGTCAGGGAATTGTGTCACTTGGGTACTGTGTCCTTGCATTTTGCTTAGCTCAAGGTGGGGGACAGCATTTGTTCCCCTAACTCTGTGGTGGGCATCATGGGTGGGTCCATTGCTTACACAATGCCTGTGTTCTGACATGTAATCTGCGTGTTACTTTGATATGTGTTCCAATTGCTGAGCTGATCCACCACATGTGCCTGGTGTATCTGGCACACACCCATGCTGCGGGTGGGAACAATGTTTGGGCCCCAGGAGTGTGTATATTACGTGTGTCACACATACTTAGCCACCTGCCTACTGTCCAGGGCTCATCCCTCATTCACGTGGGGCAGGAGAGTCATACCTACTCCAGGCCATACAATACACTCTGTACTCCCACTCACGTGTATCAGCTGACACGCTGTGCTCAGTGATATGTCCCCTCAGGTGTCTGCCTCTGTGTCATTGTGCTGTGGCTTCGTTGTCAGGACTACTGGGGTGTTTATCGGTTAGGGCTCAGCATGCCACCGGAGATGTGACCATAGGAGACAATACTTGTGTGACACATAGGTGTTTGATCACCTGACCGTGCAGACTGGGGTATGCGAATGTGAAGTTCAGGCAGCTGTTTCCCATTCACAGCAGATTGTGAGCTGCTCAGGTTCCGAGGGTTGTGTTACAGGTCTCCCATATGTCTAATTGATATGACGTGGACAGATAAGGGTTCAGATGATGTGGTGTGTGGGGGGTGTACATGTGCACTTGTTCAGCTCCAGGACTTGCATTCCCATGACCTACTATTGTGACACAGTGCAGACTGTTTTTGTCTGGCTGCACTGCCCATGTGACTGGAGACAGTGATGTATGACTTAGCAGGCATGCCTGTGCCATGGCATGAAACTTCCTATGAGTGATCCTGCAGGGGAGTGACATGTGCTACATGCACACCATTGTGGCAATGACTATCAGGACATGGGTGCATCATGGTGTCTGTCGCTGGTATGCATCACATGTATTTCAAAATTGACTCTGGGCATCCCTTTATCCGGACACCTGTACTGACTCAGTGGCAAGAGTTGTGATGTGTGCATGTTCACATGCTTCACCGTGTTCTCTGCACTGTCCAACTACTGTGTAGGTGGTGCATGTGTCCACACTGGGGTATTGCCATCCGACAGACACCAGACAGATGGGTGCAAGGCCAGGAGGGATGTGAGTGCCATGGTTGACCATCAGACTGACAATTGGCTTCCCCTACTTTGTTTGGGCACTTTTGGCAATGTTCAACTAAGGATGCCAGGGCTTCCTCTGTAATGTGCTGTACTTACTGTGGTGTGTGCGTTCGGTGCAGGTGACTGATGTCTGTCTGTTTCCCTATTGTTTGCAGATACATCCACGGCCACAGGAGGGGACAGCTCCACGGACCAGGAGGAGCCGCAGAGCCAGACTGGGTCAGCAGCCAAGGAGTGGTCGGAGGGACCCAGTGGCACGGAGGGCGAGGGGAGCCACACCGAGGAGTCTTCCTCAGCACCATCCACCTCAGCTGAGGACCACAGCAGCTCGGAGGATGACTCCCTTGTGGAGGCGGGTGTCAGCAGCCACCACACCCCAGCTAGTGTTGCTGTCCCCGCCACCACCACCACCACCACCGCCCTCCCATCGGCTCCCATTCCCGAGGTCCGTGGAGGCTCCCATGTTCGGGAGCGTGTCTCCTTCGTGCCAGGCACCGCACCCCCTGCCCCTGTGTCCCCTGCTGCCCTGAGTGAGGAGTCTGTGTACCTCCTTAGCCAGCTCCATGTAGGGCAGACAGCTATGCTGAGTGTCCTCCATGCACACACCACTCTGTTTTACTCAGCTGGTGTCGTTCATGGAGGGCATCTCATCGGGCATGTCTGCCCTACAGAGGGGCAATAGGTCCATGGACTCCTCCCTGACGGCAGCAGTGTCCCTCCTCCAACAGTCCCTCACCCCTCCCACCTCTGCCCCATCCACACTCCCCAGCACCTTACCTGTCCCAAGCACACACACACCGGCACAGGCACACACCAGCACAGACACAGGCAGCACACAGACACACACGCCAAAATCCAGATGCACACGCACGCACAGTCAGGGGACTGAAACCACACTCACAGGGGATGGGGCCCAGGCACACACACACGCATCCACGGGCACTGCGCAGTTCTCAGTTACCTCTCCCTCCAAGGCCCCTTCCCTTGCCTCACCTGCAACCCCAAAGACACAGCGGCTCTTCCTCAGTGACCTCGGTCTCTTCCCCTCCGATCCAGCTGATACAGCATTCAGGGGGAAGAGGAAGCCCACCCACACGGAGGGGAGTGCCCCTCGCCCCCGGACACCCTCCCCCAGGTGCAGACCGACTGACGCCCCCATCCGCAAGTCCTCCCGGACTCGGAAGAGCAAGACCCCGCCGCCGCCCTGCAGCTCAAGCAACAAGTCTCCTTCCTCCATCCCTCAGGCCCCCACTCCACAGGTGCCCCCACCACACCCTGCCCCAGGTTCCCCCACCCACAGATACACCATCCCCAAAATGATCCGGCCTTCTCCCCCAGCCACTTGCTCTTCCGGCACCACACCCCCCGCTGCGCATGTCTGTGCCACTGGTGTGGAGACGGTGTCCTCCCCCTCTGTCCTGCCCACCTTACCTGAACCCCATTCTCCTCCCCTGGAGGTAGGCACTGCAGTGGAGTCCACTTCCACCCCGTCTGACTTGGGCACTGCAGTGGGGAACCTGTCCACTCCATCTGCACGGCCCACTGCAGTCGTGCTGGCACCCACACCATCTGAGTCATGCCCTGCAGTTGTGCCGGCACACCATGTCAGACACCTCCACTGCAGTTGTCAGTGGCTCTCCAGCACCCACCACCCCTTCCCTGCCTCCTTCTGGTGAGCCCTGATCCTGTCCCTGCGGTGCCTGGCCTGCCCCCCGTATCCCCCTCCGAGGGGATTGTCCCTGGTGTGTAGCAGTGCAGGCATGCGTAGGGTGACATCTGCCACTGTCACCCTGTTTTGACTTTCAGAATGGACTGGCCATTGGCCTTTGTTTCTTTTCTTCTGGACTTTAACTTTTGAACCCACATATGCTGATTAAAGCTACTTTCTGTTCTCTAGTGGTTTTGCTTCTGATGTACATGACGTTGATGATGCTAACCGTGCCCTTGCTGCATTGATGGTGATTTTTGGTCTCATGAAAGTGAAGTGATACTGTGCAGGAACCCATGTGGTCCACGGGTAATGTGTCCTATCCTGTAGTGTATCCATGTCATCCTTAGCAGCATGTGAGGGTGTCATGTTTTCAATATTTGGCAATGGCATTTCCTACTTACATTTGCAATATCACATCTGTGGCTTACACCCCTGCACATCTGTTGTGCTTGCCATTTTTCAATTAGTCTACTTCCCTGACCGTGTGGCCATCTCCACTGGACATGCAAGTTTGGGCATCAATGGGGAAGGACTCATCTGTGTTGTCAGTGCAACTTGCTATACATGTGTGTTGGATCTGTGCTGATGATTTCGTTGACACTCCCATGACCAGGCTGATATGACGGGAGCCTTCATTTCGTGCTAATTGTTGACTGTGTGACCAAGTGTTCTGCTGACATGATGGAGCCCTACTGAGGCAACATATGGCACAGCTTTCCTCACAAAGGAGTGGAGTCCCCTCATGGCAGTGTGTAATCCTGTGACATTGCCTGAGCCCAAGGTGTGTGTTGTGTGAGCATGTCTGTGTGTGTTCACTTCCATTTTGCTGTGCATGCTGGGATCCCTGGTGATATTCCTGTTTGTGATGCTTGCTGAGTTGACCTATGTTCCCCCAAAGTCTTCTCCCTGGGTTCTCTGTGATGTGGGTGCATGGCACATTACTGGTCATCAGGGTGTCACCCATAGGTGTGTTTGCTGTCAGGGCTGAGTTTGTGGGCAAACGCAGATGGGACCCAGTCAGGATTCCCCTTGGCACTTGTTGTTTACACCTGTCATGTAATTTCCAGTTTGTGTTAGCTTTCAGTGATTGTGACACGTTGTGTGTGTGACTGCTGGCACTCCTCAGGGTCAGGGCTGCAATGTTAGTAGTTGTCTATGTGTGTTCTTTGTGGGTGACCATTGGTTGGTGTAGCATTGCCGTCATGTCCATGTACAGCGTAGTGTGCAGTGTGTCAGACATTCAGGAGTCTTGTTGAGTGGCCATGTGTGATGTGTTTCTGCACCTTAGTTCCCACCACCCCCCATGGGATTGTCATGGGTGCATGTGCAATGTCACCAGTGCATGTGAGCTTCACTGCTGCACGTTGTTGGAGGTCGAGGTGTGTGGTGTTGAGTGTGTACAGATGAGAGTTGTTGCCCGGCTAGACCCCTGCCTCCATGTTGGCCTTGGCTTACTGGCCGTGCTGATTGATTTGTGCTTGTGTAGGTGTGATGGTAGTTTGTTGATCAGGACACATGACTGTGGTTCACAGTGTGAACGACATCTAGCTTTGTCATCACAGTGGGATTGTCATGCAGCCCAGGGTCACCACATTGTGGGGACCCTGGGGGTAGTGCTGTGGTGTGTCTGTGTCTTGCTGTGTCAGTTGCTGTTCCTACATGCTTGTGTGACATGTGTGATTTGTGCTCCCTCTCATCTAACAATGCCTGATTGCCCACATAGGGGATTTGGATCCATGAGTTACTTTTGTGTGGCACTGTATGCGCATCTGTGTAATTGGTATTCAGGCCTCATCATGTGTTGTGTGGTTGCCTGGGGACACTGGCACCCCCCCTCACCTGTTGTGTTTGATGTGCAGTGTGGGGCTGCCTGTTTGTGTTTGTGCATCTGCACCACTGCATTGGCATATCTTTAGTGTGCCATTGGCTGTATGTTGTTTGGTGGGTTTCCCCTGCTGTCCCTGGGACTCCTAGGTCATCAGTCAGCACAATGATCATTGTTTGTGTGTCCCATTGCTGCCATGGTATGGTATTTGTTCACCTCACATCTACAGTCTCCACAGGATATCTACATTTGTGTGCCCATTGGTGCAAATATGTGGGTCTGCATTATGATGGTCACTTCTGTCATTGGCATGAGATGTTGACAGTGTCAGCCCCCATGGGTGATGTTTGTCTGCACATGGCCAAAGGTATGTCTTATTTGCACTGCACTGTTTGCCTCCCCCAATCTATGTTGCTATGGGACACAAGCACTACTTTGCCACTGATGTGTTTGTTGTTCTGTGACCAGGAATCATCCATGCAGTTTGGCAGTTGCAGCTTTTTCAATGTCAACACTTACATTTTGGTCACTGTGATGATGGGGGTTTAGACCCCATTGCCACAATGTTCAAAATGTGCTTCAGCTATGGACCCCACACTTACATTATGGTCACTGTGATGATGGGGGCTTAGACCCCATTGCCACAATGTTCAAAATGTGCTTCAGCTATGGACCCCACACTTACCTTTTGGTCACTGTGATGATGGGGGTTTAGACCCCATTGCCACAATGTTCAAGATGTGCTTCAGCTATGGACCCCACACTTACCTTTTGGTCACTGTGATGATGGGGGTTGGACCCCATTGCCACAATGTTCAAAATGTGCTTCAGCTATGGACCCCACACTTACCTTTTGGTCACTGTGATGATGGGGGTTGGACCCCATTGCCACAATGTTCAAAATGTGCTTCAGCTATGGACCTCACACTTACCTTTTGGTCACTGTGATGATGGGGGTTGGACCCCATTGCCACAGTGGTCATGGTCTGCTTGCATTGTGGAGGCCACACACATTTATGTGTGACACATGTGATAGGGGGTCACATTGTATGTTCAGTGTTGTAGGCATTTGACACAGTCTACACACGCTTGTCATGGTGTTGGGGGGATGTCTTTTTCTTGCATTCCTTAGGTTGTAGTGTGCTGGTTGTGTCATGCATTGTCCATCCTATGAGTGGGGGTGGTGTTGGTGGTAGGCATCCAGCCCCCCATGGGTAGGGGTGGTAGTAGTGGTAGGCATCTAGCACCCCCTGGGTAGGGGTGGTAGTAGTGACAGGCATCCAGCCCCCCATGGGTAGGGGTGGTAGTAGTGGTAGGCATCCAGCCCCCCATGGGTAGGGGTGGTGGTAGTGGTAGGCATCCAGCCCCCCCTGAGTAGGGGTGGTAGTTGTGACAGGCATCCAGCCCCCCATGGGTAGGGGTGGTAGTAGTGGTAGGCATCAAGCACCCCCTGGGTAGGGGTGGTAGTAGTGACAGGCATCCAGCCCCCCATGGGTAGGGGTGGTAGTAGTGGTAGGCATCTAGCACCCCCTGGGTAGGGGTGGTTGTAGTGACAGGCATGCAGCCCCCCATGGGTAGGGGTGGTAGTAGTGGTAGGCATCTAGCACCCCCTGGGTAGGGGTGGTGGTAGTGGTAGGCATCCAGCCCCCCCTGAGTAGGGGTGGTAGTAGTGGTAGGCATCCAGCCCCCCATGGGTAGGGGTGGTAGTAGTGGTAGGCATCCAGCCCCCCATGGGTAGGGGTGGTGGTAGTGGTAGGCATCCAGCCCCCCCTGAGTAGGGGTGGTAGTTGTGACAGGCATCCAGCCCCCCATGGGTAGGGGTGGTAGTAGTGGTAGGCATCAAGCACCCCCTGGGTAGGGGTGGTAGTAGTGACAGGCATCCAGCCCCCCATGGGTAGGGGTGGTAGTAGTGGTAGGCATCTAGCACCCCCTGGGTAGGGGTGGTTGTAGTGACAGGCATCCAGCCCCCCATGGGTAGGGGTGGTAGTAGTGGTAGGCATCTAGCACCCCCTGGGTAGGGGTGGTGGTAGTGGTAGGCATCCAGCCCCCCCTGAGTAGGGGTGGTAGTAGTGGTAGGCATCCAGCCCCCCATGGGTAGGGGTGGTGGTAGTGGTAGGCATCCAGCCCCCCCTGAGTAGGGGTGGTAGTAGTGACAGGCATCCAGCCCCCCATGGGTAGGGGTGGTAGTCGTGGTAGGCATCTAGCACCCCCTGGGTAGGGGTGGTAGTAGTGGTAGGCATCCAGCCCCCCATGGTTAGGGGTGGTGGTAGTGGTAGGCATCCAGCCCCCCATGGGTAGGAGTGGTAGTAGTGGTAGACATCTTGCACCCCCTGGGTAGGGGTGGTAGTAGTTACAGGCATCCAGCCCCCCATGGGTAGGGGTGGTGGTAGTGATAGATATCCAGCCCCCCCCGGAGTAGGGGTGGTAGTAGTGACAGGCATCCAGCCCCCCATGGGTAGGGGTGGTGGTAGTGGTAGGCATCCAGCCCCCCCTGAGTAGGGGTGGTAGTAGTGACAGGCATCCAGCCCCCCATGGGTAGGGGTGGTAGTAGTGGTAGGCATCTAGCACCCCCTGGGTAGGGGTGGTAGTAGTGACAGGCATCCAGCCCCCTATGGGTAGGGGTGGTAGTAGTGATAGGCATTCAGCCCCCCATGCGTAGGGGTGGTAGTAGTAGTAGGCATCCAGCCCCCCCTGAGTAGGGGTGGTAGTAGTGGTAGGCATCTAGCACCCCCTGGGTAGGGGTGGTAGTAGTGGTAGGCATCTAGCACCCCCTGGGTAGGGGTGGTAGTAGTGGTAGGCATCCAGCCCCCCATGGGTAGGGGTGGTAGTAGTGGTATGCATCTAGCACCCCCTGGGTAGGGGTGGTAGTAGTGACAGGCATCCAGCCCCCCATGGGTAGGGGTGGTAGTAGTGGTAGGCATCTAGCACCCCCTGGGTAGGGGTGGTAGTAGTGACAGGCATCCAGCCCCCCATGGGTAGTGGTGGTAGTAGTGGTAGGCATCTAGCAACCCCTGAGTAGGGGTGGTAGTGGTGGTAGGCATCGGGCCCCCCATGTGTAGGGGTGGTGTTGGTGGTTGGCATCCAGGCCCCTATGTGTGTATGTGGCATTGGTGATAGCCATCCCGCCCCTATGGTGCTGCTGTTGCTGGTGTAAGTAATTTCTGCATCCCTATGTGTGTGTGTTATATGTCGGGTACGTGTGGTTTGTTTGTGTGGTGGGTGTCTGACTTACCTTCTGCGCCGTACGCGTCCGAACCAGTTCCGGTAATAGATGTAGAGTATTGGTAGGATCGGCGCGATGGGATTCATGGTTGGTTCGTCTCGTTCTTCTTTCTCTTTGCTTCGCCTCGTCCTCGTCGCTGGCTTGTTCGTCTCGTAGCCGTGGATCGTCTTGTGGCGCGAATCGGAGCTTATGTGCGCCTCTCCCGGATGCTTTGACGTGCCGTGCTTAGCGACAAGTTCGGCACGTACGGAAGGCGCATCGTACTAGTCCGGCCGGACGGGGCTGCATTTGGGCTTCCGTGCGACTCGATTCTGCGTTTCCGGATCCGCATCGGTCGGGGAACAGGAGCTGGATTTGGTGAGTGCGACTGGGTCGGGATTTGGGCAGTTATGCGCATCGTACTTGCTCGTTCGGACGTATGTGCGAATCGGTCGGGAAACACGCATTCGCCTGGTTTTTTTCTCGGGCGAATGGTGTTAGATGCGCCTCCGACCGGGATCGGAATCGACCCCTGAGTGTTAGAAACCAAGTAGGTGCTCCTAGGTTTCTCAACATGCATATGAGTTCACCATGACGATGATACCAATTCTCGTTGGTGCCACATTGGCATGGCATCAAATTGATTAAGCTATATTCCAAATGTTCATCCCTTCCATGAACTTTGACAATGAATTTCCTTGCAGAAAGATTATGTAGATGAAGCCCTGTATTCAATATATGGTTAACGGCAAATGAAAGTGCAGACAAGTCACTCTCAAATGGAAGATGAACAATGCAGGGAATACGCTGTCGAAATCTTGGATCTTCTGTGTATAATCTTGTTGAACGGTATTCAGATGCTGGTATCTGTATTGGATAGTGTGGTATTCTGCATTTCCCTGTTTCTTCTTCAGACAACTCATGTTCTACATTCTCTCCTATGCAACCTGCCTTTGATAAGGTTGCTAAGCTGTGATGTAATTTAGAATGTATTTTCTAGGGAAATAATGTTACCTTTTAATCTGTTGGCAGTTGCTTGTAGCTTTTGGTGGCTGAAGTCTCTTGTACATGGATGGATTAAACCTGTTCCTGTTTTCCAACTACTTACTGTGTCCTGCCTGTACTTTGAAACTGGGAAGCATCACCTCATTTTACACCTTCCCCCTTTAACAGTAAAAACAAACAAACAAAAACAAAATTTGCAAACGTCGAGGAGTAGACCTTGTACGTCCAGAGCTCCTCCTCACCGGTTGAGAAGCAAGACAAGGTGCAGAAACCTCGGCATGCACCGAGCCTTGAGAAGGACACTTGGCAACTCTACCAAGGTTCTAAATATTATAATCACTAGTCTTCACTGCATTTTTAAACAGTTTACTGATTTGTAAAGGTTTGCCAAACTTATAAATACCACCACATTTCTTTGGCAACTTCACTCTGACCCAATCACCAACCCCAACCAGAGTTTTCTTAGCAGACTTTCTTAGATCAAACAATTCTTTTCTTTTTTCCATACGCTTAAGCTCTCTTTCTTTCCACGCACCAGTGTTTTCAACATTGCTGTCAACAGATTTCCTACTAGAAGCAACCCAAGAGGGAATCATGTCAGTAATAGCTGCCCTCCCTTTAAATAGCCTGAAGGGAGTAACCCCCGTAGAAGAATGAGGTGTGAACCTGTATTCACGAACTTTTCTTTTAACAGCAGCCACCCAATCATCACCAGAGGACACAGGCAACTGCATTGCCTCTTTCAGAACTTTAACAAATCTCTCCACAACACCATTGCACTTGGGATGATACAAAGCATCCTTCTTGTGTCTAATGTTCCTCTCCTCCAAAAATTTCTGACAGGCCAAAGAGGTAAACTAAACCCCATTGTCCGATAACAAAGACAAAGGAAAACCTTCACGCTCAAAAAGTTCTTCCAAAAATGTTATGACAACATGAGTTTCAACAGAACAGACAATCTACACCTCAGGGCACCTGGAAAAAAGATCTACACAAACTAAAACATAAGAATCCTGAGATCTGAACTTGACCGGTCCTAAAATATCAATTGCAACATCAACCCATGGACCACAGGACTGCTCCCTGATAATCATGGGTTGAGTCCTACATTTCAACACCTTATCACTCACTGCACATTGAGGACACTCACAAACAACTCTTTCAATATAAACATCCATGCCCAGCCACCAGTAGGCCTCCCTAATTCTTTCCTTAGTTTTGGAAATACCCATATGACTCACATGGGCATTGGCAACCAGTTTATCCTTAAGATTATTAGGAACCACCAACTTGCTACCACGCAACAACACACCATTAAACATGGTCAACTCATCCTTCACATTCCAAAAACTTTTTAGGTTTTCAGCACAATCCTTCTTGTCTCCCCAACCATCACATACCTTAGAGATAACAGATTTCAACACAACATCTTGATTGAGGCTTTCATACCAGGCCTCCTTCGAGATGAAACCATCCGTAATGGCACCTACATTCAGCTCTTCTTCAAAATCTTCACCAGAAAAAACTTCAGGCTCCTCCGACGCTACAGAAGTTTCATCAAGACTACAAAGCCTAGACAAACAATCTGCCAGAATGTTTCTTGAACCAGGTAAGTAAGATACACCAAATTGGAACTCCTGCAAGGCAACCACCCATTTCCTAATCCTGTGGGAAACAAAATCTACCCCTTTTTTACAAAAACCACCCTTAAGAGGTTTGTGGTCAGACACCGCCTCAAAGGACTTGCCCCACAAAAATTTCTTAAGCTTGCAAATAGCCCAATACACAGCAAGGGCCTCCTTCTCAACAACCGAGTAATTGCACTCAGCCCCCCTCAAAGGTCTAGAAATGAAAAGGATGGTTCTTTCAGACCCAGCAACTTTCTGCAACAACACGGCACCCAAGCCTTTGGAGCTTGCATCTGTCATAAGATAAGAAACTAAGCACGGATCAAAACTCGACAAAGAAGGTGCATCATTCAAACACTGTTTGATAGTATTAAACTCCTCACTGCAGGCATGACTCCACTCAAAACCAGACCCCTTCTTCAATAGGCCCCGCACGGTCTCCGTTTTTTTAGCAAAATTAGGAACAAACTTATTGTAAAATTCAGCCACTCCTAGGAATTTCACCAATTCATCTTTATCTCTGGGATAGGCCAACGTAGAAATAGCTTGAACCAAAGAGGGCTTTGGTTTAATACCAGTACCTGAAATTAGATGACCAAGGGCCAGATGTATCAAAGAATAGTTTTGCGATTTTTTAGAGAATCGTTATTTGAGAATTGCAAAACTATTCTTCAAAGGTGCAGGGGAAGCCTCCCCGGGCCCGTGGGACCCGGGCACCCTGCCACGCAGCAGGACCGAGGAGGGAGCCCGGGGTTGGGAGGCCGCCCTCCCCAGCGGCCCCGTTCGGAGCTCCCGAACCCAGCCAAGCAGGGGGAGGCTCCCCGTGCACGACGGAACCCCGTCTCAGGCCTTTGGCACACCGGCAGGCCGGGGGACGGGGCCCAGGGCTGGAGCACCTGACCTGGGGCCCGGAGGTGCCCCTGGACCCAGCCGGGGCTCCCTGGCCTGGGCGCGCAGGGGAAGCCTCCACGGGCCTGCAGGACCCCGTCCCGGGCACCCTGCCACGCGGCAGGCCCGAGGACAAAGCCCGGGGTGGGGAGGACGCCCTCCCCAGGGACCTCGGAGGGGGAGTCTCCCTGGGTCCGGCGGAACCCCGTCTCATGCCCCCTGGTGGAGCGGCAGTCTGGGAGACTGAGCCCGGGGCCCCTGGACCCCGTCGGGGCTCCTAGGCACAGGGGATGCCTCCTCGTGCACACGGGCCCCATCCCGGGCACCACGCCACACATTTGCCCAAGGGACGGAGCTCTGGCCTGTGGGACATCCTGGCCCATCCAGATGCCGGCTGAGGACCGCCTGTCCGAGAGGGGTTCCGGAGTACCCTGTCCCTAGTAATCCGGAGGAAGGGTTCCCCCCCCTTCCTGGTAACCCGTGCGCACTGCGAGACTGAGGGGACCCAAGGCACGGACGCGCCCGACCTCCTGGAGCCCTGGATGGGATCGGGGAGGCAAATGAGCCCTCATAGGGACTTCCAGGGCAGCCCGCCCATCTGGTCGCCCCATTGGAAAGCATTGCGTGCGACCAGATGGATGAGGGGATAGGTGCGACTAGATGGCCGAGGGGATAGGCCAAGCAGGGGGAGGCTCCCTGGGCACAACGGAACCCTGTCTCGGGCCTTTGGCAGAGCGGCAGGCCGGGGGGCAGGGACCAGGGCTGCAGCAACTGACCCGGGGCCCGGCAGGGCCGCTGGACCCAGCCGGGGCTCCCAGGCCCGGAGGCACGGGGGAAGCCTCCCCGGGTCCGCAGGACCCCGTCCCGGGCACCCTGCCATGCGGCAGGACCGAGGACGGAGCCCGGGGTGGGGAGGCCGCCCTCCCTGGGGCCCCTGGGAGCCCCTGAACCCAGCCGAGTAAGGGGAGGCTCCCCAGGCATGACGGAACCCCGTCTCGGGCCTTTGGCAGAGAGCAGGCCTGAAGACTGGGCCCAGGGCTGGAGCACTCGACCTGGGGCCCTTGGACCCAGCCGGGGCTCCTGGGCCCAGAGGCACAGGGGAAGCCTCCCCGGGCACGAGGGACCCCGTCCCGGGCACCCTGCCATGCGGCAGGACTGAGGATGGAGCCTGGGGTGGGGAGGCCACCCTTCCCGGGGGCCCCTGGGAGCCCCTGAACCCAGCTGAGTAGAGGGAGGCTCCCCGGGCATGACGGAACCCCGTCTCGGGCCTTTGGTGGAGCGGCAGGCCGGGGGATTGGGCCCAGGGCTAGAGCACCCGACCCGGGGCCCCTGGACCCAACCAGGGCTCCCGGGCCCAAAGGCACAGGGGAAGCCTCCCCGGGCCCGAGGGACCCTATCCCGGGCACCCTGCCACGCGGCAGGACCGAAGACGGAGACCGGGGTGGGGAGGCCACCCTCCCCGGGGCCCCTGGGAGCCCCTGAACCCAGTCGAGCAGAGGGAGGCTCCCCGGGCATGACGGAACCCCGTCTCGGGCCTTTGGCGGAGCAGCAGGCTGGGGGACTGGACCCAGGGCTGGAGCACCCGACCCAGGGCCCATGGACCCAGCCGGAGCTCCCATGCCCAGAGGCACAGGGGAAGCCTCCCCGGGCCAGCGGGACTCCGTCCCGGGCACCCTGCCATGCGGCAGGACCAAGGACGGAGCCCGGGGTGGGGAGGCCACCCTCCCCGGGGCCCCTGGGAGCCCCTGAACCCAGCCGAGCAGAGGGAGGCTCCCCGGGCACGACGGAACCCTGTCTCGGGCCTTTGGCGGAGCAGCAGGCCGGGGGACTGGGCCCAGGGCTGGGTCACCCGACCCGGGGCCCCTGGACCCAGCCGAGGCTCCCGGGCCCAGAGGCACAGGGGAAGCCTCCCTGGGCCCGCGGGACCCCGTCCTGGGCACCCTGCCATGCAGCAGGACCGAGGACAGAGCCCGGGGTGGGGAGGCCACCCTCCCCGGGGCCCCTGGGAGCCCCTGAACCCAGCCGAGCAGGGGGAGGCACCCCAGGCATGACGGTACCCCATCCCGGGCCTTTGGCAGAGCGGCAGGCTGGGGGATGGGGCCCAGGGCCGGAGCACCCGACCCAGGGCCCGGTGGGGCCCCTGGACCCAGCCAGGGATCCCGGGCCCAGAGGCACAGGGGGAGCCTCCACGGGACCACAAGACCCCGTCCCGGGCACCCTGCCATGCGGCAGGACCGAGGACGGAGCGTGGGGTGGGAAGGCCACCCTTCCCGGGGCCCCTGGGAGCCCCTGAACCCAGCCGAGCAGGGGGAGGCTTCCCAGGCATGACGGAACCCCGTCTCGGGCCTTTGGCAGAGCGGCAGGCCGGGGGACTGGGCCCAGGGCTGGAGCACCCGACCCGGGGCCCCTGGACTCAGCCGGGGCTCCCGGGCCCAGAGGCACAGGGGAAGCCTCCCCGGGCCCACGGGACCCCATCGCGGGCATCCTGCCACATGGCAGGACCGAGGACGGAGCCCGGGGTGGGGAGGCCCACCTCCCCAAGGCCCCTGGGAGCCCCTGAACCCAGCTGAGCAGGGGGAGGCTCCCCGGGCACGACGGAACCCCGTCCCAGGCCTTTGGTGGAGCGGCAGGCCGCAGGACGGGGCCCAGGGCTAGAGCACCCAACCCGGGGCCCGGCGGGGCCCCTGGACCCAGCTGGGGCTCCCGGGCCCAGAGGCACGGGGGCAGCCTCCCCATGCCTGCAGGACCCCGTCCCGGGCACCCTGCCACGCAGCAGGACCGAGGATGGAGCCCGGGCTAGGGGGCTGTCCTGGCCCGTCTGGCTGCCGGCTGAGGACCGCTAGGACAGGAGGGGTTCCGTAGTACCCTGTCCGTAGTAATCCGGAGGAGGGCTACCCCCCTTTCTGGTAACCCGTGCGCACCGCGAGACTCAGGGGACCCTAGGCGCGGATGTGCCCGACCTCCTGGAGCACTGGCTTGGGTCGGGGAGGCAAATGAGCCCTCATCGGGACTTCCAGGGCAGCCTTGCCATCTGGTTGCCCCATTGGAAAGCATTGCGTGCGACCAGATGGCCGAGAGCAAAAAGGCGTGACCAGATGGCCGGGACCAAAGGATGCCCATGTGCCCGCCCCGAGCCTTCGCGGTAGGGGTCCCGCCTGCCTTTGGGGGCTCGGGGGCTCTGCTTCCCGGGGGCTCGGAGACCCCGGCTGGGCCTCAGGCATAGGGAGGCCTGCAGGAGCTCTCGGGGCCCGGACGCCTGGGGGAGGACTGCCCAGGACCGATGGAGCCCGTCCCGGGCACTTTGCCACGCCGCGGGCCGGAGGAGGGAGCCCCGGACGGTGGGAAGGTGTTGCCCGGGCCCGGCCCATCTGGTCCCCGGCTGGGAACCGCCAGCCCGGGAGGGGTGTCCTGGCATACCCTGCCCCTAGTAATCCGGAGGAAGGCTACCCCTCTTTCTGGGAACCCATGCGCACCGAGTGACGGAGGGGACCCTGGGCGCGGACGCGCCTGACCTCCTGGAGCCCTGGCTGGGATCGGGGAGGCGAATGAGCCCTCATCGGGACTTCCAGGCCGGCCCGGCCATCTGGTCGCCCCATTGGAAAGCATTGCGTGCGACCAGATGGCCGAGGGGAAACGTGCGACCAGATGGCCGGGACTGAAAGGATGCCCATCTGCCCGCCCCGAGCCGAGCCATCGCGGTAGGGCTCCCGTCTGCCCTTGCAAGGCTCCGGGGCTCTGCACCAGGGACCCTTGTCCCGGGCAGATGCACCCTTGGCAGGCAGCAGGACTGGGGCTCCCACACCCCAGGCCCTGACCGAAACCCCGGGCCGGTCCCTGCTTATCAACCCAGCCAGGCTGGGGAGATCGGGGAGCCTGCCCGGGCACACAGACCCTCGGCTGGCCGCAGGACGTGGGCTTGTGTTCCACACATTTTTTTTCTCCATAATTCCGCATAGTGGTGTTACACCAACTCTGCCCAGCCCTAACCAAATTCCTACTACGCAGCGGAAAGGACTTAGCCAGCCACCCCCCCACCTGGCCTGGTCCCTGAATTCTGAACCCAACCAGGTCGGGGGAGCCTCCCCTGGCCCGATGGACCCCGTCACGGGCACCCGGACCCTCGCCAGCCCGCAGGACGGGGGCTCCTGAACCACAGGGCTGTATAGGGGTGGGCAGAGAACTCCGCTCCGCCAGCGGAGCGATCTTAGCCAGCCACCCCCGCTCCCCAGCCCAGTCCCTGCTTCTGAAAGCAGCCAGGCCGGGGAGAGCCTCCCCTGGCCCCGGTGGACCCCCGTCCCCAGTGCCCAGACCCTCGGCTGGCTTGCAGGATGGGGGGCACCCGCACCCCAGGGCCCGCCAGAGGGAGCTCAAGGCCCGGGCACGGTCCCAGCTTCCGAACCCTAGCCAGGCCAGGGAGAGCCTCCCTGGGCCTTGGTGGACCCCCGTCCCCAGCGCCCGGACCTTCGGCTGGCTTGCAGGACGGGGTGCTCCCGCACCCCGGGGCCCGCCGGACGGAGCTCAAGCCCCGGGCCCAGCTTCTGAACCCTAGCCAGGCCAGGGAGAGCCTCCCCGGGCCCCGGTGGACCCCCGTCCCCAGCGCCCGGACCCTCGGCTGGCTTGCAGGATGGGGGGCTCCCGCACCCCAGGGCCCGCCAGACGGAGCTCGAGCCCCGGTCCCAGTCCCAGCTTCTGAACCCTAGCCAGGCCGGGGAGAGCCTCCCTGGGCCCCGGTGGACCCCCGTCCCCAGCGCCCGGACCCTCGGCTGGCTTGCAGGACAGGGGGTGCTCCCGCACCCCGGGGCCCACCAGATGGAGCTCGAGCCCCATGCCCGGTCCCAGCTTCCGAACCCTAGCCAGGCCGGGGAGAGCCTCCCTGGGCCCCGGTGGACCCCATCCCCAGCACCCAGACCCTCAGCTGGCTTGCAGGACATGGGGGCTCCTGCACCCAGGGGCCCGCCGGACGGAGCTCAAGCCCTGGGCCCGGTCCCAGCTTCCGAACCCTAGCCAGGCTGGGGAGAGCCTCCCCAGGCCCCGGTGGACCCCCGTCCCCAGCACCCAGACCCTCGGCTGGCTGGCAGGACGGGGGACTCCTGCACCCCGGGGCCCGCCGGACGGAGCTCGAGCCCCGGGCCCGGTCCCAGCTTCCGAACCCTAGCCAGGCCGGGGAGAGCCTCCCCGGGCCCCGGTGGACCCCCGTCCCCAGTGCCCGGACCCTCGGCTGGAACCAAGGAGGGTTAAGCCCAGGCCACGTTCTCTCCCCGCCGGCCTTCCT